>VZTB01003133.1:0-100355 GCA_013397245.1 Thryothorus ludovicianus | reverse complement strand
CGACCTCGGGGTCGGGCTCGAGGCGGGTTCGGGCTTGGACTCGGACTCCGGCTCGGTTTCAGCTTCGGGTTCGGGGCGGGTTTGCGTGCGGGCTCAGTGGTCCCGCGAAGCCCTCACGGTGCGGGATGGAGCGGAATGGGACGTTCCGGCCCGGTCCTGCTCGGCACGGCGTGCATCGAGCCCTTGTGTCCGAGCCCTCGTCGGGCCGGGCCCCCAGAGCCCCCGCAGCCCTCTGCATCCGCCAGGATGCGGGCCCGGCGTTTCACCCCCTAGGTCCTTCCTGCCGCTGGCGACCTGGCACTGCTATTGTGGGCTCTTCCTTCTCATTCCTGCTTCTGCACCAGTAACCAACTGCATTTTCCGTACAGTGCTTCCAAGGGGCCTTCTGCTGTTCCCTTGAAAAGTCTTTGCCAAGACCTTGTTTTGCCAGCACTCGAGGAGATGCAAGTTTGGAGAAAAAAAATTAATTCACTGGAGATTGCATCTGTGCTCCTGAGTAATAACAAATCGATTCCTTGAGCTCTTCAGCTCTCTCTGCCCTCCTCTCAGAAATGTGTTTTGCACTGAGATTTGCATTGGCAGCCACTGGGTGAAAGATCAGTTATGTAAGGACATTAATTTAATAACAATACCAGTTTTCATTTCATTGTGCAGTTCCTTGCCAAAGGCCTAGCTTCATAAAGAGGCTTATGACACAGGGAATGAGGAGTCCCTGGGTTCTGCAATGTGAAGCAAATGGGATTCACTTCAAGGGTAACAGATCTTCCTTATACCAGACACCTTAGGAGACTAAAACATATCTGGTTTATATTAGTGAGATCGTTCAATAAGAGATTGCTGAAGCGTAGCAGCAGTACTTGGATAACCTTTCCAACTTTAGGTTCCACCAAAAGACCAGTAAGATCTATAAGTGAGATTACATTTTCCCCCAAGACACAACCAGGGTTTCCTCCATCAACAATTCCTATTTATATCCAGAAGGCATCAGAGGAATTTAGTGAGGGTACAAACTGTTCATGCTGAGACTTTTCCATTGAGACAACTGAGTGGCAGGAAGAGGAGAGGGGCTAACACAGTGGGTGAGTCAGGGAGAGAGGCTGGGAGTCTGAGCAGGGGGTTGGAGGTGAAGGGGCAGGACAGACCAGCCTTCCTCCCTAGAGGATGGTGGTGATGTGAGCAGGGAAAAACATGGTTTGTGCTGCAGCTTGCTAAGTACTGAGCATGTGCTCTGACAAACAGTGTTTGAGACCCTCTTGTCAAAACAATAGCGAGATTTTTTCATGGCTTTCTTTTTCCCTAGTGTGGACTAAACAATGCGTTTCTCTTTATTAATTCAGTTGAAACTCTATAGTGTAATTTCCCCCTTAGAAATCAGCATTACTCTATCTAGGGTCAGACATCCTTCCTAGATTCCCTGATGGCAGCATAAAGCAAACAAAAAGAACAAACACTTTATGGCAGGCTGCTGTTCGGGAGACTGCCAGGTCACCCTAATCACAGGTGATGCTACCGACCCATCCGAGCAAAACAGAATATGAAATCTCCTGATTTGCACAACTGCATCCATTGCTACTGCAGGGAACACAAACACACACAGAAGTTTACAAGAGTACATATTACATTAATTTTGTAGGAAAAGAAATTATGTTTTTTTAACTAATTATAGGATCAGGTAGAAAGGAACAGTGGCAGTGCTTGGCACATAGCCCTGGATAGATTGCCGGCCCTGTGTGTAAATCCAAGGGCTGTAATCAGACTTACAGTTAACTCCCAATAGTTTGTGAAACCCATCAATAGCAAGGGCAGGCAGCAGATTTACAGAATGAAATCTAATTTGTTACACTGAAAATGCTCATTTGCATACTGTTTTCTTATGCCCACACCTGACTTTAGGACATAGTTATATGTATTTAAGAAAGAGTTATGCAAAGTGACCACCAAATTACAAAAAAAAAAAAAATTGAGACAAACAAAAGAAGGAAGATTAAAAACAAAATGCTAAAAAAAACCTTTCAAGTGATGAAAGAGTGGGGAAGGGGATAATTGTGGTTTCTTGGATCTTGAGCAAATTGCCTAAGTCTGTTGTAAACTCAGATGTAAAATAATCTGAAATAGATGGGACACAGCACATTTTCCAACATTTAAAAACCCTTTTTCCCTTGCAGATAATCATGATTGGATGGAAAAGAAGCTTCATGGCATCGACTCAAGGTGCTTCAGTGCAATCATTAACTGGACTCGAGTTCCTCTTCCTCTGTGAAATACATAGTCCTAGAGGGGAAAGCAAAGCTCCGCCTGTAAAGCAGAGCCTGATTTGTAGTATTCATGGACTCCAAAGTGGGTAGAAGGTACTGTAGTGAGAGCTAAAATACATTGCTTCTAGTAAGGACTGAGGAAAGCCTGGACAATGGGGAGAGAAGCTGCATAACTAGACTGGTACTTGCATCCACAGACCATGCAGAAGGTTAAAGTGAAAACAAGCCCAGAAATGTCTCCAAAACAACATGGGCAGCATTGTGGTGCAGCTGTGCTAAACCCCGAGCAAACTCACTGGCCTCACACAACGGCAAGCAAGGGGAGAACCAACCAGAAAATTTAATTTCCACAACAATGCTCCAAAGAGATCTTGAAGCACAGTGAGAAGGGAAGGGAGGGGGTGTCACAACATGACACTTAGAATGTTTTTGTACTGCTTTAACACAAAAGATTTTATAACTGAGGGTGAGAAGTCTTCCAACAGAAGTATATGCTTAGAAACAAGCAGAAAACATTCTGGTCTCCTTCTGAATAGGAAATACAAGTAAGAAGTTGTGGGGTTTTTTTCTTTCTGTAAATATTTGATTTTTTTCCTTCCCCACCCAGAAGAAAAATAGTGAAAATAAAGCCAAAAAGCCAGTGTAAGTTTCCAGATGATTTCTGTACTAATAAATTCAAAGAAACAAACAAAAAAGGATCCTTTCCTCCTGCTTTTAAGTTTGTTCAAAGATATCAGTGAAATGTTGTTTTTTTTTTAAATGTATTTTTTAAAAAAATCAACCATTTTTAATGAAACTCCTGTTTGGGAATAAAAAAAAAATTTCCTTAAAAAAAATTTCTCTTCCTTGCCTGTTTCAATAACCACTAACTGGGCTATAGCAGTAACTTTACATGCAGCAGAAGTCCTCTTGAGCCTCTTTGCTTCAAGTAAGGAGCAACACAACATCAAGACACCCAGGGGCTTGAGGGTGACTGTTGAGCCTGTTCCACCTACACTCATCCACAGGCCCTTTTGGCTGCTTTCCCACACTGGCAGTGAGCAGGGATCACAAGTTCCTTTCTGTAGGAGCAGGGACAGCTCAGTGACAGGCGGGTGTACAGGCAGGTGAGAGCTACAGTTGCACCAATGCCTGCATGTGGTGGTTATCCCGAATCTCCCTAAATGGGCAGCAGTGGAAAAGGTGGCAGCAGGAACAACCTGGGTGCCTGCTTAGGAACATAGTATGTGTGCCTTCACTAGTGCCTGTTAGTACCTGGAACAGCCCAGCCTCAAGGCACAGAAACGTGGGGAGCTATGCAGCAGCTGCAGCTCTGACTGCAATAGACAGGACACCTGTTCCTCCTGCTAACTTTTCTGTTTTGCAGAGAGGTTCTTCCAGTGTTTGGTGTCACTTAGGAAACAAGAAGAGGCTTGTGTAAAGCAGTCTTTAGCTGTTATGTCTTGCCATATTTGTCCTTTCTATTGATGTGATATCACTTGCTGTTCTGTTCCAGATTGTCTTATCTCACAGACAAGGTCCTCTCGCTGATTAGCACAAGGATTCATTCCTCTTCATCCCACTCCATTACTTCCAGTGCACTGTGTAAGCTACTAATTCCTTTTTAAAAGAAAAAAGAAGAGATATGGAGTAGAGCAGGATGCTGGTAGTCAGTTGGGGTTATGGAGTAACGTTGCACTGTGATTTTCTCAACTGCTCTTTAATTAATTATCACACTTATGGTAGTGCCTGCCAAAGTCAGCTAGCTGTCTTGCCAGACACATCTTTCAAAATGCAAGGGAGAGACATTCCAGCACCCTGTTTGGGGTGGTGTGTAGGGGAGTGTAGTCCAAGTCCCCCATTCATTGGCCATGGGGCTGGTGTTCTGACCAACTGTGGGGCCCCCCTTGCTGTTCCTCACATGGCTCCCAAGTCCTGCCTGCAGTAGGTTAAAGATGACGTTGTCTGAAACTTTTGTGAGGTTACGAAAATGTGCAAGGGCATGGGGGAGAAGGAGAGAGAGAGACAAGATTTTGCCTGACTGAAAGAGTTCAGTACTAGCAGTGCTCAGGTGCCTGTAAGGGCAGAAGCAAGTTCCTCAATTTTGCCAGCAGTGTGTCTTAGTGGAGAGACTTCAGCATCCCCTGTTCTTTCACGTTCTTCTCCTACAATTTGCTACATCTATATCTCCAACCCTGGGAAGAGAGCCTTCTCACTCAGGTTCCAGCCTGGCAGTCTGTGTTCCTGCTTGCCAAGGGGAGAGCGAGTAGGATGAGAGAGCAATGCACAGCAACACCACCATGGGAAAATGAATGTGTCATTTCCATTGCAAGGAATGTATCAGGGAAGAGGATCCACTTCTCTGGCCTCTGGACTATCCAACAAGGGAGAGGATAATTGCAGGCTCTCTGCTTTTCCTTTATTTCACTCTACAAAGTTGACAGATGGTGTGTGGTGCAGCCAAGGCTGGATTCCAACTTGTATCTCCTTTAGTTGCTTGCAACTTACTGAGAACAGATTCATCCTTGGGCTGACATTTCCATCTCATCCCAAAGGGGATTTGTTTTAATTTTCATTTAAAGTTTTGGCTGATTTAGCATTGCTTCTCTGTAATTTTGCAACTGGTAAGTAAAAACGCCCCCTTGGCCCAACACTCCCGCTGCAGACATCCAAACCCAGTGCTCATGGAATGAGGGGTGTGCTCCCTAAAGGATAGTTCAGCCCACCTGCAGTCAAAGCACACTCGTGCAGTACCTCCAGGAACTCAGGGAAATCCTGCAGTAATTTTGTGCTCTTAATTTTTATAGTTGTCAATTTTACTTCTCATGGAGGTTTAGAAGATTTCAAGCAAAGCCTGAGTTCAGTTAGTGATTTCCCTTCAAACTGTGACCAGAAAACAAGCTGAATTTACATATGCACAGTAAAATTTCCCCATCTGATCTATTATATTTGCCACAAGTAAGCAAACAAGAAATAGTATTATTTCCACCTACTTCTTTCATTGTGTTACTTCACTATCTTGACAAGTATGCTGACATTTTTAGGAATATATGCAGCTGTGGTCACTGTCCCAGAGATACTCCTGCTGAAACTAAGATACAGCAACAAAAGAGGAGACACAAAGAAGAGAAGGTGAGAGGAAGGACAAGGACCACAGCAATAAGATCTCAATGTTCATCTATCAACTCCAAACACAATGCAAACTATGGGAGAAACCTGGAAAATGGCAGACTTGAGTCCCTGGTCATGGAGGCCTTCAGATATCACAGACTGGATTCTCCAGGTTGGAAAATCATGTTTTCCTTGGGAGCCTTTTTTTTAGAGGCAGCTTGTGAGGAAAGTACATCAGCTTGGCCTTCGGGGCACCAAATGATGCCATGATTATCATCTACAGCCACAAATCTGGCAAAGCTTTTTTCTGTTTTTAAAGTTGTAAAGTGCTCAGTTTGTCACATTCACTGTGCAAGTCACATGCCTGTCATTGAAGACATTGCCACATAACATGCCATTCCAGCTCCTTCTGGAGTCCAGGGACACCAGCTCTGCATATCAAGGGCAGCCTTGGAAGAGAAAGTACAGACAGTTCACTTCAGGGTCCTCTCCACCAGCCAGGGCATACACAGAGCAGATGGAAACTTGGCAGATTTGATGGTCTCTGACACCACCTTCCTCCTGACTCACTGTGCCTGAGCACCCCTGTGGGATCCTAGCAGGCAGCATTGGGGATCCAGTGAGAGAAACCACACTTTGTAGCCCCTAAGGACATGTGAAAGCACTTTACAGGAGAGTGAGAAGCTGAGGCACTAAAGATTGAAATGGCTTGCCCCAAGGCTGTGCACAAAGTGAGGAGTATAAAGAAACCCAAAGCACAGACTTTCCTTAGCAGGGCAGGCCCCCCACTTAATGTCCTTCCTAAACCAGAATACAAATCAATGGAAAAGAGAGTAAAGTATTTTCTGCCTCCATCTCCTCTGGAAGACATGGGTATCGGGTTCCACCAGTTATCTTCATCTCCTCCACACTCCCATCTCCCAGGGAGCCTTTGGTTAATTTTTGTTTCCATGTGTAGTGGTGATAAAGTAGTCATGTGTGTTTATACACAAGTCTTCAGTTGTGCAGACGGTAGGACATCAAACAAAAATGGTTATTCTTATACACCTTCCTGTTTTCCCACTATGGCAGCCACCTGACTAAATGTCCCTGTGTTGAAAGTTATAAAGAGGCCACTGAAGGGCTCACTAAATGGTTTAGAAATCTCCAAGGATCAGACTCCAGGCATGAATTAGGTAATGGTCACATTAGAAGAGCCTGTTTTTCCAAGGCAGCTGATAACATTGTAACTACCAAACTGTGACATAAATTTGCCCCAGGAAACAAGCAAAATAGCTCTGTGGGTTGTTTCAGATTACTTATCCTGCGGGAATTTTAAGAATTCCTGTTAAATAATTAGGGACATGTGAACTTGATTTTCGACCTATCTGATGCCATGAGAACTCTGGGAATGCAGCTCTTTTAATATATTGGTTCCTTTGTTATTGAGTGAATTTCTTTCTCAAATTTTCCAGTGTTAGGTTTTAAAGTCGTTCACATCCTTATGTATTATGTTTTATTGGTGCAAAAGGTTTGCAGTCCTTTGCATGTAGGAACATAAAAACACATTCTTTGACATTAACCAAACATAAAAACATTTTCTTTTTTTTTTTTTTTTTACCTAAAACTCATGGGTAAATAAAATCACATGAAGTTCCCAGTGAACACAGTGTTGTGGACTCAGACAACTGAGGCAGGGCTGCGGAAGCAGTGAAAACTGGCTGTGACTAAGTGGGAAGGTCCCAGGAACATGTCTGCTTTGCTGCTGGAAGTGGACCCTCACACCAGCCACTCACCAGCCCCAGTGGAGAAAAGCTGAGCTTTTACTGGGCACAGGAGCACACCACAGGCCAGGTGCTGCCTCAGCCAACACACCTCCGGTGCACCAAGGCCTGTGTGCTGGAGCTAAGCTTTTCCTCTCCAGTGAAAAGAAATTATTAACTCTCCACTGCTGATTTATATTTTCCTCCAAGCACTTTCCTGAGGCTTTCCTGAGGCCACTTTGATGTAGACCTGACAAAATTTTCTTTTGGACAAAACTTCCCACAGACTACCAAATGGCCTCAAGCTTTCTTGGTGCTCAGTCTTACTGCTCATCTCCTGTTGGATGTCTTAACTTGCCTCCAGTCCAGAATCAAACAAGCACTTTCCCATCTAGGAGTTGTAGCACAGATTTTTATGCAAAAGGCACTTTCTATCTCTTCCACATACTCACATCACTCCTAACAGAGATGGCTTTTTCCAAAAAAATCTGTATTTATACTCTGGAGTCACTCTGGAGATGCTTGGCTGCTTGATGCTTATGTACCGTGAAGGCCAAAATGAGGGCTCTCTCCAGTAGCAGTTCTGACCTAGATGTGATCCTGAGTTCAGCTCTTAGAAATGCCACTAAACTAAGTGCTGCTGCAGAAAACATGATGAAAGGCTGGGAATGGGATGACACTGTCCCTTCCCACTGGAGAAGCTGGCTGTGAATGAACCTGGCCCACGCATATCTTGTGGTGTTCCAACACAAGGAGAAGCAAAGGTGCATGCAATTGTATGCATATCCTGTGGTTTTCTAGAAGCCCTATGGCTGAAGTATGGGGTTGAGCTGACAGGCCTGAGAAGAAACTACAGAAATTACAAACAGCAGAAAGAATGAATACTACTGAGTCTAGCTTAAAAGCTGCTAGGCTTTCTTTGTTTTGTTTCAAAGGACAAATGCTGGGGTAATTTTTATTTGCCTTCTGGTCTTTAAGGTTGAACATTCTCAACATCAAACCCTCCTTTGTGGCCATGAAGGCTAAATATTTACTCATCTGTAATGCAAACTCTGAGTCGTAAGTAACCGTGAGACTGGAGGGAGAGTTTTACATAAACTACCTGCTTCTATAAAATACGCCTTCATTCCTGAAAGATTCAACCCCTTTTAGGACTAGTGAACAGTTCATAAGCTGCCACCGATTTTCACTTGCTTGTTAATCTCTCTCTTTTATCATTTATTTATGTTGATGAGCAAATCAGTGGAAAGCCACTCTCTGACTCCCTCAGTAGTTCATATCTGGGTACTGTGGTTTGTCACCTCAGCCAAGCAGGGTTGGGTTTTTTAAATTGTTGTATTTATGCCTGTATTTCTTTTCCTTAACTATTTTGAGAGGGAAAAAAAAAAACAAAAAAACCCCAAACCAAACAAAACAAGAAAAAAACTTTGTAGAAGTAAAAAACCAGCCCGGAAGGAGCTTCCATAAGTGAACATGGTAAAACCAGTTCCTATAAAAATCTGTCCTTTCACTAGGGACATCCTAAAAAATTCTTCCCTAGTGTTTTAGGGGCATTATAGGACTTTGATTAGAGGGAAAAACTACCCTGTGAGTTGCTTTGCAAGCAATTGAAGAGGACAGTCCTTCACTGTTTGGTTCTGGGCTGTCACCTTTATTCCTTCCCAAGATAAAGAAGAGACAGACAACAGAGCAAACAAAGCTAATGGATTAAGGCAAATTTGGGGCTGATTAGGCATAGTAAAGGAAGGACTCAGTGCTCCATGGATAATTCACGATGAAACAGCTGCAGGCTTCTCTTTTGAGGCAGAAGTAGAGCTCAGCAAAGTATTTTCAGCCTAAATAGTTCTTGGCTTTGAAAAGTTAGGCTATGACTCAATCACAGTATTTTGTAGTTTTAGGTTGAATTAACTAAATTGTTCAAGATTAAAAAGTAACTCCATCCAACCTTCTTGTTTTGACACTTTTAAAGGAAAATATTGGTTTTTTTTAATTTCTGGTTTGTGATCTCCTTTTGAAATTGTTTTTAAAGAGTAAAAATTGAAATGACCATTCAGCTTTTGAAATTAAATTTGAGTAATGAACAATGTTTTACTTTATTTTATTTTTATTTTATTTTATTTTATTTTATTTTATTTTATTTTATTGATCACTGGTGGTTTTAAGAAGTATTTGTGTTTGGTCTTAGGCAGGAATTTCAATTTGTCTGAAGGAAAAAAATTGTAGCATTTTTTAATATATTTGTTATCAAAAATGAAACATATATCCCCAAAAAGTAATTTCCACAGCTTTAAAATATCAGCATAAATTTTTAAATTCCAGAAACAGTATCTGAAAATGCAAATACATGAAAAATATAAATGATAATTCATTATTTGGCATTTGTGCAATTGTTACATTCGCGGTCTGTGAAAAAGTATTTTCTTCTGGAATAACACACTAAATACCATTGAAGTCAGCTCTAATTAGCTACTAGTAACTTTGCAATATCTGGCAGTGAAGGTTTCCTTACACTGAAACAAGACCTTTTGCTATATGGCTTTTTTCCTGGCCAGATTGCCCTCCTTCTGCAATGATGGGTTTACATGTGTGGAATACAAAGCGCTATCTCCTTGAAGAGGAATTACTGATTATCCCAATAGGTTTTGCGAGGGAACCGGCTCATTCCTCCCAGCACGGGGCTGGGGGCCATTGATTGACTTGAGAAGGGAACAGTATTAGTTTCCTCCTGGGGGCCTGCTGAAATATGTCAGTGTGTGTATCTGTGCCTGGTTCCTCCTCCTGCTGCACTTGCTGATGCTCAGTGAGAAATGCACTTCCCCAGTTTTTTTTTACCATGGCTGGATGCAGGCATAGAGAGCAAGAGACTTACAGCAATGACATATTTCCTCACTACCTGCCATTCAGTGATCACAGCATGCATTGTGGAAGCTAAGAGTTCCAAAATCTCAGTAGGCTGGGTTGCCCCATGAACGGGAGAAAAGGGAACAGCCTGGAGGAAGAGGACTCTTGCATCCTGAAAACTGCAAGTGAAATTTATACAGACAATTCTGTATAAATTATATATAGGTTATAGCCTCCAGGATCACGTGAAGTGTGTAAAACAGCAGATGAATACAGTGTGTCTGGAGGCATGTATTCCCTTGTGCCGGCCGACTAACTGGTGTTAGTAGAGTGGTGTACCTGCCAGCCTTCCCCATAGCACCTATTCTGGAAAATTTTGGACCAGGGTCGTATAGCCTGGTCCATCCATCAGCCCCATCAGCTGTTGCTTACAGCAATCCTGTAACATCCAACACAAAATTCAAAGTCCCGAGGTGCATACACGAGCCCTTGTGAAATATGCCACGCAAAAAAGATTCTGAAGTTCCAGTAATTCCAGCCCTACACAAGATACAGCAGACTCATGCAGACAGTTGCCACTTTCTATGGCAAATAATTCTTACAACATCTGTACAGCACAAAAGTGGTTTCCCATCCACCTAACAGGAATTCAAATAGGATCAATTCGCCAGTTTTGAGTGTTATGGCTGCACAAGCTGGAAAAATGTCTCATCTTTTAAAACACTCCAGATATGTGGTCAAATTAGGGGACATGAAAAAGGATTTGTTACTTGTTAAATTTAAAAATCCTGTTGAGAATAAAAATATATACATTGAAAATTCAGTTTCTGAATTCTTCTTCAGGTGGCAAAGCCTTCTTTCATCTGTTCTTATAGAGGTCTGTATTGCAGGAATACAACCCTTTTCCTAATTTTTTCTTGAGCTGAACACTTTTTTACTGCCTCGTTCTCACTTAAGAACATCCTACTCTTTCAACACAGTAAAGCCAAACTTGTTCTTAAGGGTCTTTGCACTTGGGTAAACCATCTCAGTAAATGACTGCACAATAACCCAGCAGGAGAATCAGGCCTATTCCCCTCTAGCCTCGAACTTGCTTAAACCCCAGCCTGATGTTTTGTTCCAAGACCTTACACCACCCTTTCTGTATCTACACCCACATTCACTGGAAAATTAACCTCTTCCCCAAGGATAGAAAAGGGCTAGCTCAGTCCCTTGGGAGTCCAGTCATGATCTTTTTTAAAGTTAGAGGCCTTTCCTGTATGACACAATACCCTGGAGAGAGTACACAGTTGAAATTGCATGAACTGTGCTTGCAGCCAGCCCTGCCAAGTGATTGCTAAATGGAACTCAATATCCACTGCAGATGATTATCTGCATCCTGCAAACACCATCTCTCTGGTGAATCTGGGAGCTGGTGTGGCTTTGGAAACACGTATTTGAGGCAAGGTTGATGTGCAAACCACAGACTGAAAACACTCCATTGTAAAACTACTCCTTGAATACAGCTGCAGCTTGCCCTCACCACCTTCTGAGACCTCTCATTAATTTCTTAGGTCTGGGCATTTAGATTGTCTCAAGTGTTTGTTTCCACATAGGCATATGAAGGCAACTCACTTGGTTTTCGGATACCTTCCCTGTGAAACCTCACCATGAGTTTCAAGGAGGGCCTCCAAAGTGCTTTATGCTCTTACACAGAAATGTCCTGATCTAGCACAGACATACTACAGTGAGGCATTTCTGTGCATCTTGACTGGAAACACATCAACCTCATAAGACTGTGGTTCACTGAAGACCACCCAGTGAGGTCTGCTGAGAAACAAGCAGAAAACATGTCTGAGTATCATGTCTTGCATGTTTTTCCCACTCTTCCCCCACAGAGGGCCAGTACTCACCACTCCAAGCCCCTCCAAGCCCTGAAATGCCATGGCATGCAGCTCGCACTGCAGCCCTTCCCACTCACATGTTCAGCCCTGCAAACCCCGAGTCAACTGGAACAACTCTCTGGGAGAAAGATGACTCTGTTGCTATCCCTACACCTACTCAAGTCCCTATCACCAACTTTTGGCAGTTGGCTTCTAAATTTTTCCCTTGCTCCTTGTCCCTCAAGAACATAATTCAACCCCCAGACACAAGCTCCAATTCAGCCAGAGGAAAGTTCCAGTTGTTTTTCTTAGATTACACACAGGATTAGAGGAAAACAAAGCAATTTTAGGGCCTCATCCAAATCAGAGAGTTCTCCCACTATATTCTATGTGAAATTGGATGTCAATACATAGATCTAAAACAGACAGATGAGAGGTTTCATAGTTTCTTAGGGGAACCCTTGACACACATTTATTTCTAAACTGGGCTCCTAAATCCATTAACTGTTATGGAAGAACTTTGAATCACTAGACAGTATCAAAAGCAAACAGGCTTATGTTAAGGAAGGAATTGTCTGCAGGAAAAGTATGGGAGTTCCTGTATGTTGGGTGTTCAGACATGAGTGTTAAAAGGACACACAGTTCTGGGAGGCCTGTTACTGGTTTTCCATGCCCTCAACAAGGAGCTCAAGAGCCTTTCTGTTATGCCAGGTGAGAACAGGGGAAGTACTGAGAAATTACAAGAGTTTGCAGCCCCAATACATACATCATTAGCTACAAAAGATAAAGGAGCAACCCTCTTGGCAGCTACTGACAAGATAGCAGATTAAAGGCAATGGGGGTGCAGATATTCCTGTAAGTCTGTATCAAAAGCAGTGAAATGTGAAAGAAGAAACAAAAATCTTCATACAGAAGACCATCATTGTGCTACAGAAGCATCCAGACTGTTATGAAAATTCAGGAAAGAAAGGCATGAATTGGTTAATTTTGCAATAGGACATAAACTCCTATCATTCATCCCTAGTGTACAATTAGGAAAAAGACAGTATTACACAAATTACGAAACATATTGCTAGTTCTGATCTATTTTAAATTTTCTTCATTATTACTTAAATTTAATGCAAGCAAGAAGTTCAGAAATGTTTCTTCATATGTTTTTGCCTCAGGAAGGTCATTTGCTGCAAGAGGATTTATTTTAATGGGGTTGATCAGTATCTAACACGAACAATGCTGGAACAATTTACCATTTTACATCCTGTAGCTCTGTTTCAGGAGAGAGCTTTCAGCTGTCAGGTTCTTACCATAACCAAATTGACCCTAGACAATTTACTATACTGTGGATAAAACACAGTTTAAATCTTAAAGCTACTTGGAGCAAGCAATCCCAGTTCTAAAGCAAGTAATCCTAAATCCTACCTTCAGTTCAGGTATCATGTTCAATATTGAGCTTGTAAAATTGTCTGAAGTAATTCTGTCTCATATCTTTTCTCAGCAGCATACCCTGCAGGTCTTGGTTATGAGCATTTCAGGTCTGCAGGAAGGAACAGATGTGGCTTTTCAGTGAATACTGGGTAATTTTTTTGTGGTGAGCTATTGAAGAACTTGTGGTGCTCAGGAACTGAAATACATTCGCACAGTCCTGAAGAGGTGCTGAAATACTATATGACATGATCCTGGAAGGAGAAAGAACAGCATAGGGCAAATCTTAATCTCAAACTTAAACTGAAAGACCTCGGTCACTAAAACCCCTGACACATGGGCATCAAGTAATTTTCATTATGGACAAAAGATCTTGTACCACTTTCTCCATAAACACTACCAAAAGAGGGGAAACACTTCACCATGCCTCAGTTTCCTCCCTTGGGTCTTTCATCTGCCAAACTCTGTGGGAGACACACTGATGTCCACAGCATTACACAGCTGAGGTTCTTGGCCAATTGGTATTTCTAGAAGAGCAATTACAGGCATATTCAATGTGCATTCTTACATTACTCTGAAAACACACATCTTGGCAAACACAGCCATGGCAGCTCCTTACCAATAGCTAATGTGACCTTAGGAGGACTTACTCCTGAACCAGAGGAGAAAACCCCTGAAACTCCATTGCTCATGAAGTGATTTGATAAGAAGTTGGGTCTCTGGTTTTGTGCTCAAGAAAACTAGACCTCATGGACACTGAAAAACTTTTCACATGCTATGTGTCTAGCATGTGAAAAGAGTAGAAAGAGGACCCTGATCTCAGACAGCACCTCTAAGTTTCGGCATGGCACAATCAGCAGCATCTGGCACAACTGAGGTCAATGCCAGTGCTTCCTAACAGACTAAAAATGGAAGAAAAAATTTCTGGAATTAATTGATTAGAGGCAGAAAAAAACCCCGAGGCTGTTCTCTGCAGTATACCTAACCACCTTCTTCTTTCTTCTAATGAAGAAATACTCACTTGCTGCAAATCCAGTAGTCACACACTCCTTCAGGGACACACACAATGTTAGAAAAATTTGTAATTTGGTACCCTTTTCTGCGGCTGGGTGGGGTTTTTTTAACTTTCAAAACTCAAGAGAGGTCCTAAGGAGCTGTGTATTCTGGACACATCAAACAGCAGAATAGGCTCCCAGTCAAGTCTGAGGAGCAGACATCATGTGTTTTGTGCTGCTGCTGCTGCAGCACAAAATAGGAATAGGCCCATCTACAGCAGACTGACCAGTGAGATTTGCAGCCAAGACCATTATGGCCACGGATGGAGGAGCTGGATTCCCTAACTGTAGACGAAAAGAAAAAGGGCATGACATAGAATATGGAAATTTTGAGCCTAGGGAGCTAATTTCCTCATAACTCCTCCAATGTCAGAGAACAACAACAAGCAAGAAAAAATTTATCATGTATATCAAAGGGCTAGCTACCAAAGCTGTACACCTTGCAGTCAATATTCTGTGAAACCTGTAGGCGCACAGGTGCCACACCAGATCTGCCTATTTTGAGTGGAGGGTTTGGACACTCTAGGTATATCTAAAATTTTGCTGGGTACATGTGTTTAGGAATCTGAATCATCCTGAAATTTTCTTTGAGATTCTGCAACCAAAAATGGTAAAGTGACTACGTAAGAAGACAGTCTGAATCCACTCAGGGGAACATCCCACAGCTTGTCATGCATCACTTTCTGAGAAGAATAGACTCCAGGCTTTGCCACAATTTAAAAATAAATCATGAAAATGTAATGTAAGTAGGCTCCCTAAAAATTATATACAATGGAATCAAAAATCTTTTAATTCACAGTGAACATCACCTGATGCTAATTATATTTGTCACTCGGGAATCTTCATTCTGGAACAAAGGAATATTATGAAACAAACTGAAAGGTGTTTAATAATGGTCATCTGACAATGAAATATATTCTCCATGCCTTGTTCTTGCTGCACAGCTGATGTTCAGGGGACAAAATCATCACCTCGTCAGCAATTTGAGACAAGAGGCAGAACATGTAACCTTTCAGGTACGGGCGAAGAGAAAAACTGTCTGTGTCCTCAGGAGTTCCAGATGGGGTGTTTTCCACATGGCTTAGGTTTTCCTGCCAGATAAGCCCCACTCCTACTTCATCAAGACCAAGAGTGGCATCTCATTGGGACAGATGAAGGATCCCGGTGGCACAGGAGATATTACATAGGCCAGGCCCATTAGAGCTATTTGAACTCCTGAAAGAGAGACGCACACACTCACAAGCTGTTCCTGATGAGAAAAGAGGGTCAGCACGTAGTAGTAGAAGACCACTATAGAGCCAGGAACGGCCTGTTTGCCTTTGCCACAGGCAGATCACATAATTTCCAATCAATATTTCACATTTGCCCAATATTCGTTATTTGTGTCAGCTGCCACGCATAGTTCAGAAAATAGTGGTCTACCTGCTGTGCAAAGGTTGAGTCATCCTGGGTACTGGAGCTAGAGCACTGGCATGTGGTGCTGTGCAGTGTTCCAGAGCCAAGCTGGACCTGGTTCTCATTCAGACAGCTGCTCAACACTTTGTGCACTGTCCTCTGGCAGCAGGTGAATCGCGCGGTGCTCCGGTCGCGCAATGCACACATCCCAGCCTGCCATGTGGTGACACAGAAATGGCTGGATAAAAGTTGTTCCTGGACCTCCTCTGCCCTGAGCCAGCAGGAACAGCAAGACGGTTAGCCCCTGTCTTGAGACAGGTGTCCAGGGTGATCTTGGGCATGATATTGGATATATCCTATCCATTTCAGCAGACCTCTCATGAACAGATCTAGGATATGTCTTCTGCTCATAAATCTAATCTGGTGGTGTTGAGCACTCTGAGTCCTCCAGGACACTCCTTGCCCACAAAGAGATAAGAGATGTTGAAGTTTACCCTGTATGTGTCTGTGTAATTTTTCCTGGATGTAAGACAACATTGAAGGCAGTTCACACTTAGATTTCCAATTGCCTTTGTGCTGCTTGCCTTTCTCCTCATACACCACACCTCTCTCAATAGCCTGTAGGGAGTCATCTCCTGTGATGACACCATAGCCATCCCCAGCCTGCCAAACTGTCTTTCCTGGAGTGCTGATTCTCTATAACGCTGCATTTGCAGTGCCAGGAACTTTCAACATCCACTTGGGAAAATCTCTCCAGTCTTATTATGATGAAGAGATGATGTTCCATGTGCTATATTTTCAGGACAGGAAATGGTTATCCATTGGGAGAAAGATGGCAAGGCCACATCGTTGTCAATCTGTGCCATGGAGTGACATAACATATTGCAATCAGGGTTACAACCCAGCACAAGACAGAGCTGCAATTGCCAGTGGCATGGCTCCATTGAGCAGACTGCATCAGCACACCACTGTAGAAGTGGCAAGATCATGGACCAATGCCATATCGACTCATCAACTCATCATCTCATCATCTCATCTCATCTCATCTCATCTCATCTCATCTCATCTCATCTCATCTCATCTCAATCATATCATATCATATCATAGGTGGCATTACCATGCCACCTTGTTTACAAATTTATCATGTTATGGGATAAAAGTGCCTAGTACTTCTGCTCCTGTAATTTCAGCAGGGAAGCACTAACACAACTTCATTCCTCTTGGGGCTAGAAACCAGGCTGATTTCCAGCCAAAATGTAGATGCTGGATTTGGAAGCTGTTGCAGTGTTGGGAAAGGCCATGACTTTCCAACTAGGTACTACTTCTAAAGGCTCGGCCAAAAGTTTTGCTTGACTTTTGGGCATTTAAGAGAGTAAGCAATGCCACCTACTGGCACCAAAAAGGAAAACGTAACTACTCCAGTGGGTTGGTGCGATGGAAAGATCATAAAGGAGAAGGCTGTCAGTGTTCTTCAGATGGTCTTTTGCAGCTGAAAGCGAGGCGGAGACAAACAGGAGCTTTTCTCCTCACAAGTGTTACTCGGTTAAGCTCAGTAGGAAACATATAGGAGATGAGTCACTTGCTTTCACCATTTGAGAATGAGTAATGAATAAAGTAGCAATTAGGCCTGGTGTTGATGTGGAGCCTGCATGCCAAGGCAGTCCCTGAACTTCCCCAGAAGGTGAACATGCAATGATTAGGTGAAATTACACGCTTGCCTAACAGTATTTGTGGTTGAGTGCAAAGTGGGCGTAGGAGAAGCCTCTGAGGAAGGCAAGAATCTCATACAGTTTCAGGGACTGAAAGGATCAGGATTTCATTTCAGAAGGAGAAGTCATAAATGGAAATTTTAGGCTATGTCTCAAACACTTAGTAGCTTGGTGGATGGGCAGGTGAGTAACTCCATTCTCATAATAACATGGATGCAGAGAGATTTGCAAATAATAGGTTTAGAACACATGAAGAGAAATAACAAAACCTGTAACTAATCTACAGGATATTCTTGAGGCAACCACCATTGCTTGTGTGGGTTCCCCCATCCTGTGTCCAGCTGTCAGGTGCACTGAGGTAAGCACTTACACAAGAGTTAATGCACCAGTGGAGAACATTTCCAAGGTGCTGATTATTTCCCAGTCTTGCTCACTCTGACGTCCAAGGAGCAGAGGATGCAAAAACCCAAGAGGCCACTGCCAGGAGCCAAGCCCAAGAAAGTCAGCTGTGTCCTCTGGCAGGGCAAAGGAGAGTGCCAGTACTGAAGAAGGCCTGGGAGGGCAGACTCCCTACTTTTCTCTCAGCAGCAGCCATGCTGCTTTTCCATGACCCCGTTAAAGGCAGCTCTGATCATTTTGTCAGCCCCTGTTCTTGCAAGCACAAGTGGTGCCACAGACACCCACTGGAGAGCCAGTCCTACTCACCCAAGAAGGACTTTCCTTCTGTTCTGCCAGTTTCCTTTCCTTATCCTCCTTTATGTCCATGGCATGGATAGTCAAGTTGTAGCAGGGATATACACAAAGTCAGTATTTCTGCACAGGACAAGAATGGGTCCTGCATTCCTACCTCTGACTCACTGGCTGAGTGAAAGCACCCAAGTATTTGTTCAGTTTCTGATGCAAAAAAAATGAGTGTGAGGTCTAGAAAAGGGTGTTCTTTGCCTGTTTCCCATCTTCCAGGAGACACTGCGACCTCTCTCCTCAGTACATTATCATAAAACAGGGCTCTTGGTGGGTGTATTAAAACAAGGGATACTGGTGCTGCACAGCCATACCCTCTGACAATGCCCTATGATCAAACAGAGTCAGGAAACACCATTCAGTTTACAAAGATCAGAGACAATTGGAGACACATTGGGAAAGGGGCTGCAGTGACCCCAGGACTGTTACCAGACTGCTGCAGAGGTGACACAGAGCACAGCAGTGCCTGGACTCAGTGATCTTAGAGACCTTTTCCAGCCCCAATGATCCTGTGATTCTATGCCAGCTTTCAGGAAGACGTACCTGCTTTTGTCCCTCTCAGTCAGAGGCTCATAAACATTGGCCACAATGTGCCAGAATTCCTTGCTCCCCGGAGTCATTCTTCCAGTTTCTTCAGGTCCCATTGCCTTCTGTTATTGTCACCAGTGGGGTGACACTATCAGAACTGCCTAGAACATCTGGACTAAGGCAGCAGCCAATGATGATGTACCATCAACAACAGGATCTTTTTTGTGAAAGCCTGAACAGCACTGCTTATGAAACCTACAATCAAAAACTTGTTAAGGACTGCTCCATCTTTTCTGTTGGATCCCCTGCCTTGTACTCTCCTTGTCCACTTCTGTGGCCTGGCCAATTGTACAGCTAGAATAATCAGTAAAACTGCTGCTAGGTCCATGAAAAATCCTTCTTTTTACATTTTGGACATACAGAAGATCAAGCCTTATGGCATCTTGCTAATTGTTGCTGCATCCACATGCAACAGGAAAAAACCCTGAGGAGTTCCAAGGAGTGAAGTCAGAAACACATACAGCAAAATAAAGCACTGAGCTGTGACAGTGAGGTGGTACCAGAGTAGAGCAGCTTGTGGCACATGAGACCCTACCAGCTGCTGTCAGTCCTTGCAGCCAGTGTATCTTTGGCTGCCGGTGAACATTCTGCTTTTTTTCCTGAAAAATTAATGATAGAATTAAAAACCAATATTTTATAGTACAGGTTTTCTTCTTCCAGTACCCTGGTTGGATCATGCCCTGTGTTTTTTCATAATTTTTCTGCCTGTCCTTAATAGGAGAAATCAACACATGGGCAGTGAAGTAAAAATGGCCCCAAGGAAAAACAGAGAAGCACTGAGAGACCTCAGTGACTAAAAAGACAGTAAAACATATGAGGTCACATCATTTTACACAGTACAGTGTCTTCAAATTGTGGTACAGCTAAAATTTAATAAACTGAACATTCAAGTCAAGTGCTACAGATAGTTCGTTGTTGCTGAATTCCCTGCTCAGCTCTCGTTAATATTTTGTGATATAGACCCTACACAAATTAATAAATTAGAAGAGATTACAATTAATTGCCGTTTAAATGGCTGAGATTGAAGACATCTCCATAGAAGCATTCACCTTCTCCCCTGACATCTGTTCCTGAAATAATTAGTTGCAAAGGAAAAAAAAAATTAACAAGCAAATCAAAAAAATATAAAATCTGAAAGAGTACAAGTCACAGCTTTGCTAAGATTTTTTTATTTTCACACCAGCTTCAGTTCAAATTCATTTAAGCGCAGGCTAAAATTACATTGAAGTCAAAGGAATTTAAGTAATCCAAAATCAGCAGCCAGAATGATAATAAAATAATTTATCCATGACATGAAGTGGATTTAGGCAGTGATTTGGAAGAGATGGATTCATTTTCCTTCTCTGCGATATTATTTCCTGCATGGGCTAACACTCTTGGACATAATAGGATGGGTATCTCACAGCCTAGTTATTTTAATGTTACTTCAAGTCATTGGTGGTGCAAGATGAACTGTGCTTAAATGTACTGCTTCATTTCTGGTGCAGTAACACCTTTCCAGGAGATGGACTGGGCATCTGACTACAGTAATGTCTTAAATCACCTAAACCTAAACTAAAATCATATGATAGTGCAGATAGTGCAGGCTAGCAGGGTGTTTGCATACTGCCAGGATGAGAAATAAAGTAGTGCTGATTAGAGAAAACCCAGACTGAGACCCTTATCGGCAGTGCTGACAGCAAGAGAAGGTACAAAATACTCTCCCTGGATGCAGGGGGAAGAGGAGCAGGAAGATCTCTCATTTCTTTGCCGGCAAGACAATCTGGCAGAGCTGTGGCTCACCTGAGCTGCAGCAGAGCCCTCCACTCAGCGCTGCCATCCAGGCCCTGGGTGATGGACCTTACACACACCAGTCTCCAGCAAAGGCACTGACTCTCAACAGCATTTAAGCACAAGCTCCATGCATTTAAACAAATGTCTCTTTCATGATAGCATTTCGAAGGTAACTCAAAATGTTACTGTATTTCATATCTATCTGTGACCAAAAATTTTTGTCTCTCTAAGACCCTGCAGCCAGGAAATGGAACAGGTGGAATTGGATGGGGGGAGAGGGCTGGTGCTGTGAGCGCTTTTGAAGCTGCTCAGGCAGGCAGCTCGGCTTCTTGTGCCACATTATTTTTGCTTTTTCACTTATATTTACTCAAATTTGTTCCTTATTGGTGAAAATGGATTGGCTGAACCTATAAAAGGAGGCAGTTCATTTGAGAGTGTTCTCCTTTAAATTGTCTAAAACCGAGACATAGCATTAGGGGCATGAAAACTCAGGCCATTCTCCCCAATATTACCTCTGCCCAGCTGTTGTGCTCAACTGTCCACCAATCTTGCTCACCTGTGAGGTGTAATGCCTTGTTGGGCTAGTGTTCATGGACGTGTTGAGCTGCTGACAGACTGAGCACAGCACCTACTGCAGTCCAGGAACTCACTTATGATCTGGCAACACCTAATTAATTCCAGGAGGGAGATGGCATCAGCTGTGAGCCCTCAAGTATACATCGCTCATGGAGAGACTAAAAATCATGCAAATAGACAGCAAAAATCATGCATTTAGAGACATCTCCAGACCAAACTGGCCATCCAGCCTTTACAAACAGTAAAGCGTGGGCTCATGCTGATTGTTTCACCACCACATATTTTTCCTGAATTTGGGAAAAGATTTCAGTTATGATGCAAGAACAAGATCTGCATACCTCCGTTCTTCGAAAAAAACAAGGAATAAATAGTTCAACACAGTGCCAACAGAAATAATATCATCCACATATTTTCATTGCTGAGGGCAAGAAGAAGCTCAGGGTCATCCATCTGGAGCAAATTCACCCAGAGACCACCGTGGAGCCCAGAAAAAAAAATGCAATATTCTGTTCTGGCAATCAGCACCAACTATTAAGAGTAGGTTTTTTGCCTCTGCAAAGTCTCTGCAGAGAAGCAAGGGGCAGGACAAGAATTGTGTCTCTGCACCCCATGTGAAGGAAACCAAAGGTGTAATAACTGTGTCTGAGAACACTGTCCTTTAATGCCCATGAGTAGGAACATCAAGAAAACCAGAATGAGCATTTGAGGCTAAAATCAGAGCAGATGTCTGGGACTGAGAAACGGTGAGAGCTCAATCTGTTTAGCTCTTCAAGAAATAACAAAATAGGTCGTGACTGCATTGCAAAAGCACCTCTGCAGGACAGAAAATTCTGGATCCTGACAGGCTGTTTAATCAAGCAGAGAAAGGTACAACAGGACCCAACATCTGGAAATTGAAGTCAGATATTTACAATGGTTTTATAAATATTTGTAAAATTAAGGTGAAATTAACCATTTGTGGGAGGTAACAAGGGCAGCACATTTACACCCCTTCTGGGAGTGCAATGCTTGTTTGGCTTATCCATTGTACTGACATGCACACTACTAAGGCAATGCAGCCAATGTAGTGCAAGTCTAAATGGCATCATAGCACCTCCATTGCATCTCTCCCACCTTTGATTTCCTTCACATTATGCACCACAGGAAGTGAGTGAGGCACCATTACCAGCAAGCTTCTGTTTAGCCATTACAGCACACTGTAGCACATTTCAGCTATAGCATGTTATTTTCCTTAGGGGAATTTTTTGATTTCTCTTCTAGCCTCCTTTTTTAAAAGGAGCCCTGGAATCTTACCCATTTTTTTTCTTCATGGGTCTTCCTATGCTTTCCACACTTCTGCTCTTAGGAGAGCAAACTTTCATTCCCAGTTCAGCCCTAACAAGTGAGAGAAGGACACTATCTAATTTACATCTAAGTGAGCATTTGTCAGAGTAAAGAATAAAGGTCTTACTGTGCAAAATGGTTCCTGTGGCAGCACTAATCAATAGTTGCTTGATGGATTGCCTGCCAGGAGTCTTTCAGGCACATCATTTCAGCTGCTAGACTTTCTGCTTGCTCACTGCTTAACAAAATAAATAGACATGAATCATGGTATTTAACATAAAGCTCCAACTCAGAATCAAAGCTGTTTAAAATGCACAGTGGTTTGCCCCACTCCATCCTTCCCTTCCCTTTGCTCACAAACAATGTTAAGTCCCAGCTTTTCTGGAATAGGCTTGAATGATAACCTCTTCACCAAAGACTGCCTTTTCTTCTGCAACCAGTGATTGCATTCCCTATACAGCATTCCATTCCTCATTGCCTTCTGAAATAGGAGCCATTTGGAGAGAAAAAAATGGAGATGTACGTCTGTGTGGCTGATCGGAGGCTGATATTTCACATATGGCTTTCTTAGCTGCTGTCATGCAACGGCACAGACTGTTCCCTCTGCTCCTGCACCCATTGTGCTACAAATCTGTGTGAAAGCTCCCACCACTGAACTGTCCCCACGTGCAATTGCATCAGATTTCAAAATATAAGAAGCCACCAGGAGCCCAATTTTTCAGAAGCAATTGGCTTCTCAGTAAAAATAAGTGTTTGGCTCTCCAGAAATTCCTATTTCTATTTAGAAACTTGGTTTGTTTCAGATTTTTCTTAATCTGACTTTTAAATGGATAACGCTTTTCTTGAAACCCTGTACGCCTACAGTCCGCTAATAGCCTCAGAAAGGGTGAATAATCATAGCTTCAACTTTTTTTGGCCAAAGAGTAATATCCAGCTCCATATAGCAAGTTCTGCCCCCTCTTTTATCTTGCCATCAACACCCTGTGGCACAACTTGATCAGGTGGGAAGCTTGAAGTGATGTAGGATGCATATTCAGGCCCTGAGTAATGACTCATGTCTTGCTAGCACCAACACCAGCAAAAGACTTCCAGGCCAAGGCTTGGGGCAAAGGATGGAGGTGCAAGTGTTCTCCTCATCCACCTCCTGCTTGACCTTGCCCCTGCACTCTTTGTAAGCCCCTCCTCCCACTCCTTCATCCTCTGACAGCCAGGAAAACTTGTGGTGCTCCTCTGATCAAGATTACTTCACAGCATTGAGTTTTGGTTCTTACCCACTGCTCAGCCCATTCTGCCTTTCAAGCCCTCTCATGGCAGATTTCCCTTGCCACTCTCCAAGAGCAACTCTGGACTGTGACCAGAGTTTTTGTATTCTGCCAGGACATTTTGAGGTCTGCTTTTGCCCATTTAAGGGGCTCCTGCCTTTTCCTCTCCCTCCCCATGGCATTCATGGCTGCAGTCCCCAATCTCTCATTCCTGCCATGCCAAACAGGACCGTGCAGCCACCCAGAAGGAAGGTGAGCTCTTCATCTACCTCTGGGGAGCATTGTTCACTACTGCTCTGATCCTTCTGACTCCTCCAGCAGCACTGGAAGAGCAGCACAGCCAAGGCAGGGTACATTTTCTGTGAATGGTGCAGTTCACACAATCCCCTCCCTGTGGAGCAGTTGAGCATGGGGAGATTTCCCAGTTCTATGCAGCTCAGAGCAGCCAGGAGGATGCCACTAGTGGAAGAGCTAACAGGGAGAAATTTGGGCCCTGAATTCTGGAGCATCAACAAGGATGAACCCAAATAATCTGGGCTCAGATGAGAGCAGATGTCTAAGCCAGACATCATTGCAGCTGTGCACCCACAGAGAGAGTCCAGGCACCTGGGAAATCCACAGGAGAAAGATGAAGAGTGCATTTGGTAGAGGTGATGCGCCCTGTTGCAACTCAGGATTTTGAAGCACAACACTACATGCTGGCACACTGTGGGGCAACAGAAGCACACAAGACCTGGATGTTCCTGGGGCCATGCATGCTTAGTGCCAGGGGCAATGTCACTTTGGAAAATCAGAGGAGGAATCTGACTCAGAAAAGTATTGATGAATTGCAGACATAGCTCAAGTCTACGAAGGAGCAAGAGGTACTTTTGGCTGGAAAGCTCTTCCTCTGCAACCCCACTTCACCATCCTCCACTTACAAGGGAAGCAGTCTGGGGATGCACATGGAAAGCCAGTTAAGAGCTTAGAACTAAGAGATATCAGAACTATGGAGTTCTTAATTTTGAAAACACTACAAACACCTTATGGCTACATGGTATGTGAAGAGCACAGCATGGCACCTCTTTTTCAAGTGAAAGGCAGCTTAACTAGGCAAGAGGGGTCCCTTGAGAAATTTCCATTGGGGCTTTCCAAGCTCGAATATGTGGGAACTACAGGGTGAGATGTTTTCTGGAGCAGCCTTTGCAAAAGCTGTAACTGCACTAAAGCACACAGTGCAGTCAGTCAGCTAATCTGTTGTCATCATGCAGTGACAGATAAGTGCCAGTAATAATAACCTCATCCAGTGCTTTGCAGACTGAGCAATGCTGGCTCTATCATATTATCAACAAGGTCATTCCTAGCCATAGTATCAGGGATTATTTCTTATTTGCATCACCCAAGGAAAAATCTTGCATTCAAAACACTCTGTTACAGTTTTGAAAAATCCTTGTTTCCAGTATCCTTGTCCCTCTTCTTCAGCTTAGTTGTCATCTGATGTACCCATGTTTAATAATTCCTGTGTTAGCAAATTCTTTAAATTATACATAAAGAATTCAAAAACAAAGAACTTGAATGTTTCATATTAAAACTAAATGCTTTATGATTGCTTATAGAGTGAAATTAATAAGGAGACTGTGCCAATGCTGTATAATTTATGCTGTGCTAAAGTAGAAGAACAGAAAGCTTTTAGGGCTTAGCTCTGTTTGAAGTCGTACTTTCCTTTTCTCACCTGGTAGGACAGAAGTGCGAGAGCAGAACTACTAGGGCAGAGCTAACATCTACCCTCTATCAAAAGAGTTCCTATTTTTGTTTATTGTGAGTAAAACCAGCTTTAAGAACAGTTAACGGTAACAATCATCTGATCAGAGGCAAATAGCCACAGTGTTTTTTTGTCTTTGTTTTTCTCTCTTTCCTAGCTATTTTGTCTGCTAATCTTCATGCTCTGCAGCCAGTTAGTGCGCCCTGACCCTACTAAACTTTAATGGCAGAAAGTCCAATAAACCTCCACCCTTGAATTTCAGTTTGTGCATAAATCTTCAGAACAAATCCACAGTCTGGAGGTATAGGAGGCCTACTCACAGCTTAGCATAGCAGAACTCTGAACTCAGATGATGACTAGTGACAACAAACATGTCTGTTCAGTTCTACTGCTCGGTCCAAAAATGGGTTCTGCATTGAGCTAAGACCATTGAGCTGCATATTTAATAGAGGAGTCAGAATTGCAGAGATTCAGCCAGTTCCTGAAGTCTTCCTTGATGACAATTCATAACTAAACAAAGTTGAGAGCAATAATGAAGGATAAGACTAAGAAGAGATGTTCTTCATAAAGGAGGTAAAGCTGTCAAAGTACTGGAGGCAGCTAAAAAAGGAGCATGACACAAAGTGATTCACTACTTTTTCTGGAAAAGGGGAATTCACCTTCCACATGTACAAATTCCTCTGTGACCCAGTTACTTAGGCTTTATTTTCCCTTTAGAGGACATAGGGAAAACAGCTCACAGAGAAGATACTATTTTATGTGGCCAGTTAGAACAATAAAAGCACTAAGGAGCAGAGAGAGGCAAAGAATTACATACTCCAATGACACCAGTAATACCAGCAGGCAGAACAGTAACAGCAAAAACCACAGTAACATTACACCATTCAAGGTGAGATAAGGTAAGGACAGGGCAGAAATTCACCAGGCCTCAAGGTGTACATGCTGAGGAAATATGGAACAAAAGTTTACTTTAACAGGAGGTACCTGAATGGAAAGGAAGGGGGCATTGGCTTTTTTAATTCCTTCTCATTTCAGCCCCCTTGGCAAAATGAGGGCTCCACAGAGTCACTTGAGAAGTCTGAAAATCCCATTACTTGGTGCAGGATTTGTTTCTTTCATCTTTTTAAAGCCTTTTAGATGAGAGACAGATCAGAGTTTAACAGGGAAAGTTTTTGGGGTTTGGCACCCCACTGCATCTACAGGTTTTTTTCCCCAAATGCTCAATTTTCACTTGATGAAAGCTAGTACATATCCTCTGTCTTTAGCTTAGCACCCAAGTGATCTTTCCTTGAACTTCTGGGAGCTGGGGTCAGTGCTTCAACTGTGATTTCAGCAGCCTGAATTTTTAAGTCAAAGTCCTTAATGGTTGAATCAAGTGGATATTTAAACCCCTCAAATTCAAGGAATCAGCCTTGGTGAGTCAGAGAGAAAACACTGCTCCTGTGATTGATCACATTTGTGACTCAAAGCCAAGTACACATTTGAACAAACTAAACTGTCCCCAGGGCTCATAAAACACTGGGCCAGGTGTTTTGCATTTAAAGTCATACCAGTCTCTGAAAGCCAAGCAGTTTGCAAAATATTAGGATTAATATTTATTGGTATTGAATGAACACAGCCAAAGCCGCTGCCCTGAAGAGTTTGCAGTTTAGATAGTATAGACAGAACTGGCAGGCACACAAGCAGCTCTGGCCCTTGTCTGCTCCTGGGGAAGCTGAAGTTAAAACCTCTCAGGCCCCTGGGCACAGAGGCAGATCACAGTGCAGCTGTTCTGGAGGTGATAGCCCCTTCCAGGAGCACCAGATCCTTCTCTATAATCATGAGAGGCTGAGCCCCAGAATGCAGTGTCAGCACATAGGAGCCCCTGCAGGACTTCTGCAGCTCCTAACACTTGGCAAAAGAGGCCCTGTCAGTCATGCTGCACACTGAACTAAACATCAAGACAGGTTTGATGAATCACAAGTGCAGCAAGAACTCAGAGGGCTGCAAAATACCTCCAGAGAATTGTTTGTGCCAGATTTCTTAAGAAGTTTGAATTAGCTAAAGATGTGAATCAAATTGCTATGGAATTTAAAAATGAGATTGAGCCTTTAAGTCCATATTTTGAAAAAGCACTCATCTTGTCTTGCCCTGGAAGCTACCTAGAGGCCACCCTGCCTCTGAATTGTGAGGTCCACACCAGTGTTCAGGGCAATGCAGCTCATCCATTTTAAAAGCAGAATTACCTCACTTGATGTGTAGCTTTCCAGTCCAACTCTTTGTGGTGACACCAGACATGGGAGTGCCAAGTAACAACCTAGACTCACAATGAAGCTTAGCCATTATGTTCATGAAAACTGTTTCCACTGAATGTCACTGTGGCTTCAAAGGTTGGGCAACTCACCTTCCTGACTGTATTGTCGAGCCTTAATGGAAATGAGGAGAAGCCAGATAAATGTGAGCAAGCCAGTCAGTGTAAACCAAGGGTAGCCAGATACATATCCTGGGAACTATGCAACAGTCCCCAGCCCTCACACACGTGGCAGTGTAAATGCTACAGCTGTGTGATCTAAGCACCGGGTTGATTAGAAATGTGACGTCTCAAAATCCCCAGTACCAGTGCTTGTCAGCTATTTGGAGCCCAGTGCCCCAGGATGGAGAAAGGCAGAGCAGCTCACTGAAGTAAAGCCATACTCCAAGAAGAGCTGTCATAGATGGAGCTCCCAGGAAGGATGAAGCTGGACCAGAAGCATGTCTTACTGGCTGACTGGGTCCTTCACAGAAGAGGTTTCCCATCTACATGCAAAAATTCCGTTTATATTGCTGCAGCCCAACATTTTGGTCTCTTGACCACCTTCACTGCACTCAGAGGGTTATGTGCTCACCTGCAGGGGAACAAGCATCTAGGGATTATGTACCTTGAGCAGTTACCTCTGTGGCTTCACGCCTCTTCTCAGTTGCCAAAGCTAGATGTTCAGACCCCAAAAAGGATCTAGAGAAGGATGGCCAAAAAACTAGTCTGAAAGAGGTTTGGAGATAGAAAGCGGCAGCAAAGGAAAACAGAGCTCTGCAAGGTTTCAATGTACCAAGTCCCCATCATCTGCCTACTTTTTGCCCACACACCATTTAATCAGCATGCCAGGCAGCCTGGCTCCCTGCCAGTGGAAATGCGGATTCTGACAATTTGTCCAAAGTGCAGTCAGAAATTGCAGCTAAAAGGAAAGAGCACTTCATTTTTTAATTCTGCGTGTGTATGTATATGGGCTTTTTTTCCCCCATGAAACAATTACAACCTCTAGCTGCCGCCTACACTTCAGTTGCCTGAGAAACGCAGCGTGGGTACGGCTGTGGTAACAGGACTCGGGTTTTACACCATTCCTGCTATCATTGGCTGGCTGCAAGGCCCCCACAAAACCGTCCCAGCAGCCAGACATGGAAAGTATTCCTGTCCCAGGCACAGACCACTGCAAATTTCTGCCAAGGTGAGCACCTCTAGTGTCTTTATTACTCAGGTAATTATGCTGCTAATGGCATTGTCTCTGTCCATCTTGGTCTCGGTTCTGGTAATTACAGGGTGCTCAGCATAGTTCAGCCCAGGATGGGATGGAACAGGAAGCAGAGTTGGGTATCAAACATGCACTTCTGACTGGGGAGGAGCATTTTCTACACCCACCCTCACAGCAGCATCCCTGCCACCACCTTGATCAAAACCATTTCTTCTCAAAGGACAGGGCACATGTCTGTGCTGAAGACTGCACTCACAGCAGGTGCTCAGCAACACACACATCTTGGATTACAAGTCCTGACTGGAGTTATTGTGAAAAGAAGTGTACTTTTCTTAACACTGGACATTGGGCAGAGGAGAGGGTTGCCCAACCTAACTAAAAATATTCACCTTTCAAAGAGTTGATGGAGCATATCTACACCACTTCTGAGTGAGGTAGAGCAGAAAGAAGATTTCTGGTTGAACAAAAACATTTTCTTGGAGAGGAAGAACACAAAGCATACCCACCCGCCTAAACCACTTATTTTGAACAATCTTAGTATAGTGATGGTGGAAAACAGGCTTCAGCTGGGTTTCAGGTTTTCTTTCTGTCCTTTCTGTGAAGACATGCCCCATCCAGCAGACAGGGATGCTGCTGTCTTCCAAGCCACTGGGTGCAGGAAGGAGTATCTACCTTGGCTCACTCTGAGAAGTTTACTCCTAAAGGCCAGCGCACAGCATGCTTTCCTGACCCTATGGCAAGCTCCAGCCGTATTCAAAATCCCCCTGTAGACAATGGGGGAATAAGAACTTTTCACCTAAAGAGCACACTGATAACGGAAGTGGGTAGACAACCTTCACAAGAAGCTGGTCCTTTCCTATTAATGGATTGTCTTCTCCAAGTGCCAAATGAATCTGTGTACTGTTCAGTTGCCTTCATGCTTTTTCTTTACAGTTTTGTTCAGTTTTTGCCTTATGTCTGGCTTTCAAAGAAATCCTCTCCCTTTGGGCAAATCCTCCTTGCAGTCTTCTTTTCCACAAAGTTTTCAATTTTCAATGCTATATTCTGCTCTCTTCTGTAGACTTTTAGCCATCTGTACATTTCCGCTATGTTTTAAGACTGCACACCATAAAGATAAAGGCCCTTCAGTACCTTGACATATGCAGACAAGCAGTGTTAGCTGAGGGAAACAGTGCTTGTACACTATAAAGTCTTTCCCTGAGATTTTAACTCACAGACCTCAGTGTTTGCATTCTCAAGACTCATCCTATATAGCTTGTGGCCTGTGGTCACTGGCATAATTCAAATATTTACAAACATTCCTGCAAGCGTCCTTGCAGTGGTCAATGTGTTGTGGCCGAAGCAAGTTAAGACTAGGTAGGAAATGTTCTTTCCCTCAATATAACTGCTACTTCAGGAAAGAACTCCCTCCATTTAGATTGCAATATCAAGATGTAAGTGCTGTAACAAAATTACTGGTTTTAGTGATTAAGCAACACGCTACTAAGGAGCTGGTTAATCTATTAAGTAATCAATATACTGATTATCAAACAAACACATCACTACTGCTGATCTGTAGCAATACTATTTTCCACTCTATAACACACAATTACAAAAAGTGTTTATTTTACACTCTTCAATCTTATGAATCACTTACAACAACTATTCACTTATAAATCCATCACATCACCTCTTTACATGACACATCACCACAGTGGAAATCTATCCCTAGAAGCCCACCCTCTCACAGCAAGTTTTCCAGACTAGTCCTGAAGGGAATTCCTGGCGGATCAGGTTGCAAATCAGCAACATATCTGTAGGCGTCTGTACTTCTCCTTTCAGAATGCTCCCTCTTCTTTTGTTCTTTATTGGATTTTTTTGCTTTATTCATCACTGTTTCTGTTTTCTGGAACAACTTTTTTGCCACTCTTGTGCCTCCCTTTCTCTGGCCAGGTTCCTCTCTAATACACATCCCTTGTTAGCTTATCCTCACTGGCCAAATTCAATGAAATCTGTCCCAAAGTTTGGACTTCCCAAGGTTGTTATTGAGGCAATTCAGCCTATTATTAATACACTCCCTGGGAAGAGGGACAAAAACATCCCCACAAACTTCCATTTCATAATAGCAACACATTACCTCCACGTTCTCCAAGGCAAGTAAGTCTACTTAGTCTTGATTCCTTCACCTGACCCCAGTTTAGCTCCTTGTCTTTGCAATTATGAGGAGCAGGCCAGCAAAACAAAAATCTGCATCATTTATGTACTGATCTTTCCAAAAACTAGCTGTAGAATGGAACCAGAAAAGATGTCCTAAAATGAAATGTGACTATGACACAGGAAACCTGGCAAGATGGATAGCAGTTGTGCAGTAACTCATGTTTTGTAAAATGGCCCTTTTTCGGGGAGAAATAGCATAGTGGCTGACATAATTTGAGAAACATCAATTGAATAGCAAACACAGAGAGAAACAGATGCAATATACAATGACCTGAAAAATGAAAACCTGGGGTATCATCACATGATTTCTCTTCTGGGTCTACCTTAAAAGTTATTGGGTATTTTTGCCCTTACCTTGAAGATTAGGAGGTCACTGCAGTACATCAGTGCTCTGATGGGTAAGAACTTCCTTCTCATTTCCAGTCTAGAGATAACCATGACAATTTCAGACCAAACTGTACATTACTTAAGGCTAAGTCTCTTTCTCATGCTACATTATTTATAAATACCCAAAGAAATGTGTAGCTGCTATAGACTGTGGAGATTTCTCCTGCATACACAAACTAGCCTTTTCAGTCTTCCTTGATAATTATATCCTGTACTTGGAAACTTGGACTGAAAATGGACAATGAAGAGAATATAAATACATCTGTCTTTCACTTTGAACCTGTTCTGTCATTTTGTTCTAGCTCATTGCATTGTGAGCAACGTGACGTGATTAATGATTCCAAGTAAAAAAATCACCAGAAAATGCTCAGCGTTGATTCTGCCAGCTAGGAAAAAACAAGAAAAGATGTGGTGAGCAGCAGTGACATTAACATTCAGACACAGTTCAAACATTCATTTGGGCTTAGAGGAAGCATTTAATAAGTCTTTGTAAAATACTGCCACCTATACTTACCACAACTTTGTTTAGTTGTTTCATTAAAACATTATTAATTGAGACACATGCATTGGAATAAAAAAATCCCAAGTGTTTTGAAGCAACTAGGATGGTACAGCAATGAAAAAATCTGGTATCCCAAAGGCATAGTATAAAAAAACAAACAAACATACACAAAGCTATCTCAAGTGAGAAAGTCTTACCATTTATCTAAAGGCAACATGTTGAGGAGAAATACAAGGAAACACTCACCTCAAGATAGTCAAACATTCACAGAAATCTTGGTAAGAAACAATGTGTCTTCCTTATTATTGTTCCAAGTACAAGCTACTAGCCCTGTTGTAAAGCTTGGGCATGCTTCACCTGTGCTGGACACATCCTCTCCACCTGCCCCGTGACTCACTCTCCACACAGTTCACTAACCTCCCGTGTTGAGCTACGCCCAACACAAGAACTGCAAGCACAATGCTGTTTGCTGTGTGTTGTATAGACCATTTCTCCTTACTTTGAAAAGGCATAGTTTCTTAACCACTCCCACCTCTGCCTTTTTACCCTCCATCTTTTTCTTTAATGTCTTACTCTTCTGCTTTTCATGGGTTCTTTCTTCCCATACACCACGTCAGCAGCAATTCCCAACCTCAACAGTGACCTCCTCAGACAAATTTGAGATCAACTCCCAGACATTTATGAACAGCTGTTTGCTGCAGCCTTGTTCTTTTACTCTACGTGCCAGTAAACCCATCTTAAAGCAGTGAATTCTCTTCTTGCTGTCTCTTCACAGCAAGCAGTGGTAGCTCTGCAGGCTGCACACCCTGAAACAGCTGGAAGGGATACCGTCTCTTGCACAGGTGCAGAAGGAAGAGAGATGTGCTCCAGCTGCCCTCACACAGGACTAATGTGCAGCAAGTGCCACAGGCTCCATTGGTTAGCCCAACCACAGATCAGATCCAGACTGTAAGGCAAACAGCACACATATGCTTCAGCTCAGGAAACCCTGGAACTATTGCCTGCCAGGAGTCAGAAGCAAGACAGTCAGCCACTGTAAAGCGACCTTCATGTTCTCACTTGTAGGAACAACTGTCAGGGTTCAAATAAAAAACATTCAGCTGCAGAACGTGAAATACATTTGGTTTATTCCTTTTTAAAGTTTGTACATATACATATATCATTATACGTATGTGAGATCCTTCAATAGGGTTGCTTGAGTTCAATGACATAAAAATTATTGGGAAGCTTGCAGGCTCTTTGTTGCCCGTAAGCAACATTTATTCCAACTTATAAAAACACAGAGGAACAGAATTATAGTCAGGAACATGGACACAAGAGAGAAGTCTACTTTATATCTCACAGTTTCAATACATCAAAGGCAAATTATTTGTCTGTATACTGTAGGCTTACTTTATCAGCAATGATAAAATAGAGGAAAATATTTATATACAGTCACCTCAAGTGAAAAATAAAGCAATGTAAACTTAAATTCCAAAATATTATTTTAAATGATATAACAATATCCCCAAAAGTCCTTCTTCCAAGGGGAAGAGGACTGATTAAGTGCCTTCATTTATCAGGAAATGATCATTCTAGTACCAGATACATGAAGCAGAATAAGGGAGGGCATCCTGTGATACCTGTAGAAAAGAGTGACAACTCTGCTTCAGGAAAGCATCTCTGTGTAAGCAAGTGTATATTTGAGTCCTTGTGGACATCAGCAGCACATGGAAAAGTTTCCCCTGAAGCAGGGCTTGACTTAAGTCTGCACAGCTCTGACTCCAACCACCCAATATACCTTCCTGGCCATGCCTGTTCCCAGGGACAAAACAGGGTGTCCTGGTGGTAGGACAGCGTCAAACTTGAGATGATGACCTCCCCAGGAGTCAGAACAGTAAGTTCCATGCTGCTGGAAAAGATTTAATGGCTACCTCAATGTTGTTGCTTCACAGCAGACCAACAAGTTACCACAAAGCGGTGAGACTGGGACTATGTCTCTAGTGTATTACATGAAAAACACTCCAGCAATTCAGTGATGAGAGTAAACTGAATTCAAGGTTACCAGAAAGAGGGTTCTTACACATCACAAAAGCGATAGGAGACCACCCAGAGAAAAAGTCTTGCAAGGACTGCTGTCAAACCCTGTAAGCTTAGGTTTGCACAGAAGAGATGTATAAGGTGTATGTACACGTATGTGCAAAATATTCTGCACTACCACTGCTGAGCATTATGCTTCCCATATGGCTAGAAAGCAACATTGACTGAAAATTCAGTCCTCTTTCTCAGCCAAAGGGAAAAAAACATTGCAACAGCTCAAGTGGAGGGTAAATGACACTTCTTAATGGTGACTCTGAAACTGACAGTGCTCACCCACATCTTTCCATCACCATGGAGGGCAGGAAACCCAAGGGAGAAGACCAGTACCTGAAAAAGGATTACAGGACTATAGCTTGCCCAAAGTAAGGTGACAGGATGATCCCCTTCATTTTGTTCTGAGCTGCAGTTCACTCATGTCTCAGTTCTGCAAGACACAATTGCTCTGCTGTGGTCCAGTGAAGTGCAAAGGTATAGTTTCACTGAAGCTGCTCAAGTGCTTTGACCTAACTGCAGGATAAAGAGTTATATGACTCCTCAGGTATGGTTTAGTACCCTCGCTCTTTCCAAGAATAATACAGATCATGCTACTGTTGTCCTTACCAGAGGGCAATCGGAAAACCCACTGGGTTTCCCTATGTCTTTTTCCTCAGACCAGCAACTTGTTAAAATGTTGTTTAATGCTCCCAAGAGAAACCTTTGGGAGGCACAGGAGATGCCCAAGAGAGATATTTCAGCCTTGCTCTCTTCTTCTTCCTGCCGATGAGCCACTCTTCTGGAAATTTGTACAGCTGCAGAAAAAAAACCCCTCACTACGGCTCTATCTGCAGGAGACATCACAGGCACCCGTCCTTCTTGGACACTTTGGACATGATGTCCCTTTGCTGAATTTTCACAGAGCAAGGTCAACGTTTTCAGAAGTAAAGCTGTGTATTAGATCCCCAGAGCGTGTTTTTCAGAAGAAGTCAGCATAGATGCTCCTTGTACCGGCATCAGCTGATACAAACAGGGAGAAAGTCAGCCCAGTGTTAAGCTGGCAAAAAATTCCACCCACTAACTCTTGCTTAGACTCTCAAATATATGCCTTGCTTTCAACATGCAGAACAACAGGCAGCCTCTGGTGGACAAGACATGAAGATCAAGGCAGCTCAAATCATAGCTTGAATCTGCAAAAGCTCGGACAGCTGTTTAATCTCAACTGAGAACAACAGAACAACGAGCGTCCTAACAATGTTTGCAGCTGCTGAAGTGCTTTGACCAAATAAGCCTCAGAAAAGAACAACAGGCTTTGCAGTGCTGAGCCACAGAAGCCATAATATACTTATGAAATACACACATCTACAGGCATCACTTAAACGTGTTCACCAAGTAATGTAAGCCTCAGAGTGCACCTCACATAGAGGAGTGATTTTGAAGACTTTAAACAGCCAAAAAACTCAGTCCTTTTAGCCAAATTATAATTCCAGACTCAAGTAAGAGGACACAGTTGTCATGAATATGTACAAATTTAAAAAAAACCCCAACCACAACCCACCCCTGTTCTCATCCTACAGTCTTTCAGAATCTGACAGCTCTGAGCATGAGATTTTCATAAGTGTGTGAGTTAAGACTTATATTACCAGCAGATTTTGCCCTGTGTGGTGACACAGACTCAATAGCATTTATCTCCCTCTTCCCAGCAAGAGGCCAAGAGGAGTTGGAGGATTTTGTGTCAAACAAGTCTCCATGGCAGTTTAGCTAGCTGCTCTGTCACTACACCATGACACTCAATTGGCCGAAGCTGAAACCTCACCGGTTTAGACAAAAAGTATCTTCTTGTGCTAGTCTCATTTAGGTAAGTTACAGACAGGACCACTGCTAGAGTGGCTACTAATTACAGTGGTTTATGTCAGAGAAAAATCCTGCCCTTGTGGCTTGTTGCACTTTCAATGCTTGCATGGCTAAGGGATGTACCTTTACTGGTCCAAATGCACCTCTGGCCTGTACCCCAGCTGGTTCCTGGCCCAGATTTAAAAGCAGATGCCAAGGAAGGTCCCTCATTGATTAAACATTGATGATTTTTATGGAATAATTAAGCGTTCAAAGACAGGTTAGAGAGAATGCTTTGGCCTAGCCTAAATTTGCTTCTGACCACAAGGGCAAAGTCAGGTCAATGGTCCAACCTTTGGGAAAGTTCTTGCTTGCATTTGGGAGGGGATGGGCTCTAAAAAATAACTAAAACACAACCTTAATGCAGCTAAAATATATGAGCAAGGGCCATTCTCCCACACAAGGCTAGGCTTGTGTCCTTTCAAAGTTCAACTGTATGCTGCCATCAGTAGAGCAGATATTACCAGAGAGCTTCTTCCAAGGACCCATCCTCCTTGCTCTCATATAAACCAACGTCCTCACAAAGGGACTGTGGTACACCTGGAAAAGGGTGCTGCTGTCACAAGGGAGAAAAGCAGCAGGTGGTAAGGACAGTTCTTCAAGCAGCACAGATCAAGGAAAAATGAAACCAGTGTTTCTCATTACCCCCAGCACTGAGGGCAATGCTAGAGCTCACAGTCACCAGCAGGTGACCAGCCATGAAGGGTGGCACTGGCTTCTTCCTACAGCACCGTTGTCCTGGTGCTCAGCTCAGGCAGTATCATTTCTCCGAAGGCTGACAAAGCCTGTGCTTCCTGAAGCTCAGGTCCCCACAGTGACGCTCCAGGTGAAGCAGATCACTATGCTACACCTATGCTGCTGGGAGAGCTCTGGGAGAGAGGAGAAGCCAGACATACTGCTTCTATATGCACTAAAAATATCCTTTAAAAAGCACAAGCTGCAGACTAGCTTTTTTTGAGACAGCTTCTATGGTTCATTCCTCTAGGCAGCCTAGATACCAGATGCTGAGAACACATGCTGAGGAGCAATGATTGCGCTCTGATGAGAAATGTGGACCTCTTAACTGCCCCCTCAGAGCAGATGTGACGTCCCAGAGCCTGGGGAGACCAATACTGGAGAAAATTTAAACAAGCAGCAAGCGGTAAGATTGCTTGACCTAAGATGTGTATATTGCCTTTGACCCTGCAGAAGCAGTCAGCGCTTCCAATAACCTGGATACTAGAAGAATAGGAATGTTCCAAGTGTCTGGTCTAAGTGTGGGAGGGGGGGATTTTGCATCCCTGCAGCATACAGCCAGAGGATCACGGCAGTCTAAAACTTGGTCTCACACCTCCCAGCTATAACTGTGGCTGGAAACACAGGCTACCGACAAGCAGAGTGAAAAAGCTGTTCACAGGGTTATCCATTCAACGCAGCACTGCTTCAGAACAGGTTTTCTCAATGCAAGAAGGGAGAGTCAAATTTTCTGGATTTCTGCAAGCATAGAACAAAACAGACCTGTTATACAGAAGCAGCTGAGGTGCTAAGATGACAGACAAGAGCAGCTTGTCAGAAAAGGAGGAGGAGCTGTCAGACTAACTGCAATAAGACCAAAATTCATTTAGAAATGGAGAATGCAGACACAGTAAGCAGTATGCCATCTGCAGAGAAAAGCCTCTCCCACTTTAAAGGAGAACATTGCCAGGCAATGCCTCCAAGAAGCCTAATGATAACCCTGTCATCTCTGACCTCTTCCACTGCCATAACCACATCTTCACTGAATGGCCTGTTCCAGTCAAGCAAGAACCTCATTTCCACACTGGAGAAAGGAAAAAATTTTGGCTTTTTCAAGCCAGAAGAGCAAACAGCCTTGTTATCCAAAGGCACCGGAGCTGTAAATAGTCACTGAACAATTCCAGTACCTGGAGGTCTTCCAGCCAAACTCCTCCACAAAGCAGGGCTATGCAGAGCACTGCTCTCCAGGAGAGCCCCTTAACACAGACAGACTGCAACCTGGGAGCAGGCAGGACCAGAGGGAAAGTATTTTAGTGATGAGCTGTTACTAATCATTAGAAAATTTCTGGTACCCATTTACAAGTGACTGCTATAGATGAAAAACTCTTAGTCGGCAACACAGCTGAATAGTGCTCCCGCACAACTCTGCTGCATCAATCACTCTGCTGGCTGACTTATCTCTCTCCATCTATTAAAGACACAACATAAATGCTGGATTTAGAAGCTGTAGTCATGTTCACTGGTTCATGCGTAATTTATCTGCAAGATGAAGACAAACACAGCCAGTCCAGGGAATCTCTTTTGCAGCCACTGATGAAGAAAAACCATCTCAACCAGTCTCCTGCATCCTGCTGACTCACAGAGGAGAGTGTGGTTTTGGCTTCAGGAGAGCATCTCACCTGCTTTGGTTGGGTGAGGAGAGGGGAAGCTGATTTTCCCCTTCTCCATCAGCTCTCTGCAGTCAGGTGCAGACCAGTGGGGTCCTTTCCTGTCACTCCTTTCTTAGCTGGGGATAGCAGATGGCTCAGCCCCTGGAGGATGAGTAAGCCAACAACACTTCAGAGCAAGGTGGGTCCCTCCAGAACCATCGTCTGCAACTTAAGAAAGGGGAAGAAGCAAGGTGTTGGCCGCAGCCTGCTCCCCTCTTTGCATTCCTGCTCTCCACATGCAGGCAGAGGCTTCACCTGAGCAATGATAGCACATGGGAGCAGGGAGGGTGACAAGGAAGGGTGACATCTCTCTGCATCACCAACGCAAAGGCTCCCCTGCACGCACACATGCTCAGGGCAGCCAGCCAGTAATTCCTGTTCGCACTGAGCACACCCAGAAAACTGCAGGCTGCTCCAGAGATTTGCAGCTCAAGTGCCAGGGGAGGGCTAGAAACCAGAAGCGTATCCTTACATACTGAAACCAGAGCTCCTGAGTGACTGCAGTCAAGCACTGATCTCCCATAAAGGCAAACATTTCAGCGAAGAAAGGCAGGGTACCATCAAAGCTACCTGGTCAGACCCCCAATGGCACTACTCAAGGAGATGGACCACTCAAACTGCCTGAGAACCTGCCCCACCCTTTATAGTATCATCAGGAGAGAAAAGAATTACAGTATGATTGTTAGAGGAACCTCTTCGCAAGGGAGGGAAGGAGTTTTAGACTTTCACAATGGGATCACATTTTTTTTCTTGGTCTCCAAAGCATGCACTTCTACATGGGTGCTGGGATGCTTATAAATTGTAAAGTAACAGAGGAAAATGGCATTAATTAAAACTGGAGCAGAAACTATAAATTCTGGGTAAACTAATCTGCATGCCTCAGCAGTCTCAGCAAGACTGCTCTAAGCTCAACTAACATTTAGTAACTAAAAAATGCAGTGAAAAACTGCATTTGGTATGTCCAAATGAGAACTAAAAAAAAAATTCCCTAATCCATTTACAAGTATACATGGAAATAGATAATAAATAATGAAAAAAACATCTTTTTGCAGTTCACTTTTTGATTTTTCCTATTGCTTCAAATCATCTTTTCTGCAATGACTTTGAAGAGGAATTACCTAGTTTCTGTGTCAAAGCTGAAAGATGCATTTAGTAGGAGTAATTTCTTTTTGAGCTCTGCAATTTAACTGGAATTTTCAGCAACCAAAATATGTTAAAAGCGACAGAGGAAAAAAGTTAGATATCACCACTTTGCTTCTTGCAGCACTGCACTCCATAAACACAAGAGGTTTGCCAAGCATGTTCTAGCCTGTCTTCAAAAAGCTCATCTAGTCAACACAACCTGGACAGCCAAGCATGGCCATTTACAGATCTGCACCCTTTTTGGATTTTGTTTCTGCTGCATGTATCGTATTGTTATAAAAAAATAATATACTGCTTCTGGCCAGGCCAGGGCCAATTTTTGCAGTTGCCAGGCAGGGACATGGCTTGGGCTTCAAGGTTATTCTACACTGCCTCATGTGATTTTCCAAGAATGAGGGAAGATGTCCCTTCTGGGTTGGAGTATTGTGAAGAGAATGGTTGGGTATTGCTGGGCTCTGTGTGTTGAACATTCTTGAACACTCTGTTATTAATACTGCTGTTTACCATTCATTTTCTTATCTCATTGCCATTTCCAGTAAATTGTTGTTATCTCAACCTGTGATCTTTGCCTTTTATGCCTCTAAGTCTACTCTCCAGCCCACTGCAAGGATGGAGAGGGGAAGGAGAGAGCAAGCAATGACCATGTAGTTTGGAGAGTCCCAGTGGGAACACTAAGTTTTTGTCTGGAGAGTCAGAGTGGGGAATACCACTCCTTAATCAAAACAGAGAGTTCAAGTTTTCTTCCCAAATGGGCATTCAACATTCCCCAATCGGATTTCTTTCTGTTCTGCCTGTTCATTTTCAACCTCCAAAGCATGACAAACAGCTGCAGGGGTCTATCTTTGTTTCCCCTCCATGAGCTGTTGATCTACCACTTTTAATCACTCCAAACAATCCCTCCCAATGAGCACTATCACACATCTCTCTACACTGAGTGTCCCCCACACAATAAGCTGCATCGCATCACTTTGGCTCCAACAGTGGAAGATGTCTCTCTTCTTCAAGACACGTTAACTCCACTTTAGTAGGAATGCACAACTTCTAAAGCCCCAGCACCTGGGAAGCACTGCTAATTTCTGCTCAGGACTCGGCTGCTTTTAGTAACTTTGCCAAGGTTAGGAGCCAACTTCCAGACTTTCAGCACAGAGCAGCCACTCTCAGTGGCAGATGCCAGATGGATGTGCATCCCAACATCACTCATGAGAACAGTCTCATCTGGTTTTGCTGCCAGGCTGCAGCTGCAAGGATCCATTTGCTCCAAAACCTCACATCTGAGAGTGCAACACCATTATTACAGCCAACACCACAGTTGCAAGGTGGTACTCAGTAGGGGAGGCAAGTCATGCAGCGCCTTTTCTCTTTGATCACTCCCAGTTCTCCCAGTGGACTGGCAGCTCAATAAGCTAGATGAATTGACCTGAACCCTTGGGAAGCCTCACAGAACACACATCCATTCAGGTAGAAATTTTTTTGATGTGTGGCCCTTTGACTACTTGGGCTGAAAACACTAGTGCATTTCTAAACAGTCCCAGCATCGATCTTGACGTTTTTATATGCATTAGGAATTGCGTTCATCAAGAAGGCTGTCCTGTGCCAGGCACACAGAATGAACAAGAAGGATCAATTTTCAACTGGCTCTAAACTTTATCTCTCCCAAGGCCTTGCTCATAGGAAAGGCCAGTTTGGTTGTACTATTTCATATAGGGAAAGGGTGACACAAAATAGGAGAGACCTGTCCAAGCTCACCCTGTGGGCCAGTATAAAAACAGAGATTAAAACTCAGGTAACAGCTTAGGTAACAGGAGAGCCAGTACTCTTTGCAGAGCCATGACACTGCCCAGACAAGAGGAGGTGGGAAGCAGAACAATTATTTCTATGTCATCTTTCTGCTCTTTGTGCCTGAAAACTGCTGGCCATCCCAAGGGTGTATGACACAAACAGGGGCCTTTCAGGTATGAAAAGATGTACCCGTGACGGTGTGCCCCAGTCCTGTGCTCCCCTTGGAAAGCCTGGCACAGGGTATGCAGGAACTGTGAGGAGGCACCAGCCTCTTCCACCTATATGTGAGCTAAAAAAGGAAAGTGGAGAACTGAGGAGGATCCTTTTCTGAAGAAAAAAGACAAAGTGCTTTGTCACTATGAGAGGAATTGAAAGCAGCTCTCTGTGCACACTAACAAGGAAACCCCTGGAAGGGGAAGCAACAGGACACAATATATCATAAGGCTCTAAATAGCAGCTAAGTGAGAGCGTATAGTTAAAAACTACACAGAGGCCCTTTGTCTTTAATATATATAATTAATATATAATGCTAATGGCTGACATCTACAGCAGCCTTTTCTGCAAATAAATGTGAAGCCCAGATAGCCATTCCAACTGGGTAATCCCTAATCTTCCTGACGGCAGAGACAGCATGGGTTTGGATGCTTTCCAGCCTGCAAACTCGGGAGAAGGCTCTCTGCTTGGAAGGAAGCAAACAAATTATTCCAATGCCGTCATCCCAGCATTGCCAGAGGTTTCCAGGTTTCATTCCTTCGCACTCATATGTCCAGGATCAATGCAGTAACAATAAGCAACAGTGACTATTTACTGTACCACCTGCTGCTAAGTACCAGTACCAACATGCCCCACATTGTCAGGAAACTAGTGTTCCCAGCAGCCTAGCCTCTAGTCAGCCTTCTGCAGCTGCATGTTTGCACAGCTTTTCTCACAGCTACAGCTCACATTCACAGCACTGCAGCACTTGTCCAGTTATTTTTCCCACCCACCACATAAATAAAGTGACAAGTGACTTGAGAGATGAAAGCCACATGCCGATGGGAGGAGATAAATGGGAAGGAGACAGAATAAACGTCACAGCACTCTACCCCTTCCCCAGCTCCTTTAGAAACAGAACAACACAAAAAAGTCCCGATGCTTCAACTGCTAAATGATAAATTAACAAAGCAAAGCAAAGCAGGAGCGAAGACATCTCCCACAATCTGCACAGAAACAGCAAAATATACAATAGAAAATGTCACTAACACTCCATTCAGGCAGATGCACTTATTTTTTGTGAATGACAGGTTATTAAATGAAAAAATTTTGACCACCGATACTTTGCTGCATGGCTGTTCCCCTAGTTGTCATTTCCACCCTAAGTGACCTTCTGCTTAATGCTGGGTGTTTCTGGCCTGTAGTCCTTCCTCTCCGAGACATTGCGTTTCACCTTGGCACTAACTGGAGACTCCTGATTCAAAGATGGACTTGAGTGGGATTTCTTCAGTCCTGGTGCATCGTTCTCTCCTCCGCTCAGCAGCTCCTTCACCCCTTCTTTCAGCAGGCCAACATAAATCTCATAGCGATTTTTCTGGGAAATGAAAAGAAAAGCCAAAATCGGTCTGGAAGAAATTCTGCAGGGGCACATCAGAGACCACCTAAGTAAGTTAAGACTTTCTGCTGGCCTTGAAAGCCAGGAGCTCAACATGTATGTGAACAATGGTGCCTAATGTTGTAGGTATGAACAACAATGGCAAATGCAAATTAAACAAAGACTGAGGCCTGGGGAGCTGTGTAATTAGAGGCATTCAGTTCTGCAACACACAAATGCTGATGCTCTGCTGAGTGGTGGCTCCCATTCCAAGTAACACCACCAAATGAAAGCTTGCTCCCTTAGTCGTGCTGAAACCTAAGCTGTGCTCACACATACTGAGATCCTATGTACTCAGGCATGCATGGACATAAAGTGCACTAAACTGAGGGACAACAAAAATCCTCCACTCCCACCAGCAGGTCTTGCTTTTCCTGCTTTTCTTATACAATGGGGGAGAAACCAAAGCAGGGTCTAAGTTCAGAATGCACCAGCATGACAACCACTAGGCCCATGAGAGAATCTTCTAAAAGGCCAGACCTTAAAAAAAGAAGCAGATGAGAGGGCTATGACAGCAGCATGGCATGTTCCCCTGCTACATTGTTCACAGGGAACGAAGAAGATTGCTGTCTGTCCAGACACTTGTATTTTTCAACTAGAAGAAGTTGCTTTTACTGTGTCCCATACCCATTTGTCCTACTCATTTTCTGGGCCAGAGTTTTCCCTCTCCAATGGGAAGATTTTTTTCTGTTTGCTACAACTGCATCATCTTCCTAGAAACAATTTGGCAAGAAAATGAGGGCACAGTAACAGAAGATCCCTGAAGGGTCTCAGAAACAGGTTTTGGGGCAGGAGGTCCTGAGAACAGAGCAATCCACTTCACAGATTTATTTAATAACCTGTCCCTGATATATCCACTAAAGACATGGTGCAGGCATTGTAATCACAGCAATCCCAGTGTACTGGGAGTCAGGGAAGGTGGATGTAAACATCCGTATTGATTGTCAATTTGTATTTTAAAGTGGCAAAACAGCAGCCAAGTTATTGTGTTCCTGACAGAGGAAAAAGTATTTAACAAAAATGTTTTAAATTTTCTAATAAAATAACAAAAGTTCTGGTAAAAACATTTATTTGAGGGCAGGAAGTCAAAAAGCTTGGTAACTGCTTTGAAGTGTGGAATATAAAGCAGGGAAAAAAAAGAAGAGAACATGACTAGCTTTTGAGAATCCTTTGAATAAACAAACCCTGACAGAGGAGAATCATAACAGAATCCTCCTACAAATTAAATAAATAAGCATTCCTGTGACTTCCTTATCTGGAGCTGCAGCTCCACAATGTGAGAGACAAACACATGAAGCAGGTAAGATGTGTCATTTAATAAAAATGGAAATGGAGAAATAGCAAGAACCCTGACGATGATGCACTGAGTTGATGGATGATTCATCACAAAATGAACCAGACACTTCTGCAAAAGGCCAGCCAGTGCTCTTAGCTTGGGAACAGTATAATATCATGAAATGGAGAGGGAGGCTTTACTGCTGTATGGATTTGTGCTTTTACTGGTACAGTAAACGTCACCAGAATCCTGAGACTCGGCAATTAGAATGGAAATCCAGGACATGCATGTGTGCTAATGGCCATTTTCCCCTGGACTTTGTGGGTCCTTGACTTCTATTACAATTAATCAAAACATTTCTACATTATTTCAACCACAACAAAGTTGGTCTATCAGTGAACTGACATATGAAGTAAGGTAAAAGCTATGGAAATTTTTCCTTAAAATAAATTAATTTGGAAATTTCTGTCAAAAAATAAAACCACAGAAGTTGAAACCATTCAAAAGCTTCTGCAACATTATTTCTGAAGAATGAATGCACATAATAAAGAAGTATGAGGTAGCTACACATCAGTATTCTGGCTTCACCTCTCACCTGACAGCAGTCAAACGATCTTTCTCTAATTATAAATTTTCTGCAATAAGCAACAAATTTTTTGCAATCTGATGCAGTACTTCCTCAGATAGCAGGCAATGAGAACTGTTCCCTGTTCCTTCCATGGTGTGTATAAGCAAAGACACCATCAGAAACAAATGCTACTGGCTGCCTGCCTGAACAAGGACCAGTTACCTACTGGTTCATCTCCCCTCCATCTCATTTGTCTTTTGTCAGGAACAAGAACTAAGGTATCACCAGTGTGTGATTGTAAGGACCTACAGAAAAGGAAAATGGCATCTTCCTTCCTAATGGTACTATGCTGCTACCTTAGGGACTCACAGATGTATTTCCTTTTGGTGTGCTTCCCCAGATGTATCAGCATGGCCCTTTGTACATACAGGTTTAGCCTGCAGTCTCAGTCTGAAAGAGACAGTCACAAAATCCTACCTCACCTGCCTCTTGCCCTTTTCGTTTAACCTCATGCAGCAAGCTCTTTCACCACATCCTGCCAACCCTGACAGGACATTGCTCTAAAGGGAAGGTTTCCATTCACAATTTTCACACAACTGAACATTTAGGTTTGGTTTGGAGTTTTACTGCCTCACAGAATAATAGAATAAACTGAGTTGGAAGGAGCCCACAGGAGTCATCCAGTCCAGTTCCTGGCCCTGCACAGGACCATCCACAAGAATCACACCATTAGCTTGAGAGCATTGTCCAAATGCTTCTTGAACTGTCAGGCCTGGTGCTGTGACCACTTCCTTGGGGAGCCTGTTCCAGTACCCAGCCACCCTCTGGGTGAAGAGGAACCTCACTCTAATGTCCAGCCTAAACCTTCCCTGACACAACTTCAGGCCCTTCCCACATGTCATCACAGACAGATCAGTGTCTGACCCTCCTGTTCACAAGGAAGTGATTGACAGCAATGAGGACTCCCCTCAGTCTCCTCCAGGCTGAACAGACCAAGGGATCTCAGCTGCTCCTCAAAGAGCTTCCCCTTAAGGACCTTCATGATCTTCTCTGCCCTCCTTTTGGAGCCTTTGAGGCTTTGTATCTTTTTTATCCTGAGGGGGTTAAAACTGCCCCCAGCACTCAAGGTGAGCTCACCACAGTGCAGAGCAGAGCAGGACAATCCCCTCCTGTGCCAGGCTGGTGACACTNCTCCAGGCTGAACAGACCAAGGGATCTCAGCTGCTCCTCAAAGAGCTTCCCCTTAAGGACCTTCATGATCTTCTCTGCCCTCCTTTTGGAGCCTTTGAGGCTTTGTATCTTTTTTATCCTGAGGGGGTTAAAACTGCCCCCAGCACTCAAGGTGAGCTCACCACAGTGCAGAGCAGAGCAGGACAATCCCCTCCTGTGCCAGGCTGGTGACACTTGATGCACCCCAGGACACAGCTGGCCCTCTCGGTTGCCAGGGCACTACTCCCTCATAATATTTGTCTTCCCCTCAACCAGGTCCCTTTCCATGGCACTGCTTTCCATTTTCCCATTCCCAGGCAGTCCATACACCCTGGGTTGCCCCAGCGCCCAGATGCAGAATCCAGCACTTTCTTTTGTTGAACTTCATACAGGTAGTGATTGCCCAGCCCTGTAATTTGTGAATGTCTCTCAGCAGGGTCTCCCTGCCCTCAAGGGAGTCAACAGCTTCTCCCAGTTCTGTATCATCTTCAAACTTGCTTTGCATCCCTTCCAGTCCTGCGTCCAAGTCATTTATGAAGATGTTGAAGAGCACAAGGCTAAGAACAGAACCCTGTGTAACCCCACCAGTGACAGGTCACCAGTCTGATGTCACCCCATTCACTGTGGCCCTTTGTGCCTGACCCATGAGACAGCTGCTCACCCGTCACCTGATGTGTTTATCCAGCTGTGGGCTGGACATTTTCTCCAGAAGGGTCCTGAGAGAGATAGTACCGAAAGCTTTATGAAATCAAAAAAGATTGCATTAACTGACTTCTGTTGATCAGCTATGTGGGTTATCCTGTCATAAAAGGAAATCAGGTTAGACAAGTAAGACTTTCCTCTCATGCTGCTGCGCTGGCTGTGATGATGGCTCCAGGGTCCACCAGGTGTTTTCTAACATATCCCAGAATCATTTTCTCTGTAATTTGACCAGGCACCAAAGTGAGACTGACAGACCTATGGTTTCCAGTGTCATCCTTTTTGCCCTTCTTGAAAATTGGGAAAACATTCGGCAGTTTCCAGTCAACTGGGATCTCTCCGGACTGTTCAAATATCATTGAGAGAAGTTTTGTGATGATATCAGACAACTGTTTGAGGTTTCTTGGATGAAACTCATTAGGCCCCATATATTCATAGGGATCCAGCTGGAACTGCGGATCTCACACAACTTCAAGGTTAACTGGCAGCTGATCATTCTCACAGTCACGGTCCTCCAGCTCAGGGCACTGAAATCCCCCTGGTGTGTCATCCATATTGAAGAGAGAAGCAAAGACTGCATTAAACAGCTCTGCCTTGTCCAAGCCCCTGTTTGTGAGGTGACCAGCCTCGTCCTGTAAGAGGCTCATGTTATTTCCACACTGCCTTTTGCCATTATTATATTTTTTAAAACTTTTCTTTTGCTCCCCACAGTTCTGGCCAGCAGCAACTCCAATTGAGATTTAGCCATGTGAATTTTCTTGCTACAATAGTGAGTAGCATCCCTCTCATGCCATCTGACCTTGCTTCAACTCAGCATAAATCTTCCTTTTTTGCCTTAGCTCCCAGAAGAAGATTCTAGATGGCCTTCTGTCTCATCTGTTTAACTTCCAACATTTTGGAATTGCCTGCTCTCACGGCCTTTGGAATGGCATCTTGAGAGTGCAACATGGTCTGTGAAATCCGTGCTTAGTGTGAAGGTAACAGCACTGCACACCAGCACCTTGAATTACCATTTCTCCCACATAACTAAAGTTGTTGCCACAACTTGCCTGCTTAGATAAGCATTCCTGCAGAGCTGATCACTTATCTAAACTGCACAATTCAAATGCTGTTAAAGGCTCTCACTAGTGAAGAGGACACCTTTTGTGTTCTGGGCTATGCTTGCTCTGATTTGTACTGAGGCACCTGAGGAATATCTCAGAAGATCACCCTGATAAAACTGACAGGTGCTGGGGGTTGGGTTTCTTACAGAATTGTTTCCAAGAAGTTGCTAGTTGAAGTTGAAGATACTTATGGGTACTTAAGAAAAACCAAAGAAGTAGCCCAAGTCGAGAGAGGAGTGTGACACCTGGCTACCCTTTTCTCTCAGAGGGACAGTGATATCTCAAGAAAATGAGGCAGGTAAAGGACGGGGCTGGCTCAGCTGGGCTCTCTCGCGTTTTGGCATCAGAGAGCATGGCCAGTCTGTCGCTACTGCAGGGAGAATTCACCGGCACCGCTGGAGCTCGGCCCAGAGGGATCTATCACCATCTGCTCGTGTACCCCAGAAATCCTGAACCTTGCCTCTCCTTGCCCTGCTGGGAGCCGGGACATCGCTGCCCCACGCCCGCTGCTCCTCCGTTTTTGCTCTGTTATTCCCATCTTCATATCTTTGCTTGAGAGCCCCTTAATTTAAAAATTGTAACAATTTGGAGGGAGGGGGTTTACATTCTCCATTCCAAGAGAGCTCTTGCTTTCCCTAGCGAACACTTGTCTTTCAAACTAAAACAACAGGAAACAGAAAAAAACCCCACAACACTCTACTCCTCCATCAATCTTTCTATAAACATTTAGCACTCCAGCCTACATTTCATCCTAACTCACCAAGCTTCTAAAAGTGATAGAAAATAAACTTTGTGTCAAGAACCCAAAGAAACTGCTTCATTTTCTAAGTTTTACAAGATCCTCTTCAGAGAGAAAGTGTGTGGCTTACTCTGTACATCTGAGTACTCTGTTCAAAACTAACTGACACTGTGCCATTGACCACAATCCTTTGATCTTGATTCTTCAGCCAAATCACCTCACAGTCAATTTCCTAATCCACTTCATCAGCTTGACTACAAGCACATTAGAGGAGACAATGTAAGAATTCTTGTCAAACAAATATCCACTGCTCTCCCCTCATCCATCACACCACATAACACATCATAAAAGACTATCATGTTGGTCAGGTTATGTATGACTCCTCCTTCATAAAGCCATGCTGACTGCTACAGTGAAGTAGAATCCAATACAGTCGTTTTGCTTCTGCAAAAGCAAAAGTATGAAATTAGTTAAGTCCAGAAGTAAAAAGAGTCCCTCTAACAGGAACTGATAGCACAGGGCACAAGTCTTACTTAACTTCTGGAGGCTTGGGTTGTGTTGCCTCCAGCATCAGGTCTGGTGGTCTCATCTGTCATATCTGCTCTTCCTCTTTTTCAGACTATGTATTTTCCTTACCAGGCAGTGCCTACCTAGAGTAGGATCCTTTCAGACCCAAGGTAACATTGATTCGCAGTCCTAGGAAAAAAAAAGCTCCAAGGTGCAGTCATAACAAATACCAGACATATGCCAGGCTGCCGATTCATTCCCACATAGTCCTAAAACGTGGCAGACACCATTATAGATAAAAGCTGCTGTCAGATACTCAAAATATTCTCCTAATGCATCTGCCTAAGTTGCATCACTCAACCCTGTGATCTTTAATTCTACCGTTTTCCTTCTCATCTTGACATCCATCTCAGTGGTATACAACACAAATGGCTCTGATGAGGGCGGCATGCCTATGACAACAATCTCAGCGTATCAGCTCCTTCAGAACCTACCAATGGAAGACAATTATCATGACCTTCATCCCTGCAGAGCGCAGTCATTCTCTTAAAGACTGAGGTTCCAATAGACTAGGTAGCACAGTTTTACAATATGAAACACTTTGTGCATGAAAATCTTATAATCTCTTCAAACAGATACACCAGGAAGGACAGGAGTCTCGTTTCTATCCCCCATGTTACAGACTAGGAGCTAAATTCCCAGCTAAGGAAGTTCTCATCAGACAGAAGAGCCACATCCCAGCACCTGCAATTGCCGTGATTTTTCTGTCTGGCAAGAACACACTTCTAGGGAAGCAAAGTAAAAATGCAGAACTTGAGGACTGTGCCTCAAATATATTACCATTTCACACACAAGAAGCAAAAGTAATAATGTTTCCCATATATACCTCGAACTCCAGATAGTGGTCCTTCAGTTTGTAATCATCTACTTCCTTGCCTTTGACCTTCTTGTCAGGAGGGTAGGAACGATGTTCAGCAAGCTCAGTGGAGATCTGCTTCAGCTTAGCTTCATGGGACTTCAGCTGTTCATCCTTCAGAAACACATTAGGCACTTAAGTGAAAGAATCTAAAATATTCACTAAGCAAAGAAAAATAGAGAGGTTCCTGTACAATAATACCTCACAGTTTCTTTTTCTTAGATTAGCAAGGTCTGTCATCAAAGAGCATGGCCACCAACAGCTCTCTCAAAGGCACTCAAAATGGCCAAGCCAGCAGAAAAACTCAGCAGCTAGCAGATGCCACTGGGAAGGATAGCAAACCTGTCATCCATTGCCTTGCTCTGAGCAACGGAAGCAGCTTGCTGCCAAGCAATACTGACAACATGACACTTTTGCTCTAATACATTTTTTGGTAAATTAATTAAGACTGTTGTGTATGCAGACAAATCAAGGGCAGAATGAGACAGGCAAAGACCCTGCCTCAGGTCTTTGCAATGTAAAAGGAGTTCCTTCCAGGATAGAAAACACAGGGAGTCAGTCTGAACTGCCAAAAAAAGGTCTCAGGGGTAAGCTTTCTATTTGTTTAGAACAATACAATGCATTCAGAAGAGGAAGGGCTGTCCAGTCCCCAAAAATTATCTCATTTTGCTAAGTTGCCACCATCTTTTATCCCACTATGCACTTGGAGAAAGTGAGGAGCTGCTACTCCCACTTTCTAGGCAATTTCCTTTATCATAATCCCAGGCCCACTCACTTCCTCCAGTCCATCTGTCAGTTAACCTTCCCTTATCTCAGAAGGTTTCCATCTCCTGCAGGAAGGCCTTCTGTCCATTTCTAGGCTTGGATCTGAAATTACGTTTTTTTTAGGTAAGTCCAAAATAGACACATGATCATGCAGATATTGGTGATTAGCCAAAAGATAGCATCCAGGTCAGCTCCTGTGTAGGCACTTCACCTCAGAGGAGGGAACAGCTGCCAGTGTTGTCCCTCAGTGGTATGGTTCTAAGCGCAGCCCACAGCTCAGATGAAACCCACAGCTTCAAACCTAGCTCAGATATGCCTGCACTGCACTGAGTCACTTTGGGGACTGAGCCTCTTGGCTCGCTGATCTGGAGCTGCAGAAAACAGCAGAAAGGGGGGGAAACTTCTACAGATGATGAGAGCTAAGCCTTAGCTAATTTTGTATTTCAGCTCTTTTGCAGGAGAAGTGAAGAAGAAACATGTGGGATAATTTGCCTCCGCCTAAGCATGGCAGGGCTGAAACCAATCGCCAAAAAATTCTTGTTGCTGTTAGTTACTACCCTAAATGTGCATGCTTTCTCATTAGTGCCCAATCACTCTGTACATTGTGCTGATTCCCTGGTCCCAGGGACATCCTGTGGTAGTGAGTTCTACAGCCTGATGACAGGAGGTCTTTGAGCAGCTATTAATACAGCACTTGTCATTTCCAGGGCACCTGCTTTGGAGCTTTTTTGTGTGCTGCATATTCTCAGAAAAAAAGAAAAAATCCAACACCCTAGTAGATATTTTCTAGACTGGTTGTTCCTTTATATATAGCTTTGTCACATTCCTCTTTGGCTGGACCAACCAAGATCAGACACTGCTCTGCTTTTGAAAGAAAATCTGGTACAATGATCTTGCACAACCTGTCATCACATCCAGCTTCTCTTCCTCACCCATGCTAGGTCCTCACTGCATGCCAACTTCTGGCTGACCAGGAACAGACCCTTTGAAGAAGTAGTGTGTCCATCATGATTCATCCCACAAAATCCCAAACATCAACTACAGGGATTTGACAATTTGTATTTTTTTTTATCTGCCAAACAAGAAACAGCCTGCTGGCAGCAGTTCCACACTGACAGATGAAAGTAGACATGTTTCTGCTTGCCTTTGAATTTATCTACTTTGAATACTTAACATTCTTCTGCTTGTCTAAAACAGCTTATCTTATTCTACTGTTCATGTCTCTCCTTCTTCAAGATACAAACCACAGGGTTGTGATCCATCTTTTCCCTTTCCAGATTAAATTGAAACAATGAGACTTGGGAACAATGTGCTAAATGGAACAATCACACAGAACAACGAGTAAAAAACCTTCCTTTGGTGACCAGGGGTAAATTATGGAAGCCCCGTATTGTATTTTTAAAAAGGTATGTATGTGTAAAAGGTAAAACTAAAAGGATGAGACAAGTTAGCATTAGTTTTTACATAATATGCTTTAAACTTGAACCCAGAACATGGTAAGAAGAAAGTAGAAGATGGTAAGTCAGTCACCACATTGTAAGAAAGGCTACTGTCATGGAGACAGAAAAAGCAGGGGCAACCTAAAAAAACCCACACCCTTAGAGAAACACAGATTTTTGAGACAGTGGTTTCTAAGGATAGTTGCTAAGCTATGAAAACGGTAAAAAAAAATCCAACAAATGCATTTAAGAAGGAATCCAACACGGGCAGATTGCTTTAAAAGCTACAGGAAGATGTCATGAAATATAACCTCTGTCACTCTGTCAATCTGATCAACACAATCAGCATCATGTTCCTGCCAGTGCAGGAGGAACTCCTGGCAGGCACTGCATCTTCCAAAGTACAAAAAGCTATGGGCACAATCATCTGACACAGCCAGTCTGATACAACCAGAAATATGTACGTTTGTGTAAGAAGTAGTAGAGCTGTGAAACTCCCTGCCACAGGATGCTGAAAGTTTGTGTGATCTCAAGGGAGACTGAAGACATTCATGTAAGACACAGTTTATAAATACATTTTATACAGGAAATCCTTGAGCTGATAAATGGAGTCTGGAAAATCTAGTGGGAGAAATGTCATTGATGTTTGTCTGATGCATCAGCTTTCACCTTTTATCAATTCAATAAGCCAAAGACCAGGAGTATGTCTACTTCTTCTGAAATAAGTGGCTTTCAAAAACACTCAAAGTCAAAAAAACTCCATCAATCAGTACTTGAAATGTCCTCTGCAGGGTCATAAGCAGAAGAAGAAAATTCTTTACGTGGTACTATTTTCTTCAAAAACATAAACCAATTGCATTTGAATCTGTTCCTTTTCTCCACTCACTTCAAATCTTGCATGAGGATATGAGCAGAGATTTACTATGCAAGCCTTCTCCTCCTAGGACTGCTAGTGGCAACAGCTATAAAACAGTGACAAGGACCACCACCTAGTCTCTAATCAGAAAGAGAAATCATCATCACCTACCCTCTATATAAAAACGTCTCACCTGAGATAGCTTTGTTGTGGTGGCTGGCAGGAGTGGGCGACTGAACTTCTTCTGAGAGCCAATGGCCGCTGGAAATGGTGGGGCAGAGAAGACAGCAGCCACACAGTTAATCTTGTTGATCCAGGTCTGCATTTCTTCTTGGCTCCTGAGGAAGCAACACATATTAAGCACTTGTTGACTCAGCCTTTTCTACCTCTTTCCATCCCTTCTATAGCATTTTAAAAGTCAGAATAGCCAAAATTGGACAAGTCTTAACAGTCTGCTCTGTCTTCCTGCCTATGTTCGCAAGCAGTTACAACTAATTAACTCAGTCACAGGCTAGCTTGTGTTAGGTCCATACCTCACCCTAGCACACATCTTTTCCTAATCCAATCCAAATAACACAGGTGACAGAGCCAACTAATGCCCTGATTCAGATGTATGTCCTAAGATCTTGGTTGTGCTGGACACCACAGAGCTCTAGGAGGCTTCATATGGATTTCAGTAGAAATGGGCTCAGAAGCAAAAGGCAGGTCATCTGTTCTGTGTGGATATCACAGCACGAAAAACTTAATCAAATCATTCTTGTATTAAGTAGTAACTTTGTTTCTAACCACAGCATATCTTCTAGAAAGACATCCGGCTAGGACCTGATGACATCAGGAGACAGACAATCTAAGACTGCCTTTGGTCATTTGCTTCAGTGATTAATCACCCCGACTGTTTTAAGTTTGTGCCTTGTTTCCAAATTGAATTTCCTGAAGCTTCATCTTCTAGCTACTGCATCTTGTTATGCCTCTCTCAGCTAGATTAAAAAGCCTCTTAAAACCTGATGTTTCTTTCTCATGCACTACTTGTGCACTCTAATCACATCATTAGTTAATCTTATTTCTGATCAAATAAACAGATTGAACCTCCTAACCCTCTGTTTTTATCTATCCAGGCAAGAATTTGCACAAAGAAAGCATTGCTTTCTTTCCTCAATGAGTGGCATCAGGAGAGCACTTACTGGGCTTGGAAAAGCAGGACTCTCCAATCTGCTGTTTTAAGCTTGAGGACATTGGGTTTCTTCTCATAGTCTGTTGCCTTGGATGCCAGTGCATGGTGCACACTAACCGCATTCTTCAGATCTTCCTCTGACAAAGCCTTTTCTGGCTTATATTCATCCTGCAGAAGATAGCAGGGGGAAAATGGCATTTGATTTCTGCATCTTTCCAAAGGAGAGAAATATTTCCACTACCTGCTTGTCAGGAACAGATATAAGCAGGAAGTATTTGACAATGAAAACAGCTGTGGATTATTTGTTTTTATTTCAAGAATCCTTCATAATCAACTCCCCACCTCCACTGCTCATCTGCTTGGGTTCTCAGTGTCTCTTGCCCGATTTTAATTTTTCTCTACTAATTACCTTTGTAGGTGCTCCTAGGCAAGCCCTCACATACTGCAGAAGCCACCTTACTAGTGTCCACAAGCAAATTAGAGCAAACTCCCTTACATCTCTTTGATGAAGGTCTACAAATGGCAAGCAAAGCTCTGTCTGGGTTTCTGACAAAGTAACAGTACCACTCCTAACACTAGATGACAAAAACAGGGACTCTTGTTGTTTTGCAAGCATCAGCCTGGAAGTAGTCTTTGATCTCCTGAGTGACAGAAGCTGGACAAGGGCAAATTGCAGCCACAAGTTTCATCCAAAGCCCACAACCATAAACAGCTTGGGAAACCTAGGAGCTTTTTGAAAGAAAAGTGATTTGTCAGCAAGGCTGCATCATTTTGTCTCTAAAGGGCAGGACAAAGCAGTTGGTAACTGACTCAATTTCTTCCTCTTAGTGTATCACAGAAATCAGTCTCACCTGGAATATGCTCCAAGTGTGACAGCTGCAAAGCAGTGAAATAACTCCCTGCAGGCACGGTAACTATTGATCCTGCACTTGAACACAATTTACGAGATGAGGTTTAGCAGGAAACAGTGCAAGATGCAGAGTGTGTGCAGGGACAGCACTAGCTTCAACATCCAGGAAGACACCTGCCTGACAGAAGAGCTGGTTAATGTGCATGAATTCATTTACAGAACTTCTCTGGCAGCACACCAAACAGGACTGTAGCCAGAGGAATCTACACCACTGCCAAAGGTATCTGAGCTTTCTGCCAGGCTGAGCTGGGGTTCTCCAGGTTGAATTTCAGTGAATGGGGAGTCTCTTGGAAGGTGGGAGAAAGCATCTTGCTCCTCGGCCATGTGTCCCCCCCCACTGAACGTCCTGCTAGTGCAGGCCCACAACTTGCCACACTGCTGCTGAGACACTTAACCTGAGATGAGGCAGCTACCCGGCTGTCCTGCCACACCACTACCTCCATCTGGATCAAGGCAAGGTCACAAACCACCACAGGTCTGGCAGGCCCAGCAGAAAGGCAGAGCATTACTGCACAGGTGGCCAAAGGGTAGCCTCCAACCTAAAGACCTGTGACATAAGGGGATTTCAAGGGCGGGAAGTGAGCAAAGCCAAATGTCCTTCCTCTCCCTTAATTTGAGACTCAGCAAGATTTGGAGACATCTGTCTGTCTTGAAGGCTTTTGCCTATGCCCACTCAGGGCATTCTTTATTTTCCTATTTCAAGGAAGTCTGGCACACCCTGTCTTGAAGATAGAGGAGGCAAGGCCTCAGGTCAAGCCCCTTCCTTTAAGGGTTCACAAGCTGATTTATTTGGTGGTAGTTTTGGGGGAAACGACTGGCTTCATTGTCTGGGAAAACCTCAGAACCGGAAATTAACTTAGACAGGCCTCAGACATATGATATTCTATCTTACCTCATATTACTGCCTATAGACAATGTCAGCTATCACTTAACTTCTTGTCTCCTAGCTTCCTCTGTGAGTTGCATCCAGTGTCTACAACCTGCTGTGGTGACTAAACCTGTTTCTGAAGAAGTCCACATTTGGGCAGTCTCAGAAGCAGCCCTGGATGATAACCCCTTCTTTCCAACATAAAGCATTCATGGTAATCTTTGCTAATCCCACCGTATCAGTTGGCTGCAGTCTACTTTGACAGCTGGGGCTCTGCCAGCTTCTCCAAAGGCACTGATCAGCATACCGGAAATGTCTCCACATAGTTTGCCAGCCTCAGAGAAAGCTGTAAAGACATGAATGTGCTGCCAAAATTCCTTCTCCAAGGCCTTCAACTCTTTTTGACTGGTAGGGAATGCAAAGGGAGTAGGAACATCCATATTCACTTAAGTCGTCAAGAACAGCATGTGCTATGATGCGCTGGTGTCAGTATGCAGGTTGAGCTGAAATGGAAGGCAGATCTCTAAAGTTAGACCTGGACAGTGGCAAGAAAGATATATGGAGCCAGAAAGAAACTGTGATCTGTCTGTCAGCTGGAGGCTGATGTGAGTGTTGCATCCAATGCAATGGCATGCTGATTTCGTCTTTCTCAAACTCCTGGAGAATGACTTTTCCACATCCTGATGACCCAGAGTCAGCATATTTCTAAATACATTTTTGGTAAACCAGAGAATGACATTTGTCTTTTCTTATCAGTCACTGTACCATGGATGGGTATCTCCATTTAGCTGCACGCGACAGCTGTAAAATTCTCTTTTATAAAGTTCACCACCACACTTTCCATCAGCCTAGCCTTTCTCTATTTTTTTTTTTAATTTTTAACAGAGGAAATTTGAGAATATTTATACAAAAATATGCGAAGCCTGCAAGATGATAAAGTGCCACATTGAAGAACAAAGACGTTGCAAACCTCACAGCAGAGTCCAAACAAAATACGAAGGTTCGTGTCCTGCACTGTTTGCCCAGCAGCAATTTCTAGCAAGGAAGCGAGGTCAGCCTTATGTCCTCTCCTTATAAGCTTCTCTTGTGTATGCACATCACATCCTGTGTCAGTCTAGTGAACAGACATTCTGTCAAGCTCCTACTTTGCAATTTCCTCTTGCTATGAACAGAGGGCAGAAAATTAACCTTGACCTGAGGATGCCCAGAGACACAGCCAACATCCCAAACATGTCAAACTTCTTATTTTATATAATACTGTGCAGGCATGTTCAGTTGGGTAATTGTGAACATTTCCACTGAACTCCAGTGCCTTCTGTGCTCAGTAACTCAGAAACCATCTCTCCTAAATCATTCATTTAAGAATAGAACAATATGCACCACAGAATTAGCATTGGAATAATTCCAATAGAAAAACAAAGGTGGGCAGGAAGACAAAGCTGCCCAGAAAAAGTCCTCAGTAAATCTCAAGTGACCACCATTTACAAAACACTCATACATGGATTTTGACAACAAAACAAGGAGAACAGGAACGTAAACAGAGTGACAGCACAACTGGGATCACACTGCCCACTGGGGGAAATCACAGCTGCTATGAACAATTAATATTTATATTAGAATAGTGTCTTGAGGGAACAGCTGAATTACAGATGAACACAAAAAGCGATACTGCGGAGGTTTTTACATGTGTTTGAGTGCAGACAGCACCTGTACATTGGTATTTCTCTCTATCTTGATGGATAGCACTCGGTATAATGAAACCACTGTCACAGATGTCATCTCCAGAGATATATAGAGCATGAGAGAAAGAGGACATGCATGTGAATGCACCCTGCCCTACTGCACTCTATAATCAGGACAGAAGGTGAACTGAGACAAGGCAATCCTTTGACCAGGACTATTGCCAGAACTATGCACTTTGGCAAAGAAATAAAGCTGTTCTACAATGCTTCAGTACTTCCTAAAATCAGGATAATTTCAGTCCCTAGTATATTACAGAAGGAAACAGCAGCTCAGTAACCTTTACTATAACTACTTGGCTGTGTATTTGCAACTCTAGCACCTTCACCTTCTATGATACTACATCACTAACAGAGTAAAGTTTATTTGAGTGCCGAAGGGAAGCCCTGGTAGACCTTCCGAGGCTGTAATCACAGACTTTTTCACAGCTGCATCATGTGTCTGAGCAGGGACAAGAGGCACCCCAGAGAGGCACACAGCTGCCCTGTCACTCTTGGAATGAGTTACTTCCCATCACACCCTTCTGTCAACCTCACAGCACGAAAGCAAAAGCCTTACTTGTCAGTGTGCTACAGTAAGATGGCACCAATGCAGTGGGTGGCTCCCATGCAAACAGGAGAATGCAGCTATGCAGAGTACTGCCCTGTAATCACTGAACTCAAGTGCTCTGACAAGTGCAAAATACACAAATAACAAACAAGTAAGAACNATTTGCATGCTACATCAGCATCTCTATATTTCATTAAACAGAAAGCATTTTAAACAAATATGCCATCAATACTCATAAAAATATTTAATTAAGGTGCTAAAATAGACAGTTTTTTCAGTTCTTTCCCTTGAGTATCAAATAAGAAATTAATTACTGTAGTACAAAAAAATGAGCCCTCTTACTTTTCAGAGAACCATGCAGTCTTTTCAGGTGAACATTCAAGATAATTTATTTCATAAACTGAAGCAGATGAATCCACTTTGGTCAGAAAAGGGTAACTACAAGCCTGCCATGAAGGCATTTTAGTAAAAAGTGAACTTGCTCCCAGCAAAAGGACTTGTGATTCTGTGGACTTGGTTTCAGTCTCTTGCAATGGCTCTGAGAATATTACATCCAACTTTCAGCCCAACTCTTCTATCCTGACCTCAGATTGTCTGTTTCAGGATTTCAGTGGTCTCAAAAAGGTACTGCACCACAAGCATTCACCTTGTAAACCTCATGCTGTAATCTGATCCAAATCACTCTTTCTTCTCAAGAGACTATTTGGGTTGACTCCAATGACACCAACAGCTTCAGAAAGCCACAGCAGGAGAGGAGGAAACAGCAGTATGTACTTGCACTCCAGACAGTTACAAGACTATCAGTTTTTGAGTGAAAATGTAAAACAGCCTTTAAAGAAGTGTACCTCTGCAAAATAGGGCAGTCTGGACAAGCAGTATATATTCCATTAATATTTCATCTATATTGGAGGGCAAAAAGCCTTAACAACCTACTTAGCTGCTGCCATTTATTTGATTTTGACAGATCTCACTCATATGTTGCATTTTATGTTCTAACAGTACAGTTAAAAATGTACTATAATATATTTAAGCTTGCAACAAAAGGCTTGAAGGGTTTCATCTGACATTTTTTTTAGACATCTTGCTGTCAGGAAGCATATTTTGTTAGAAACCAGTCTTTTCTTGCTTTATGGAAAAAAAGTATCCTTTTATTCTTCAATTTCTCAAAGGAACAGAAGCTGCAGATTCCTACCAAGGCCAAGCTGCTGTTCAACTGTTTTGCAGCTGGTCTTGCAGGCACTGCAGAAAAGTATACTGGGAAGAGGTGGGAAAGGAGGACGACCTTAGAGAAGGGGAAGTCATACACATGAAATGCAAAGTTAGAAGTAGCCTAGAGGAATGGGTGCACAACACAGAGAGGTGACACTGCCTCCCCTGGTGAAGCTGGCTGTTTTTTTCAGCCGTGTGAGACAGCAGCAGCACACACTGGAACTTACAGTGTGCACATGTGGATGCAGGCAGTGGAACTGAACTTGAAATTGTGAAAAGGGGAGAGGGTGTCAATGAAAGGATTCATGCCTGAATGTGTGTGTTAATAGGGTGGGGGTAAGGAGATCAGCCATGCTGTGCATCAGAGGGAAAGGAGCCTGGAGGTGCACTGAGAGACTGGAGAGGATGCATGCTGCTTTATCTCTCTTTAATTAGTTTTCAAAAGACAGTGATTTCCCCTACCTTCTGCAAGTACAGGACCGTTCCCTTCAGCACAGCATAAAAGGTTTTCCAGCCTCGTTTTCCCCGGGGAGCTGGAAAGAAAACAAATGAAAACCCATTTAACTCAGATCTATTTTTACCCTTTGTCTAGGCTACAGGAGAGCCACATTAGTCCTGTATTAAACCTCCTCCATACTATCTTTTTCAGCGGACAATGCAACTTAGCAGAGTGCCTACACATACCTGCTGTGAGAGAGAGTAATACAACAACAACCCTGATGACAGGCCTGGATTGGATCAGAAAGGAACAGCAGCAATGCAGAAAGCAGGCCACAGAAATCCAGTCTTTCTGCTCTTGAAGACAGGCAAACACTGCCCCTACACAACTATGTCTGGTCTCTGCACCACGGCAGTTTTCAGAAAGAAACAGTCTTTCTACATGCCACAGCAGGCTGACAGGCACTGCTCAGAACCAGTGGAATACTATTCACAAAGCAGTGTCTCCCCAGAGAGAAGAGATCCTCCCCCTTTACTGTTACTGCACCAAGTTGACACCGAGAAAGAAGGGTATAACCAAAATCATACATAAAACACCCAACCCCACAAGAAAGCCAAAGTTAGTCAGAGGTTGAAGAACATAACAGACACAACATATATAGCATAATAACATAAATTCCTAGAGTCAAGCAGGGGTTGGGGGGAAGGCTGAAGGATCCAGTCTGAAATTCAGGTGCAAGAGAAGGAGAGAATTAGGCACAGGCCATACAGATACAGCACCAGAGACCAGATGCCTTCATCTAAGCTCACTTCCCACCACACACACACCACTGACCAGCATCCATATAGTGTATCACTGAGGCTATACTGAAACTGACACACACACAACTGAAGCATGACATTCAGAAAGGCATCCCATTCTGATCTGAAGATAGAAAGAGAAGATGAAGAGGTTACAAGTCCCTTGTCCCAGAGGTAATCATTCTTATCTTGCATAACAGGCCTTACTTCTAACTGGCATTTGTTCAGTTCTGTTTCCAGCCCCTGGCCTTGGTTACATCCTTCTCCTCCAAGTGCCTAACTAGGCTCCTGAGAAAATACAGATGAGCATTCTAGTACATTACTTCATTAGAAATCCCACACAAGCTAATCTCTGTCCTGCAAAAACTCTATTAGGAAATTAAATAAATAAAGGTCAAACAAACAAACAAACAAAGCACCTAGAAAGGCAGAATGCAACTTTTTTGTGAAAGATAGATCTTTAAATTATACAGAAACTTCTGAAAACATGACCCTAATTACATTACTCATAAAAGAGTTATCTAGAGAATGCCAGTGTCCAGTGTGCTGAATAATGAGCAATTCTGGTATTTATAATTAAAGAGATAATTTAATAAAGGCAACGATACACAAATACTTATAAAGGTTGAATAAGAAAATGTTTACTAAAGATAGAGTATCCAGTCATCACAAAGAATTACAATAACTTGATTTTGACACCTTTGTCTGGATCCAGTTGTCCAGCTGTCAGCTTCCACCTTGAAAATACTGACCTCCAATTGTACCTTCTAAAACAGACGAGCAAAACATGTGAACACCAGAGCGCTCAGCCCAGCTAGGAGAGACTGGCTGTCACTGGAAACCCATTGTGAAGCCAGACTTTGTCTTTGGGATTTAGCCCAACATGAGTGGGCAATCATCAACAGTGACTGGGGAAAATGCAGATGCTCTGACTAACCTAAGCTTTTTCCAAGATCTACAGACAACAAACGAAGATATCCAAACTAAACACACACAAGTGCATCAGAGGCCCTTGATAATTACTGCAACACAAACAAAAGTAAGACAAGAAGGGAAGTAAGTGAGAGATGCAGCAGGATTATTACGAGAAAGGGGCAGGGAGGCATAATAAGAAGCTGGCTGGTGACAAAAGCTGCTGCCCTTCCTTGGATATGTGATCCAAGGCTGGGAAAGTAGGGAAGGGGATAGCATCTTCCAAACAGAGGTAAGAACAGCCTTTCTTTAAAGACAGACCCAGAAAGGAGGAGAGATTTGGAACAATCTGGTATCACATAAGAAAAGGAAAATTACCAAATTACTGCAGAACAGCTACTGTAATTCACTTGAAATTTTTTTCTATTCTGTAAACTACTATATTAATTTTCTGTTAGCACAAAAAAAATCCACATTGCTTTGCTGTATCACATTACTTCTTATACTCATGCATTAGAGCTGCCGCAAATGGGACTGAGCATTGTAAATTCTGGCCTAACAGTGAGAGTGTGATAATCTAATTGTTGTGCTGCCTGTTATTGCTGCTATTTCCCCTAATGAAGCAGCACTATTCGCCTTGAGAAGTACATGGGCTCATTGATAAGTGGCATTGTGAAGACATAACAAGAAAATAGCACATAAGGATTGAAAAATTACTCACTTTTCTTCCCATCCATATCTGCATGGATTTTCCGAGCCAGAAATCCAGTTTTATACACGGCAGCATTGGGGTCATGCGGGATGTCCAGGAATGGGTTATTTGAATTGCCAATTCGACTGACAGTCTTTGTCTGGTTCCCATTATCCTTTTCATCTGTACCATCAGAGTGAGATTTTTTTTTCTCTTCTTCATCCCTTAAAAAGCAGTGAAAATCATGCATGAAGGATGAACTGACCAGCAAAGTTTCATTTTAGCAATTTTTGAACACTCCTTGTCAAAACATACCTCTCTCTTTATAGGGGGCTATATTTAGGGAGAAACCTAGAAATATATCAAAATATAGACACATCATAGCAAAACTTCAGTTCACCTACTTTACCAGGAAAGGACACAAATTTTCAATAAAGCCCAAGTTTCCATTATTGTCACAAAAGTAAGACTTGTCCAAAAGTGTTCTGTGTCCTCCAACTTAGACTATTTTTAATTCCTCATATTTGTGTGCTAAAATGGGAAACGTGTGCCTGCTGGGTTTAGCAGAAAAAGTCCAAATTTTTTCATGAGTTCACATGTATATGAAAAGAATTAGAATACTACAGATGACTGTAGCTTACCCCTTAACTTAGCATATAAAACACAGACTCTACCTCTTTTTCTTTATTTTCCTCTGCAGACTACCACAAAATTAGTAATTTAAAAATAAAAACTACAGTAGGTGAATTATACTATCTTTACTTAGGAAACAAAATGCTGCTCAAAATGTTACTTATTAGGGCAATGAATTCCACACAGCTCTTGGGGACAACAATGCAAGTCACAAGCACTGCCTGACTAATAAATACCTTTTTGCTTGTCAAAGGCAAAGGCTACAAAGGACTAGGCAACCTAGAAAATAAAGGGTCTCTATCAAAAGAGTAGGACAACCATTCTCAGAGAACAGACCAGATTACAGAGTAGCCCTTCATCCTTTGAAGTCCACATACATTCCCCTCCAAGTGACTAGGGAAGGTGTGTCAGGGAGTATGAAGGCTGACATTAGAAAAAAACATCTCCTGAGATCAGCATCTGATTTAAAAAAAATTATCACTTGAGCATAATGACAGCTAATATTGCCAGTCCATTAGGGCTAGACCCCAAATTATTGCATCTCACTAGACCCAGATGACTGGCAGAAAGAGCAAGTGTCACTCTGATTTTTCAAGTTTTCTGAGGCACTTTCTAACTTGATGTTTTTCATAGTTCTTAGCTCTTTCTCACACACGGGTGTTGTTATCAGAAGTATGTTTTTGATAAGATGAGGTTGTTGTTCATACTTTCTCTTGGTGTGAAGAACAACTGATGGACAGTTGTCTTGACCAACTGGATGGGAGAGGTGGGAGCCTTCTTCTCCAATCCCTGGTCTGTGTGGAAATACTATAAATATGGAGTCAGATGTTTTAATAAATAGTTTTTAGCCTTCTCAAGAGAAAGTGTCCATGTGTGTCCTTGTGTGTCCCACAGTGACAAGCAAGCTCAGGCAGATCTTGCAAACGCAGGTATTTGTATATCAAAGGCACAAATTATGAGGATTAGCAAAACATTTATCAATCCAGAAGCTCCTTTAGGGATACACTGCTACCACAGCTGCTTATAGGAATGACCATTCAAAAAAATATCCTTCAAGAATTGCAGGCTACAGCAACAAATCTATCTTATCCTCAGCTCTGCTGCAGAGGAGGCTTATTATCACTCTCCACAACTACCTGAAAGGAGTTTGTAGACAGGTGGGGGTTGACCTTTGCTCCCAGGCAACCAGTGACGGGATGAGAGGACATAGCCTCAACCTGTGCCAGGGGAGGGTCAGATCAGGCATCAGGAGAAACTTCATCACTGTCAGGTGGTTAAGCATTGGAACAAACTTCCCAAGGAAACAGTGGAGTCATCAGCCCTGCAGGAGTTCAAGAAACAAAGGAATGTGGCACTTGGTACCATAGTCTAGTTGAAAAGGTGATGCTCAGTCAAAGGTTCCACTTGATGATCTTGGACGTCTTTTCCAAACTAGATGATTTCAAAGAAAATAATTCTATGATTCTATGAAATAGTCTTCGGGGGAATAACTTAGTCTAAGGAGGTAAAGGGATAAGAGGTTGGTTTGACAACAAGGAAACTAAATCCAGAAACATGGAGGCTATATTAGTGAACTCTGTAGTAGCCGGGAATGTTATTTGACTTTGATCATCTCATATAAATTCCAGAAATACAATCAAAGAGGTGGACCGTATCTTCATGCTGCTGTCTTGCAAGGTCTCCTAATTAAGAGGAAAAAAACTTTTATTTGAAGACCTGACTCAGGAGTCAGGAAGAGCAGTGCTTGCATCTTTACCGTACTAAGGTGTGCTTTCCCACTCCAGTACAGAAAGTCCTACCAAAATTTTTATTAGTCAAATCAATAAGGACTTCATCAAGTACACTTTAGTTGAAGCCCTCTCCCAAGCAAAAAAGTGTAGGCATTTCTGACAATTTTGTTTGTCCCCATTTTCATGGGTCTACTACACTCACTAGCTGCTGGTAAGTCTGAACCATGGCGTGTTATGTGTTTCTTAGATATATGTCCATTCCAGAAGCAAATTCTTTCAACAAGAGTCTGAGACACTTAATCCAGACTAAAATCTCTCAAAGGGTGTAAGCACGCAGGCTGATTTGTCAAACAGAAGTGCCTTGTGAATTCTGGGATTTCAGCCAAGGATACAGCAGATTTCTCCTTGTCAAAAGGGACCAACTGCAGTAAAAGGCTTAACACTTTTTTTGGGATAAGCTATCTCCTTCGGAGCTACGGGAGTGAATTACTGTATAATGATCAATTGTCCTGTGGGAATATACTAGTGCCCTTAACAAAGCAGCCACAGTGGTGTGATGAGCAATCCATCGGGGGATCCTGGACACCACTAAGAGCTGGGGGCAGTGCTCCTAAACGCAGCACTTCTAGGGCAGCTGTTAAAATAGGAATTCCTCAAAACACATGATGGAAAGGTCAAAATAGCATCTGCTGTCATGACTGCTGGCAGCACTGAACAAATCTTTAACTGGTCTTTTGTTCTATCATGAAAATAGGACACCTTTGAGACTTCATTTTTAGACAGCTGAGTGCTCTGACAATACGCATGAGTCAGCCTATGAGAGGCAATGAAGGGAGACAGAGAGGCAAGAAGGATTCACGACAAATAAGAAGTGGATGAAAGCCAAGGAATCTGGGACTCATTTACTTAAATACCCCACGTTACTTCAGTGGTCAAAGATATGAAAAAAGCAAGATGATTTGGAGGAATGTCAAAGTAGCAGAAAAAGTTCAGGTATTAGCTTTTTCCCAGGTATGTTTCAAAGCTGGCTAAATAGATAGGTCCCAAATACTGTTTATCAAGGATTTAACAATTTGATCTTACTTCTAACAAGCCTTTAGCGTACTTCTGCAAGAAAGAACTGCAGAAAATTCAGGGGGCCTCTGGATACATAAACCTGAAAACTGATCTCTCTTTGAAACCCAAAACTGTGGGGAATGTGCATCCTCAAACGGCTCATAGATCATCCATGTGCTGTATCACCGCCAGTGTGAAGGCCCCCAGCAATGTGGGTAAGAGTCAGTGGGTGGCGATCTCTGTTCAGAGTCATGGATGTGGTGTTGCACAGGCATAGCTCTGGTCTTTCTGAAGGGCAGGGCCACTGCCTCTCCATTTCATACAGGAAGTAGTACAATCCTTGTGCCTTTAGGGAAAAAACCCCAAAATGGTTCCAAAACACCTTTCAGTAGGCAGAACATTATAATGAGGATTCAATTAGGCTTGTAGAAGTCTTAGAGATTTTCCACCCCTGATCAGCAGAAGATCATTCCTAGCTCTGGGTCTGGAAGCAATTCCCCTGGTGATTCCTTCCTGATGACTGAAAAGAGTTGATAGCTGCAAAACTTCTTTTAAGTCCCACTTTCCATTCATAGGAAATGGGACCCACGGTCTCTCTGCTCTGCAGGGTACTGGTGACAGGAAAAGGTTACCATCTGTAGAATTTCTCTAAGATTCTGCTTTTGGCACATGATGTATGCAAGGCTTCCCAAAACAAGGAGCTTCAGTTCCACCTCCGTAAGCCTGTCTCTTTGGAAAAGGACCGGCAGAGATAGCAGTAACCAGCTCTCTGGCTGCCCACGAGAACCAGCACACCAAAGCAGGATCTGCTTGTGCCACCACTTGCAGTCACAGCATTGAAACAGCATTGTCTTCCTTCCCAAATACACGACAACTGACAGCGAGACAGAGTTTGCCCCTTATTCTTAAACACACAGACGTGAAAAACATAAAAATCCAGATGTTGCCATTTTGGTGAAGCATTTTCTGCCTCTCTCAAGAAGACCCTATACAAGGAAGTCTCATTTCTGTCTTCTAGGAGAAAAGCACCATCCAATTCTCTCAGTTACAAAAGTATTTCTGTACACTCTATGGTCTGATTTGCGGCTCTGCATTGGAAAATTTTGACATCACTAATCTGGTACAATGTGGTCCAGGCCCTTCATTCTTAAAACTCTGCTTCATCTCTACATTTGTTCAAATAGTAAACTTGTATGACCATGCCAGAAGGTTGAGTTCATCTATTTAAATAGTGCAATTGAAAAAAAAAAATTAGGTTTCTAACAGGAATCCACAGAACTAACAGAATCTGTATTAGAATTTGTATTGAGAGAAGTTTTGGCATCTTTCTCAGTGGGAGTAGGGAAGAAAAGAGTACCAGGTTGAATACCACCTGACCCTTCCCGAAGAACAAATCAAGAAGTTGCAAACAGGAAACAGCCTAGAACTTGGGAGATAAAAGTTAATCATAATAGGGAGGGACTTCTCAGTTTGACGTAGAAAAAGGTGAGCTTCAGCACGGATGTCTTTACAACTATCTCGATTTCAGCATAACAGTTTGATTTGGAAGCATTTCTTTTCTACCACTGAATGACCTTGTCTACCATCTGAATGACCTGTTTAATTTTGGCTGAAAGGAGAATTTTTCAGTGTAGTCCAGAAAAACAAAAAGAGAATATGCCATATCCCTGTAAATTTCTCTGGATAGAGAAGTGTATCATTGGCTAGTTAAAAACCAAGTGACTCTCCTGGAAACCACACTGTTCTGCTGAGAGGAGGCTTTTGGAACACCACTGGCTCAAAGGCAGCCATTGGGAACACTTTGGGAATTCATATATTGATTCTACATCACCTATTTTAAGATTATGATTTTTTTTATTCCTATTAACCTTCAACAGTAAACAGACACGGTATTATAAACAAAGGGAAATAGTAAGGGCCACAATGGTATTTTCATGTAGACATCATGCAAATAAAGCATAGCTAGCTCTGGCACCTTTGTAATCAAATGGATTTTTCTTTTTCAGCTGAAAGCTGACAATGGTCTGTGTAAAAGCCAAAGAATGAGAAACACCTAAAAATCTTGGGATATAGTATCATAGACAACGAAGGGATGCTAGGAGGCCAGACAATGTATCTCTTTGCCTCTATGGCTGGATCTCTTCTTCCTAACCCATTCCAGACAGAATAACCTATTCACAAAAAAACCTCCAATGAAAGCACTTCTGTAGTTTATCCAGGCAAACCTGTGCCTTGGTTTAAATTTATAGAAAACTTTTTTAAAGGTTGATTTCAAATTTCCCTTGTTTGAAAGTTAAGCCCATCCACAACAGACAAGAAGAATAGTTCATTCCTTTGGAGCTAGCAGTGTGTAGCAGAAGTGTACTTTCAGGATCCCACATTCACCCACTGAGTGTAAAGTCCAGGTCAGGTATCTTTATTTTACAGATTATGATATGTAATTCACTTTTAACTTTGTGGAGAACTTGAACCAGACACTACTGCAGAAGAAGAGCTCTAAAGCAATTCTCTCTTCAGAGCTGTACTCATGCTTTCCTGTTCAAAAAGGATAAATGAACACTCCTACTGAAAGTCTCTGAAGAACATCTGCTGGTTAAGGTGTCACTTCTCATGATTACAAAATGTAATGTCAATGGTAGCCTTTTCTTTGTGTGGGCTTTGGATCAGACTACAACTCTACTGGAAAGGAACTGCAAACTGTTTAAGGTGACAATCCACCTAGATCACAAATAGAAAGACAGGGATTGGATCATAGTCTTTCCCCATCTTATGTTCCACTATTACCCTTTCCTGCCTATGGACTTACTGATAGCTATTAATCCACTAAATAATATACTTCCAGAGCAGCTCTTAAACCTTTGCTTAGTTCATGTCTGTCTTAGATCCTCAAAGGATTTCTGGCTGGAGGAAAGGCATTCCTTCAATGCCAGCATTGCAGAAGGGCTTACACTGAGGTTTGCAGTCCTATCTTCACCTTTGCCTTACACTTCTAACCCTGCCATCAGAGAAGTAAAGGAATAACCTTTGAAAGAGAGAGAGGATTTTCTTTGGTCTCATCAGAACAAAACTAGCCATGTCTCCTTCCCATTTAGCTTTCTATGAAGATCACAACAGTAGAGCAAGAGAGTTATGTGCTTCCTCTCTCAAACTCACATAGCCTGGGCTTCTTGGGGTTATTACTTTAGATCAACAACACATCTCTTTGAAAATGAAGAGAAACATCTTCACCTTTTCCACCCAGTACCATCACTTCTAAAGGTAATGACTGTACTAAGAATGAGCTTTGTTTCTCATCATGGAAATTAATTGTAATGTCAGTCCTAGCTACATGTCAGTCTCAGACTGGAACAGACAATTGGCACCTTTAAGCATTCTCCTGTAAGAAAGTAGCTTTCTATCCACCCAAAGCTTTATTTAAGAAAGAGTCTGAATTATCCTCTTCCAGCCTGCTTGGAATTTTCCCTCAAGCAAAGGACAAGGACTAGACTATCTAAATGCCAAAACAGTTACCACCTATACAGGAGCAGGATCTCATAAATCACCTTGACTGAGGTTCATGGGAGCACAGCCAGTCATGAGCCAGGTCCCACCTGGAGGCTGCCCAAGTGTATTAGACACGGTATGGTCTTTTGGCAAGAGCTGGAAAATTCTGACATTGAGAAAGTCACATAATGGATTCTGCTGGTTCTAAAGTACCTGTGACAGTGTCTGGCAAACAGCTTTGGTCTGACATGTAAGATTCACACAGCATGTTCCAGGTCCAAGACACAGTCTGTGAAAATGTCTCCCACCACGACTTCTAATGCTCATCAGAGATGGCACTTCTTGCTGATTCCCATTAATAGAACACCTTCTTTACTACTCTGACATCAACTAACACATTTATGAACTGGGACAGCAATCCCACTTGGAACCAGCTGCCCCTGTGAAACTGCACACCCTGACAAAAATTTTGTTTGCAGATCATGAACTTAAAACTATGGAAGCCACTGGGCCTGCAAAACCTGGGGCAGTTGCTAGAACTTCTAGCACAAGAGGTGCAGGAGCTTGCATTCCAGACATATATTGTTCCCAAGAAGGTGAGGTTTAAGGTATGTAAATACATGCAGGGAAATACCTTTGTATAGCTAAAATATACATAAGAGACATAATTTTCTTATTTTATACCCAAATCCACTGGACTGCATGTGGCAAAGTCAAGAGGAGACATTTCTACCCTTTCCTGGCATATCTAGACCACATGAAACCTAAGCACACTTATGAAATGTCAGTTTAACACAATCAGAAACTGAAGCTTTTTCTTTTCTGCAGCATTTACATAGTTAACAAGTATTAGCATGTCAAAAGCAACTAAGGATTGGAGGGAGTGATATCAGACTTTGTCCAATTTATCATCTTTCACATTAGGTTGTTGTCAAGTTATCCATAGTTAATCAGGAGACAAACCAAGACAATAAACCAACAGCAGGAAACTCAATCCAAGAAGTGTGTTTCTATTCAGCAGCTCTGACACAATGAACAGAAAGATAAAGGGAGACGTCAACTTCTGTTTTATTTATGCAGTCATAGAACAACAGAGGATTTAATTTCTCTCTTTTCAGGCTGAAGTTTCCTACTAAATGAAATGTCCTCTTTCCTTACAAATGCAGTTGGCTCCTATCACTGACAACTCCCCTTGCTGGAGAAACAGATGAGGCTGTATTGCCAGGTCATTCATTAGCAAAAAAGCAAACTCATTATGTATGCTGACTATCTTCTATAGACTTTGGAGTCCACACAGATGGTGACATAGGAAGTATAAACAGATTACTACACAGGTACTATTGTTAAACTTCTAATTTCTGCAATAAAAGTATACTTACACTGCCCATTCCAACTTCTCATTCTTGATTGAATTGTAGAGGGCCTGCAAAAGGAGAGAAATGAGATGGAATTATTGTTTGATCTCTCCTACACATACATTAGTACGTTGAACAAAGATACCCAACTAATATCAGTAAGCAAGTGGCCTCTGATTCAAGAAAGTCCCATATCTACTAATGGCAATATGAGAATCTTTAGCAGAAATTTCACCTAAGAAAAAGGTACAGAATGCATGTTTTGAAATTTTGAGTCATTTTCTCAAGCAGGTTTTTAGGGTTTGCAGTTTTTGAAGAACACAGAATCACAGAACAGCTGTGGAAGGGACCTTAAAGACCATCTTATTCCAACACTTCTGCCACACCTTTCACTAGGCCAGGTTGTTCAAAGCCCCAGCCAACCTGGCCTTGAATCCTTCCAGAGATGGGTATTTACAGCTTCTCAGTGTAATATGTTCCAGTGCCTCACTACCTTCCTCACAGTAAGGAATTTCTTCTAACATATAGTCTAAACCTACTCTCTTTCAGTTTGAAGCCACTGCCCCTTGTCCTCTCCTTACATGCTGTCCTAGTTTAGGGGAAATTTCATAAACCCAGGACACATGCACTTGTAAAAACTACTTGTAGGCAGCCTTCAGGGACTGGAAGGCCACCATTAGGTCACTCGCAAGCCTTCTCTTTTCCAGGCTGAACAATCCCAATTCTCTCAGCCTGTCTTCATAGAAAATGTGGTCCATCCACCTAATCAGCTTGGCGTCCCTGTCCTGGACTCACTCCCACAGGTCCATGTCCTTCCTGTGCTGGTTCCCCAGAGCTGGGTGCAGGGTTCCAGGTGGGGTCTCACCAGAGCAGAGCAGAGCAGAGGGGCAGAATCCCCTCCCTCCCCTGCTGCCCACGGGGCTCTGGATGCAGCCCAGGACACATTTGGCTCTCTGGACTGGCAGTGCCCATAGCTGGGTCCAGCCTCTCACCCACAGCACCCCCAAGTCCTTCTCACAGGGCTGCTCTCCATCTGTTCATCCCCAGCCTGTGCTGATACCAAAGGTTGCTCTGACGCAGATGCAGCACCTTGAACTTGGTCTTGTTAAACCTCTCCTATGCATGTGCTTTTCATCTTGTCCAAGTCACTCTGGATGCCATCTCATCCTTCAGCTGGGTGTCATCTGCAGATTTGCTGAGGGTGCATTCTGATCCATTTCATTAATGAAGACATTAAATAGTACTGATCCCTGTATGAATCCCTGAGGGACACCACTTGTCACTAATGCCTATCATGACACTGAACTATTGACCACTACCTTCTGGATGTGACCATCCAACCACTTTCTTATCCATCTAACAGACCATGCATAAAATCCACCTCTCTGCAATTTAGAGACAGGCATGTTGAGAGGAACTCTGTCAAAGGTTTTACAGAAATCCAGATAAATTACATGTATAGCCCTTCCCTTGTCCACTAACATGGTCACTCCCTCATCCAAGGCCACTGTGTTGGTCAGGCAGGACTTGCCCTTGGTGAAGCTGTGCTGGCTGTCTTGAATCACCTCCCTGTTCCCATGTGCCTTCACACAGCTTCTAGGAGGATCTGCACCATGATATTCCCAGACACACGGTGAGGCTGGGGGGTCTCTGGCTGCCAGGGCTCTCATTTCCACCCTTTGAAAAGATGGGCAGAATGCTTCCCCTCTTCCAGTCACCTGGGACTTCAGCAATACAATGGTGGATTCACAATCATGGTGACTTTACAAATACAAAGCGTAGAGAGTGACCTGACAACTACATCAGTCAATTCCCTCAGTAGTCTGAGACACATCTCACTGGTTCTAATAGACTTAGGTACATTCTAGCTTCTCAGGTGGTCATGAATCTGAGCTTTACTTACCGTTTTCAAAAGCCACAAGACTATGGCCTTGAAATTCAAGGTTCAATCTTATTGCTGACACTCAATGAAACCATTTTGTCAATGATTTTAAAGGGGACTTTTAAGATTTCACCATATGGGCTAATCTGTGAAAATTTGCCAGAATAGCTACCCAAAGTCTCTAAGCCTCACAGACACTTGAATCCTTACCCAGTCACACACTTAAACATAAATATGTTCAGTTTCTAAGTACAAAACAGAAAATGAATGTTAAGCAACTTTTGTGCTTGAAGATCACTATTTTGGACTGCTGTCCACTAACACTGTTCCTCTTTCAATTCATAGGAAAGGTGCCCAGTAGGTTTGACACCAAAGGTAAATGCTTTTGATACAAGCCTGCAAAGAAAAGGGTCTGAAACCCAACTTAAGACTGGGTGAGTATCATAGCTAGGATGGATTTTTTTTTTTTTGAGAGAAAGTACATACATCAGTTGGGTAAGTATGCCTTATTTCAGCCCTCCAGGAGCTGATGTATACAATGGTAAAACCCCTGATATTACTACTAAGCTAATGGAGTTCTTCAAATAGGTCACTTGAAAGAAGTATTTTGGTATGGAATGTCCCCGATTCTCACATGTATAATCCACATTTGTAATTCACCTTATATACATAGCTAGATTTACTCCCTCTGGCACATAACTCCTACACAGCCTCAAAATATGTTAACGTGTAGAAGAACTGTTGATGCACATGATTAGCAAAAAGTAACACATCAAGTATGAACAAGCCTGAAAATCACATACTATATTAGCTACGACATGATGCTAAACAGTAACAGTAACATTTAGATAGCCTTAATGCTGACCCAAACCAAAAATAATTTGGAAACTGAAGAACTGAAATTAGTCTTGTGCATATGCCACAGCTGAATTTGCATGAGCAATACCAGGAGCATATCCCACTCTTCATCCTGTCCATCCAATGGCTCCTTTCTGAATCTGGAAGTCTTATTTGAAGATCCTTAATATTCGGCTCTGTGGAAATCTGGCTTAACTGAGCCATTCACAAGCAGGTCAAACATTATGGTATAATTCACCTCATGCTGATGTTACACAGGCAGTAACTCTGGGTCACAGCGCTCCAACAAAGTAGGTTTCTCAGAGCAATACAACAGACATGAACATCAGGAATAAACATGCCTCATCCTACTGACACTGAGTCAGCCAAGAGAGGGCTCACCCCTAACTGCACTCCACTGTGATGCTCAGAGAAATATGATGAAGCATTTCCAAGTCTGGAGTTTTCACTATTCCTACAGAACCTATCTTCTCTGAAATTGTATAAGGAGCTCTGTAACATGTACCAATGGCAAACAGCCAAAGGTGAACGGATGAGCATCTTTGGCAATTTGTAGGCACTAGCTTAATTTTCACATGGAAGCTATCAAGAGATTTTAAGACCATTGTGCAGAAAGAAAGCGAAAGAATGCGTTAATAATTCTCCTGCCAGTTCAGCAGAATTAGACACAATTCCATTTCCGTACACAAAACAATGCTGATACTGGTTCCTGCAGTCACTGAACATTTCTTACATGATTTGGCCATAGCACCTGTCATATTCTTTGACTTATTCTTTTCTTCCTGCTATGACTAAAATTTTCTCTTATATTTTGAGACAGAAAACTACTTCAAAACTAATACAAAGCCAAGAGGATGCCTTCTCCTAGTTGCTTCCTCAGTTTTTCAGAAGTACTTTTTTCCTCATCTAACTGAATGAGTTTTAGAAAAAAAAAAACCTGGCTTGGAGAAACACATTTGTTGCTCTCTGTCCCAAATGCCTAGAAGAATGGGTCAAAACCTCTGAAAATTATTACCTGCCCTGTGCAGGTTTTTATGAGATTTCACTGCTAAGCACATCTCTAGGGATCACTGCATCCTAAGACCAGAACACACAAAAGCAGAAGTCCAGATTGGCGCAGGGATAACAAATGCCCCAGGCTTCTGCCATGTGAAAAGAGAGCAATGTTTGTCCCAACCTTTACTAATGAGCTAGACACGGTTTTCTGTCTTCAGGGAGTACAGACACCACCCCAGTTACACGGAACACATCTGACCCAGGACATGGTGTCCTCCACAGACCATCAAAGAGAGCCTGTCAAAAGGTTTCTGGCATTTATGAAACAGAAAGAAAACTGTAGAGAGAGTATACACAGCCCAGGCAGCTGTATACATGGCATATTCTTTGTCTCTACCAGGCATGTTCACTGAGACCTCAGAAAGCAGACCTCTCCAGGGATGCAAATACATGAGTTCCCATGCCTGTCCCCCAACCTATCTCTCTGGCAGAGACTGCTGTGAGGCTGCACACTTACTGAAGCAAGAACTCGCCAGCCTTTCAAGAGCTGCTTTATGTCACTTCTCTGCAACAATTTATACTTTAACATTTTCCTGATGACTACCTGGGCTCTCATATGTTCCAGAGAAGCAAAATTTTCCCCTGCCATGTCTTGCAACCAGAAGCATACGCACACAGCACAGCACCTGATGTCTGATTTACTTCATGGCTATTCCCCAAGGCCCTGATTCAGACAGCAGCTCTTTTCAATAAACATTTCTCCAGAGTATGACTAAATTAAACAAACTTGGAGACAAGCACTTAAATGCTTCACTAAATTGGAACAAACCTCATCAGAGATTATGGCATGGTCATGACTCTCATTGTACTTAGCAAGCTGCAAGGACAGGTTTTATTAACTTGTGTGTTTTCTCTGGGAAATAAAAAAAAAATAAAGAAAAAAAATTAAAAAGTGTTCATTTAAAGCACTCTTAGAGATTGACAACAACCACAACTTCCTACCTGCTAGCCTGGGAATTGTTTGGCAAATTTGCTACATAAGCCAGGAAAGAGGAGGTTGAACCACAGCAGTGAATGACAGAATGAATATTGCACAGGTGTCATCTTCCAAGCTGGACCATTATCAGCCAGAAAGTGGAAAGACTTTCTATCTCTTTTGTCACCCAAGGCTACTCTAGACATGATCCAAACCCACAGATACCAACTACTCAGCAGTGTCTGAGTTCAATGCTTTGACTTTTTATCCCTATTACCCAGAACACAAAGATATAGTCCCTACAGCTTACAGCTTTCCCCTTTTGCTAAGTGTTGATCTCTAGGGTCCACCACACCTCAGACCCCTCATGGATGTAAGCTCCTTGGAGAAACAAGTGCAATTTTGAGGGCAGAATAAAAGAAATTGACTCTTGCATGAAGCAGAGCAGTAGGCAAAATCCAAAGCATCTTCCTTGTTTTAATTCCAATGCTGTTTCCTACAGTTCAAATTTGACCCTTAGAAGACTGTAGTGTGAAAAAAAAGTGAGATTTGTTATGTGTTTGTGGAATTTGTATTTGTTCATAAACTAAGCAAAAAACATTTTCCTTTTTAAGTGGAAGGCTGTAACTCTAAAAAACTGCTGAATTCCACCCCCATTTCCTCTTTGGTAAGCAAGTAGATCCACAAAAAATCCAGATTTTCACAAGCTCTCACTAATTGGTACTTTTATTCCAACTGGAAAGAAAAGCAAAACTATGAAGAGAATGCTTCTGAAAACTCCTGTTTATTTTAAAAAGCTACCAAGGGAAAAAATTTACCACCCTCATCTTCCTCAAAATCTTCTCACATGCACGAACCACTGGACCCATTTAAACAAGCTGCTCTTGTCACCTGCTGGCTGCCAGTGATGCTGTGAGTCAGCCTCTGCATGCAGAAGCAGTGCACAAAAGAAAGGCACAATCAGGTGTGCACGCAGGGACAAAGACATAGCAAATTACCCAGATACTGAGAGCAGTAAATCAGCTAAGTTACAAGTGGGCACAGGGCCTCCAAAACCCAGCCAGCAGGGTGCAAGATGCTTAGAGATCCCAAAGCACTGTACAATTCCTCTCCTCGAAAAGCAACAATAGGGCTGGCTCTTCAAGCAAGCTACACACTTTCTGTTTGCACTAGCAGAAAAGCCTGCCAAGGGGAGAAGGAATACACCACACATTTTTTACACCTGTTCCACACATAGAAGAGGAGCCAGAAACACCTGCTGTGAGCCAGTAAATAGGCAAAACCAGAAATAAGTTCACAGAGACAGCAGGAATGACCCAGACTCTTCCAGTTCTTGTCTCCCATTGTCTCTGCTTGCATCTAGTTCCTCCCTGATTTTTGGAGTCATTGTTGGAGGAGTGATCATCTGATCATTGCAGAGGATAGCCTGAGTGGCTTTTAATACTCTCGGGACAGGGATGCACATGTTCTCTGAGCCAGGCCCTTGCCACACTTCTCTGCTACCACTGCCAGAAGCAGCCCTGCCTGGATACACTTCTTCTTCACTCCAGCTGACAACGGCATGATTGACTCCAAGCAGCAAGGAAGCCCCAGATCTTTGACCTCTGGGCAAAAACATGCACAGTCTTTCAGCCACAGCACCCCCCCCAGTCACTCCGCATCTGTCCACTGGCTTTGCCCTTTGGAGCTGAGCAGTCAGCATCAGCTCTGGCTCCTGCCATATGTGCTTTACTGGAGGGAGAAAAAATAACTAAAGTAGCAGAACTCTACAAAAGTAAAACAGGTAGCAGACGCAACAGATATTGGACATCACAGGTGTCTGAATGGAGTCCTAATAGGTGTTAGTGAGCTCATCCTTTGGACCAGGGTGTAGGTCTGTATCATTGCCTCCTGCCAGGTTTGGACGGGGAGAAACACATTGCTATATACCAATCATAGCTTGCTGTTCAATTGACTACCTGAAGGCTAGCCCTCACTCAGAATACAGATCTATACTACTCCACCACCTGCTATTTGTCACACTCCCTCAAAACCCAGATCTTGACATTTTCTCCCATCCTCATGCATGAATCTGTAACACCTGGCAAGGGGAGGATAAGGGTTCTGATCACGGAGTGCCTGTAGCTTGTTGCCAGATTCAAAGCCCACACGCCCTCGATTTCTCAGGCATTTCCCCCCCTTCTGATGGGGACGCAGCAAGGATACCAGAATAGTACCCCAAGAAGCCTGAGCATTAGTGCATGGCATCGCATATCTGCTGATATTGCTCTCAATTTTAAATTCCACTGGTTTGTACAACAAACGTTCTTCTAACAAGCCAGCATACATTATTCATAAAACAGCACAGAGCTGTTCAGCAGCATATGGAACTGATGAATGTTGTTTCAGTGTAGGAGGAGATAGGGTTGATAGGAATGTTTTAGGGGGAAGGAAAGGAGATCATTTCACCCAGGGAATTTCAAGTGCGTCACCAACTGGAGGAGAACATTTCGAAGAGAAACTCCTCTGTTAAAAATCTGGTTTGTATGGAGAAGGAGGGGGAAGGGGAGAAAGAAAAAAGGGAAGAAAAATTGTGCCAGATATATCATTATAAAACAGAAAAGGATGGTTTGCTGTAGCTCCTGAGAGCCAAGAAATTAATGCCACACAAGAAATGTGTCCTCTGCATTGATACACACAGCTTGCTTGAAAAAGATTTTCTTCTGTATTTGCTGAAGTGTTTCATTAGTGTTATTGCAAGGCATACTGAATTATTACAGAAAAACAGAGAAAAGGCCAGAGAAGTACTTCTTGATAGTGGAGCACCTACACAACCTATTTCTACACAGCCCTTTTCTAACTGGTTTATTTGCCTTGCACATTTGCAGGCAGGACAGGTGCAAGTACTTGGTAATTCAGTCCCTGGCTGCAGGAAAAGTCTGTCAGAAAAAGAGACTACTGAGCATGCTGGGTCACATGGATGATCCTAAGATCCTTTGACTCACCTTGCATGCAGTCTGGACTTAAGCCTGCCCTCCAGAGAACAATGGCACAGAATTCACAGTATCCTTTTCACAGGTTCTCCTGCTGGCCTAAGGCTGTGGTATCTGCCTATAATACACACTCAGGATGCATCTCCCTAGTGAAGCTTGTCAACACAGAGGCACTACCTGATGTGTGCCAAGGAGATGAAAGGTACTTGGGCTACCTAGCTTTTCTGATACTGGCAGCAGGCAGACCTCACCTGCAAGCACCATGTTGGTGCTTTGTCCACACTAACTAAAGCATGAGGATACATAATACTCTCTAGCTTACCAAACAGGCTGAGTCATGTAGGTAAAAAGTAAAAAAGGAGTACGTTTCTGAGGCACAAATGGATTAAATCTATCTCCTGCCCAAAGTCAGATGAAGCAGTCACAGAAACAGGTCTTGAGCATTGTAATCACTTTATATGGAGAGCAGATAAAATACAAAGCAGTCCAGACATAAGGAGGGAAACACACCTATAGAAACATGAAGAGGACAAGTCTACAAACCAAACCTTACTTAAGACTGAGGAGATCTCCATGGCGCTGGTGTCCAGAAAAGTCCAGCCTAGAACTGAAGTAATTTCCTGAGAAGTGATATATGAACACATATGCACGGTTATACTGATAAAAAGAGCTCATCTGCCACACTACAGATTAACAATCTCCAGGTTCTTCCACTAACACCATAGTATTGAAGAGCCAAAATTCAATTATACATCAGTTCTCTAAAACAGTGACAGCAAAATAAATGGGCAGACAAAGATCAGAAGGGGGAACAGAGAGATGGAAAGAACAGGACTGTTTAAAATCATGACACCAATCACTTGCATAGCCACTTGTCATCAACCAGGCAGGCATCACTGAAGGGAATGCAGGGATCTTCTTAGCCCTCCATAACACAGCTTCTACACATCTTAGATGCCCTAGAGATACAAAAACCTTTGTCTGAAATAAGGAAATAGCACAACAAACTGAAACAAAGCTGCAGTGTTCTTCCCAGCTTTTTGAGATGGGCAGGAAAAGAAGTGGATATCTCTCAAATAACAGCCTACAGCACTTAGAAGGAAGAAATGTGAATTCCACAGAGGAATGAATGCAGAGCTTTCATTACTGCAGTAGTTAACTAATTGTGTCAGACACCATCCCTGGAAGAAAGTCCCTGCCCTGAGGATGCTACACCATGTATACACAGTGGGCACAAAGCCTGGGAGCAGGAAGATATAGAGATTAAGTAATTCATCCAATGTCAAAAGACTTGACTTTTTACCATATGCAGGAGAGTTTTCACGCTTAAATCCTCCCACCAAATACCGTGCAATTACTTCCATGCTTAGGGTGAAAGTCAGCATGAGAGCAGGGTCCCCAGAGCAGCTGCAAGATGCAGCCTTCACTTTGATATTTGTTGGAGATGCACATACTGCATCAGCAACAGCCTGAAAATGATGGCCATGCTATTCATTCCTCTGCCCCAGCTCAGCAATACACTATTTCTTAGTCCTGAAACAGAGGCTCATTAACCGAACAGAAAAAAAGTATTTATTTCTAGCTGCAGTACCCTGTGATTTAAGTCACAATAGCTCAGGCTCTGAAATGCCATACAGCCTGTGAGCTAGCAGAGAGTGATCTGCTAGGAACTACTGTGCAGCACTGGGGTCTTTTCACCATAGCTGAGGAGGTTTCTCACAGAACAGACAGAAGATTTAGGGAAGGGACACTACAGGAAGATCCATGCATCTGCCTGCTTTGCATGCACATGGACCCAACACATAGTTAAATGCCTGGCTGGTGTTTTGAAATATTTCACCCTGATCCAGTACACCTTTGCAAGTGGTTATATCTTTTAATCCCAAGGTCAGAATCAATTGGCAATAAGAATGAAATTAGAGGCATATTTTGGTCCCTGCATGAAGTTCATCCAATCCTTGGAGACACGGAACACCTTTGAGAAGGAGACAGCTCTTAAAGCGCTTGCCAGGACTTCCTGGGTGCCTCTCAGTTATTGTGTGGGAGAGAGGGATGAGGAAAAAAAAGACATGCTGCATGGAGTGGGGGTTGTTTGCTTAGGAACTGAATAACTGGGCTGGGCTGGGTGAAGAGATGCTGCACACAGTAACTGTAGCAGCTGGGAATAGCCTATGTTACCAACTATTACTATATATTAATGTATTCCTATAAATGCACAAGCAATGCCTTCCTAATAAATACTTGACAGCAATATTTAATCATGCATGCAAGTGAGACAAGATTTTCACCTAGCACCCACACCTACTAAACCACAGAGCTGTAGACAGGGAGCAAAAATTATTTTTCTACAGAAAACAATTCTCATTAAACAGATAATCCCAAGGACATCACCTGCCAACACTGGTACGTTTCCCAAGAGTAGAGCTCCAACTAGCACTGTCACTAGCAAGTTTTCCCTGTTTACTATTGCACCAAGCGACAGGGCATTCAACTAAGACCTGATCATCATAACACGAGAGCTCTTTCACCTTCAGGTCTCTCCTCAAATGCAGAGATTTTTTTTTCATGACCTGACAACAATTCTGTGATCACTGCAGATCATTCAGAGCTCTTCACTCCTGCAAAGCATAACCTTTTCACAACACCAACCCCATGCCTAACCAAGCAAAACACTACTAATATTTAGTCATTTACCTTGCTTTCTTTAGTAGAAAACTCAGAGGAGTTGGAGATTTTCATAGATTTTGACCGATGGGACTGCCGCCAAAGAGATTCTTCTCGGGAGTATTTCACCGAACCTGTGGCTCTCACCCGGACTTTGCTGGTGCTCTGAACACTGTTAACTCCAATCATTTCCGAAAGTGAGTATATGGGATGGGAGAGAAGAAAGCTAATGAAACTTTCCAATCCCTTGCAGAGGAACTGGAAAAGGTTACAGCTGGAGAGCCGAGGCTCAAGCAATCAGTGTTTGCTTAAAGCACACTAGGCTGTTTTCTCCAGCATCTTCAGGCACAGCGTTTGGAGCCAGCCTGATTGTTCCAGGCATTGCTCACGTCACTGGACGGGAGAAAAAAAAAAGAAAAAGAAAAAGAAGAGGCTGATAGAAACTCCTCCCCTGCTCAGCTCCGCTCCCTTCTCCAGCATCAACTCCCCCTTCATACACTCACCAACAGTGAGAGGGAGAGAGGTGGAGAGAAAGATGCTGGAACAAATGCCAGCAGACCAAGCAAGATATTCATTTTCAGTTCACACAGCCACACTTCCCTGCCTGCAAAAGCCTGCCATGCTCATTACTGTCTGCAATAACAAATAACACTGTAAAAAGAGTCTTCAATCACCTACCAGCTACAGGCTTCTGGATGTGAGAAATACTGATGGATTCCCAAAACACCAGAGAAATTAGTGCAAACCCACAGCACCATAACAAAGTACTGACAAGCCCCAGAGAAACAAATAAGCAAATACAACTCTAAGTGTTTGCACTCATTAGCCAGAGTCCTCAGAGTGCCTTCCCAAGGTGCAAGAGAGAGCAAGACCACTTTGACACTCTAAAAGGGGCTTAGGGGCAAGGAGATGACTTTCCCAAGGCGATCAGTGCAAACCAGCAGCAGAGTTGTGAACAAGCACCGAGGGATTCATCCCCTCACTCAGCAGCCAAGAGATCTGCATTCCCTACACAAGCAAACCACATGCTCCAGTGGCTGACCCCACAACTGATGCAGTGTCCGAGTGGAACCCTCTTTCTCCCTTGTGGCAAACTCATAAAGCCTAGTGAGGGGAGGACCACTATCACTGCCAGAGGCACCCTCCAATCCACAAGAGCCTGGCTCCAGAGGCCAGGCTCGCTCTCTGTGCCTGGAGCCACCTGCCTTCATGGAGGGGGCAAGGGGAGGCTAATGCCAAAAGGAGCTGGTACTCTAACTGAGAGGTGGATGCGCTAAATACGGGAAAAGAGAGATGTTTACCTCAATGTTGCAAAAGCACCATCATTTCTGGCTCCTGGAGACCCAGAGTGCAGCAGACTGTGCATTGCCATGGCAACGCACTCCAATGTGAGAGAGAGAGATTGCTCTGCTCTGCTCAGCATAGGATTGTGACAGCTGCCGACACACAGGACAGGCGGAGCAGCTTGTGTGAGCAGCAAGGTGAAAGTGGATAATGGGAACATTGTCCCAAACTCAGGAAAGGCAAACAGTTTGTGCAGTTTGTGCACAAAGAGCTGGAAGACTCAGCAGCAAGGCTGACACTTGATTCAGCAACCTGCCCCATAGCACCATATCACCAGGCAGGGCACGGACAGAAGCAGCGGTGTGGAGTTGTGGGAGGGTATGAGGGCTCTCATCCCACTCACACCAAGACACACAGGGAGCAACGAGGTGGTGCTGCCCTGGCATGCTGAGGTGAATGTCCCATGCTGAGATACATCAGGTAGCCAAAAGATGGGTCAACAGGCTCCAGTCTTTATTCATATCTGAGTCCTGTTCTGTGCCTGCCAAGCTATGTGAAAGCAAACTGAGAGTTTGCTTACCCCATGTCATGCGCCCAACAGCACCCAGGGGTAAATAAGATGCATATGAAATGAGTGGACTTTTCCCCTGGTTACATCTTCCCACTCTCTTGCAATCAGGAATTTACATCCTTACAGGCAAATGGCAGACAGCCACATGATGGTCCTAGGTGGATATTTGCTCGTACAAGATGATGCTTGCCCCCCAGCATGCAGCAGCCTTTCTGACAACATTAACCCTTAGCTCATGTTCCCCCAAGGATGCTACAAGATGCATATCCTTCCCACAGACTGTAATAGGCATGGACCCTGCTGAAGGACAATGGTTTAGATTACCAAAATATCAATGCAAAAACTGAACCTGGGATGGGAAACTTCTGATTCCTCCCAGATCCTGCCTCCGTCCTGCTTGAGGCACAGAATTTTCCCTTCTGGCCAACAAGAAAAATACATTTGCATTTCTGCAACAGTCAGATCTAGCAAACCCATCCCTACCTTACACATTAAGATCAAATCCAAAACATGTCCCTTTCTTACACAAACCTGTCATTGCTAGAGGATAACTGAAAGGAACCTTTTTCTCTGGCAATAATCATGCTCTGAGTTACTTCTGCCACTTTGCAAAAAAGGTTTTATGTTACTTAACCCATGTGAAATTATCCACTGCTTGTGGGAAAGCTTTTCAAAGAAAATCTCTTCTTAGAGGAAATTTGCACTGCAGTCAAACCACTCCAGATGAGCTAAGCAGCAGGTCCTGACAGGTGCTACGTAAATGGCCACAAATCACTCTCTATCCTAGCAGCCCCCTGCCAAGCAGATTATTCTTGCTCTCAGATTTATACAGCCAACCCCCCAAGCACCCTCAACACATCTGAAATAATTGTTCTCCTAAATATTATACACAGATCTAGGCCAGTGTCAATTACACAGAGCAATTTTATTATTAAACACAACCAGACTGAATCAAAGCAATATTTCTCTTCTGTTGCCCACAGCATCATCACTGCTGCCTAACTGCAGCACTTCATCTAGCATTCTCTGAGCTGAAGTTAACAGATCCTCAGGTAGGATAGGAACCTGACTTCAGAAAGGAACAAGTCTGTTTCTGCAGCAGTCCAAAACTCCAAGGATGACAGAATGTTCTTTCCTCTTTTTTTCAACTTCTCAGCTCACTCTCCCAAAGAGAGCCTCCTGAGATCACACGTTTGAAACCTTAAATACGTTTGAAACCTTCAGACTGGGGATTCAGTTTAGATTTCATCAGTGGTCCGTGACTTTCATCTGCAAGTGATAATACAATCTTGTACTTCAGACTGAGCCAGTATTCTGTACACACTGACTGTTATTCTGGAGAAAGACCATGCTTCGACATTAGAGAAGCCCCACCATTTTAGAAATTAGTATGCACACAGGATTGATTTATGTCTGTAACTGAGCAACAGGGGATTTCTCAGGGAAAAGTGTTTTGTTAACTTAAATAAAGAGATAGAAGGGACGTTTTTAAAGAGGGGCTGAAATAACTATGCAGTATCAGAAAAATCAGAGCTGACCACACCCAGGGGACCCTCCAAGTGTGTCAAGAATTCTGGATCTTCCTCTTGTTCAGAGGTCAGCAAAGAAGTAGTAGGAAAGGGGCAAAATATAAGTTTTTTTTTTAGTTAGTGACACCACTGGGGTGACCAAAAGGACTGTGACTGTATATAAGGACATTCCCTATCAGTTCCTCAAGGGAACAAATCACAAACCAGTAGGAAAATTTTAAACTTTTTGGGTCAAAACAGATGCAGGAGCAGAAAACCAGAGTCTCTATTATTCCTTCTATCTCATCCTTTTAAAACCCTACAAAAGCTTTTCTTTCGTCACAAGGCACTATGTCAGACCCCATCACCATAGAAGAAATGGGCAGCTGTTCCAACTTACCCTGAAATAAGCTCTTTCCCATCTGTTCCTCCCACCAGTCAAGTTTCCCTGGGAGGCAAAACATACTCAGTCCTTGCTTGGTCTTCCTAATGTCATTCAGTAAATCAACAACACAAGAAGAAAAACTGCAGAATTCAAAGTAAAATTCAATATTGGCTTTTGGGGTACAGACCTAAGGACCACATTACTGTATCTAAAGAACTCCAATGTCTTCAAACAAAGTCACAAGAATCCATTAGTGTCATTTAAGTATAATGTCAATGACAAACACAAACAACACAAGCTGACAAAATACATAAACACATGCATATAGACTACTTAAAATATACCCTCAAAAGCCAGTAACATATTTCTGTAGCACAGAAAACCAGAACTATTTAATGCTGCCACTAAATGCTGTTTGTTAAATAAACAACATTAAACCTTTCCTTCTTCCTCCATCTTTCCTTCTTTCATCTTTTTTTTTCATTCTCCCCAAAACAGGAAGGAAGGCAAAAGTTAATTCTGTTGGATAAGCTAGTCTTACACAATGGCTACAGAACTAGAGCTTAAAACTGATCAACAGTAAAATTCCTGTAATACTAAGATAACAATTTGAGAGGTCTAACTAGGGGGAACTGACAATCAAGATTAAATCTAAATGTCTCCTGGTAAACAGCAGAAATACTAGAGCAACCACTTCATTTCTACATGCACAATCAACCAGGTCAACAGGAATCCTAGCAGGGTAACAGCTGGAATGGTGGGAGAATGATGGATGACTGCATGAGGACAACTGAATTACCTCTGGTTTAGGATACATAAGAACGCTAAAAGAGCATCCACAACCAGCAGCTCATGGTCACAGCACAAGTCTTTACAACTGACTTTTTACATCAGTAAGCACCTAGAAGAGAGGAGAATGACAAAATCACAACGACTGGTGGAAGATCAAATGAATCCTGGTATCACTGTATCTCTAGGATCCACGCTACATCCTGTGCCAAAAGAAACCACTCCTAAGGTAAGTGCCCTGCTGAGAACAATAGGAGATCACAGGCTTAATGAAAACAAGCCATAGGATGGTAATAGGGGTGCAAAGAAATTATGCACCCTGTTATCCTGATTAGCACTGCAAGTGAAGAGATGCCTTCGGCCATCTTCACGTTCCTTGTAGCAGATCTGAAAACAGCTGTTTCACAGACTAGTTGTTGTACTTCCCGGCAAAGCACTATAGTATCCAAGGGGGAAAGTTACTCTGCTTCAATTCCTCCTTTCAGGAATTATCATCTGCTGTCAACACAGCTCACAGAAATTAAGTGAGCCATATAGTAGGCAGACTAACACAGACCACTAAGTTCCTTAAGTTAAAGCTAACAAATGTAGCTACAGAGAACAGCAACACTTCAAACAAATCCATAAAAGCACCAAAACCCTAAAATTATGCTTAGGAAATTAATTAAAGAAGTGATGCGAGGTCTACAAACTATCTCAGATCAGCTGCAAACAACCTCTATCTCTGTCCCTGCACCAAGTCTGTCAACACCACTGAAACAAAACCCTGACCTTAGAGATCACTATTAAAAAAAAAAAAACGTAATAAGAGAAGAACAACCACCCTCCAAGGCTTCTTTCTTACTCAAATAGCAAAAACATCAACAAAAAGGGAAAGAGGAAAAGGAAGGGGAGGACAAGGAAGTGGAGGGGAGAGGTAAGTGGGGAAGGAAGGAAGAGGGCAAAAGGAAGGGGGCAAAAATAAAGGGAAAGGCACAACAGGGAGAAGTGGGAGAAGAGAGGGAGAGGAAGGAAATTGAGGCCACTATAAGGGCCACACAGGTTGCAAGAGGGTGTCACCTGTGGCTGTAGGCATTGCACTATGGAAGAGGAAAAAACAGACATAGCCTTTGACATCCCTTTTCTCCACAATTCCATCTACCTATGGAGTCATGTCCAGCTACCTTGCCCAAAAGGCAGGTGAAATCCTTCCTACCCCTCTTGACACCTTCCAGAACCCATCTGTCAACAGGACAGAAAATTAGTGCCTTGAATTTGCCTCATATTTGTACAAGGATCTTGTGAATACGTAATCATCCAAGAAAGTATGACCTCAGAAGGAAACTAAATATTCCATTTAACATCAAAGGAATGGAGAAAAAAATTATAAATTTAAGGAGCAGCCTAATATTCCTGTTTGAAAGAAAACAGTGTAACTGGGTCAGAGAGAGGATAGTCCAATGCTATTTGAAAAGTGTGGCGACAAACAGAAGGAAGGAATACCAAAGATTTATACAGCAATAATCCTAAAGCTGGTGGAAAGAANCCCTTGAGATGCAGCACAGAACTTAAATTTCAAGCAGATCAGTGGGTGGAAGATCAAAGAATGTTTTTCAGAATTTGTTTTCTACCTACATGAAGGTGGGAGTAATATGTCATAGGGACCAAAATGTATGTGTGACATTGTATTAGAGAATTCCCAGTCTGAAAAGAGCCCAAAATTCCTCTTTTAAAGTGGCAGAGTGCAATCATTCCTGGAGACTACTTGTCTGTATCCTCCACACCTGACAGTTGAGTTTCATCCTTGGGACCCGCTATGCATTTCAGTTACAGTAAAGAGACCAGTGACGGCCTTGGCTATTTGACAGACTGGAGAAGCCAAACATCAAATAATTCCCTTGTCCGATCAACCTGGACAAGACACTACAGACAGCTTGCCTTCACAGATGAAAATTAACCCCCCAAATGTTCATTATGAGGCTGGTATTGAGCCACATAATTGCAGCCAGTAGCAATGGAAATTCTTAGCTGACTCTGCTTGGGTTTCACTCCTTGCTGACACAAAAGCTTAGCAGGCTAGGTCAGATCTTTTGAATAACAATTGGAAAGTAATGAGGTGAAAGGCTGAAGGAGCAAAAACAATTCTGAGAAATGCAGATTGTTAAAGCAGAACAGGTCCATCGTGAAATCCAGCTCTCCTCCTAGTAAAAGAAGCAATCCCTCAAACCACATCTAGACTAGGGAGAGCAAGCCTAATTCCCGGACTACCCTAAAAAAATTTTGGTTTAAGCCTTGTTTAAAGTTCTGCTTTTCCTGCTCAGAGACACTGTTGGTATTAGGCTTTTGCTATTATGTGGCTCTCTTCAACTCAGTATCCAGGCTTATCTGACTTGAGAAAAAAGATGTAGATCATAGATTTTTCTTTTTATATGCACTGAGATAAGTTCTTGAAATGCAAAAAGAAAATATATTTGCTTTTCAACATGGCAGGAAGGTGTCAGGAATCTCTGTAATTCAAGGGAAACAAAGCAATACACGCTCCATAATAACCTAGTTCCAATTCTTAGTTCTGCACAGGTGTGCTTTAAATGGTTATTGCTCTTGAACAGGACTAATGACAACATCCAAAAAACTCCAAGCTGAAGGAAACAAAGATTATTATGGCAGGAAGATTCTCAGCAAGGAAGAAGAGTGAAGAGAAGCAGGATGTTCTCTACAGTCAATATGGATCTGTGGCTCCTCTGACAGTGAAAGGAAAGGATGCTTTCACAAACAACTGTTTAAGACAAGGATTAATGATTTCATCCTGCATTCCCTGACTTTTATACTGCCAGATTAGACTCTGTTGTCTCCTAGCAGCTGAAAGGGGCCTTCTGTAACAGATCTTCTATTTCATACAGATAAGAAATGGCCCAAAAATATTCCTGCCAACAGAAGAATTTTTAAGAGAAAAAAAACTTTATTCTGGAGAAGAAACAAGGAGGCAGAGCCCTGTCTTATTCAGAGGAGCAAAGACATTTAGTCCTCTCCTTCCTCTGCCCACTGATGCAGGGTGTTGCAGCAGTCAATGTGGTCCTCCTGGGACCGTCCTGGCATGCTGTCACATGTTCTCATCTCCCCTACTGCATCAGGTTTCCCTCGAAGGTGGGAATTTCTTGCCAAAAAGCCACAAAATGGACGAAGAACAGAGATTGCTGATGAGAGCAATTAGGGTGCACACAGCAGTCCAGTTAGGGAGAGTTCCTCTCCATAAATGGGGGCTGAGGCTGTGCAGGGAGAAGTTAGCCACCTGATATTCATTCTCTCTGCTAAATGCCTGAAATGATTGGAATGGATGCCAGTAATTCTTTTTAAACTGAGTGTTTGCTTTGGAGGGCTTTCAAAGGGAATTAAAAAAAGAGAGGGAGAGCAAGAGGAGCAGAAAGACAGTGGCAAAAAAACCCTTTAATTAAAGCACAGGGAACTGACAGCAACATGAGATAAATCCTACTCTGCAGCTTCTATAGGAAATTGCATATCCCAGGAATCCTGATCAAGAATTCAGATCATTTAGGAAATTAAGGACGACTGGTTCTTCAGAAGAGTTCAGAACCAGCAACTCCAAGTTAATTTGGTCACTTCATTACAGTGCTCCTGCAGGAGATAAGGCAGCCTAAAAAACAGCCCTTGATAAAAAGCAGATCTTTTATGCAGGATTGGCATCTTATCTCCATCAGTAGCCCCTGACAGGATGACTCTAGCCAACCCCTGTAGAGCACCCCAGCATGATAGAGGTTCCCAGATGGTACAATAGGCCAGTGAAAAGCTACCCCCTCTTACCAAAAGACACACAGCCAGGTATGACTTCCCCACATCCAGTGTTCATGTCATGGGGCACTACAGCTACCAGTCAGCCCATGTCAGAGGTTGGGTGATGCCTGTGATTCCATGAATGAGGTGTCTTGGACACTGCAAATGCAGAGGACATTTACTTATGCAAGACAGGTGGTACTTTGCATACAGCCTAAAAACGGAGTACTCCTCCCAGAACACTGCTTAACAAAAGAAGGGATCCATTTCCTTAGTGAGGCCTGCTTGCAGGCTCTCTGTGGACCACAGAACACATTTTCTATCCTTATATATGAAAGGCCTTGTTACTGCCACCTCCTCAGAGTGGATTCCCACACACCTTGTCTCAAGATGACAAGAGAAAAATATTGTGGACAGCACCATACCAGTACATTATTTGTGGGTAGTATGGCCAAAATTAGGCTCTTTCCATGCCAGCTTCCTCCTCGTACCAGAAAATCTTGTGAAGCCCAGCTTTGAAGAAGGCTATGATCACACAGTACAATTCCTTAGTGTATCACTGTGAAGATGGTATCACTACAGCAGATTAAAGCTGATCTGAGCATGTGAGTGAGAAACCACTCCTACACTGTAATCATGAGGTTCTTGACACTACCAAAATGTCAGACTGATTTTGTTTTCTTTTCAAGGAGGCTTCCCTTCCTACAGTTATGTAACAAATGCATGAATACTACAAGCAGACCCCATGGGGAGAGTACACTTTAAATCACAGTTTGGCATAATTATCTTTAGGGGTACAACTTTAAAAGCAACCTCAGATCTGACTAAAGGAGTGAGGAAAAAGGAAAGACAATGAATCTTTGTGCAAGATGGACGGGTGTGCAAGAGCAAAACCTTTTCCAATGTTAAATGAACAGACAGCAAGACACAAGGTGAGCAAGATCACATTAGCATTTCTCATTTCCACTTTCAAACCAGAGTGAAATAATCTGTTCTCAATGCACAGCTAGTGACACATAGAGAATAAGGTCATAAAGGCCTTGTGGTTTGTACCAAAAGTGTTCTCACTGTTGGAAAAAAACAATAAAACATAGAGATAGCTCCCCTATGGAGGTGAAAGAAAGGAGTAACTTGATCCAATGTCCCAAGTTTTGTGAGGCTAATCACACAAAAGTGTGTCCCTCCTCACCTGTCGATGTCTGGCCCTTGATATTCTATTTTCTTATCCAGACAAAACATACAGGGCCACACTCTATACTCAGGATGAAGGGATCGACTGAAGGCAACATTCGACTGATGCCTGTCAGCCAACACCCCTGCATAGCCCAAGCATCGCATTTGCAGCCCCGAATCTGGGAACCGGATCCACAATAAATACTGTACAGAGCTTCACAAGCCCTAGAAGAACAACACTCAGCTCTCCGTGGCCTGCCTTTCCCTCCAGCACTGCTCAGCTTTGTTCTGGCGCTCAACAGAGATGCAGAGCTTCATAGAAGGGTGCAGCAGGGCCACGAGGAGAACAAGGGGGGCCTGCAGAGGCAGAAAAGCCCATTTGCTTTGCCACAGGTCTGCGTTAGTCAGCAGTGGGTGCTGGGGACCTCACTCCCACAGGGACACACTGCCACCCTGTGGAAACCGCTCTTCCTCTCCCAGGCGGCTGGGCAAGGACTCAGGGAGAAGGCTGGAAGCCTCACCCATGCTCAGTGGCTACACAGCTACTGCAGCAGCAAGCCACATGCACTTTGGTGCTGTGCTGAAGCAGGGTGCTGTGAATTTAATTTATTGAGACTAATGCAAAAATTAATTTCCACTACATCTTTGTAATCGCATATTTAGTCGTAGCATGGCTGCTGTTAACACAGTAGCACAATTACTCGTACTCACTCCACTCCCCTCCATTGATAAATTAAAAAACAAGGGTTAGTTTATCAAATCTTCAGACAAGCCAGATGAGAAACCAAAGCTGGGCGCCATCTCTGTCCCCAGGATATCAAGGCAGCACACAGAAAAGGGCAGAAAGCCTTAAGCAAAGTGGGACACCAACATCAAACTTCTTCCGCCTAAATCCAAAAAATCCTGAGCCCTGGTATTTGCTTTGGGTGAAGAGTCAGACATCCCTAGCCATTAGGAGGTGAGCACTAAACACGAAGGTACAGTCCCAGCTGCATAATTCTGTCAGCAGGAAAACAAACAGCAGGTGAGCACCAGTGGAAGTCTCTTGTCAGTATACTCAGGTTATTTAAACACAATCTGGAGATCTATTTATTCAGCCAGGGCTGTAATTAGCTTGCAAATTAATCTCAACACATCCCTCTATGGCAAACTGAGAAATGAGATTCCTTGGGGGAAAAAAATAATTTAAGTGTGGCTGCTGACAGATAACAGATTCAAAAATTAAAGACATTAAATCTAAAATAAAAGTGGGTTGAGTTTATATTCCCATATGCTTAGTAAGAACTGAAACAGGAGGGCCCAACAAAAAGATGAAGAAAATGAAGAAATTACCAATACTAGAAGACAAACTCTGCTGCTTTCAACTATGCAGGTACATCTGTATTTCACAATGTCCTGACACAAAAACCACAGAAGTGATGGCAACTCATTTGGTTTGCTTCAATAGGCATTGGGTCAGCTCTCAGATGTGGCAGCCTCGTATTTTTATTTCCATTACAAAAAATAAATAAATTATGAACTCCAGTGTATGTGCACCTGTCTTCATTTAAATAAAGTGCTGTTTCATGCTAGCAATCAGACAAAAAGAAGCGAAACATTCTCATTACTATTGACAATAAATCAAGGTTTGTCCTGTTCAACCTCTTCCCCCATTCTTCAGATTTAACTCCTGGCACAAACTTAATGAACAAAAGCTGAAGAAACGCAGCCTGTGCCAGACAGCACATTATAATCTGAAATTACATCTCCAGCTCTAATGTGATACCCCAAAGCACCTTTGATGAGAAAACACACACGCCTTCCAGATTGTACAGAGATCAGGCTTAGCCTTTATGTATTTGCATTCAGAGCCAACTGGTTGCTTCTGTCCACTGTAATCAGGAGACAGCACTTTGGGTTGGCATGACCACTAGAGTTTACAAGGCACGCAGCTCTGGGGCGAGACCTGCTGCAGCTCAGTTTCACCGCTCTGTGCTGCAGTCAGTCTCCTTCACTATCAAGTAAAGGCAAGAGGGAAAACAAGAGAATAAACATTATATATATTATGTATGTTCTGGGAGGAGAAATGTGCCCATCACTTGTCATGTTTGACAATTAAGATTCAGAAAATGCAAGATGGGTTTTCTGTTTCGAACCATCTTTCAGTAAAACTTAAACCCACATTCTGCAGTTAAATTCCTTACCTTCAAGAGCCCTCTTGGGAAGTCTTTGCCATCGTTCATCCCCTGGAGGTTAGCAACAAACTCTTGGCAGGTCATCTTTTTCCCAATGTTCTGAAAGGAGTTCCAGAGAAACACAGTATCATATTCCTGCTGCTTTCCAAAATTATAGAAACATCAGATTAAATGCATCTTTCCATTCTCCTTTAAGTCCAAGGCAGGCAGCACTAAGAAAGCATTTATGAGATTACTCACAGTTAAACATCCTTGTATGCATATAGCTAGAAAAGGGAAATTACTTTTGCACCCAAAGGCCCACACACATCCCCCCAAAAAACCCCAGCTTAATACTGGGGGTAATGAAAAGGACAACAATTAATATCTCTAGTATTTGCATGGTGCCTTAGATCCCCATGTCTACAGAAGCTCTACCAGTCTCTGATGGAAAAGCTCTTCTTTAATCTGCTGTGAGGAACCAGGAGACACATGACTGAAGCCCTTTCTAGACCTTTCTTTTACAATTTCCAATGCTCCCTTTCAGTGACAACTGCCCTGAGCTGGAGTGCGATGCCCAGGCATGGCCATTACCTTTTCTGATTCACAGGCTGAGGCTGCTTTGTATTTCCACAGGCTCACTCTCTTTTCTGTCTTCCTGTCAAAGTTTAGAATGAAAGTTGCCCAAAAAAGCCATGAATGGAAAGGAAAGTTTGGCTGTTCCTACATGTCTGTGTAGGAGTCAGGCTAATCCAGAGGTCTGAGTCTGTCTTAAACTACTCTTGAATCCCTGTCTCCATCACCCCTCAGAGAAAGGGTCTGTACTCAGTCCCCCAGGTGCTAGAAGGCCCCTGCTTAGCATGTGGGGAGCCTTGTGAGTAGGCAACAATTACAACACTGCATTGATGAAAAACAACATCAAAGACTTCTGAGGAAAGGAAAGCAGCCTGAGGTGAGCTCTGAAACGTGCTATAGATAGAGGGGAAAATAGGGCTCTGTGATACTCATGGTATCTTTGAGGTCAGTCAGGAGATGGAAGTGAAGACTTTTCCACTTTTCCACAGTGAAGACCTTTTTTCAGGGCATGCTTTCTCTGTAGAAATACAGTAGAAGAGTTCTGTGTGAGCTCTGTCTTTGGCTATGAGCAGAAGCCCAAATTAACACAGGACTGGAGCCCAAGGAAGGGCACCAGTTGGTCAATGTTAAGAGTTACATGACAGCTTAAAGTGCATATCCTCTATTTCTCTTCCATAATGTATATTTTCCTGATCATAATGTATGCTCAGGAAAACAACCAAATCTTGGCCATCAGCCTCACCTAGCCAATAAGGAAGATCCTATAGCCTATGGCCAGTACAAACTCACAGAAAGAAGGCAAGCAGTAAACCCCGGAACAATTCATGGCTTCCCACAACAGGATGGCTCCTGAAAACACAGACGGGCTGTAATCCTGGCTCTATGGCTGCAAAGCTCCTAGAACACAGCTCATCACTTCAGTCTTCAGGGCAGGCTGGAGCTGGTCTAGTAGATTTACAAGCCTACTTCTGTTTGTTTCCTCCACCCAGCAGTATGCAGTTTCTCCAGACTGACCAAAGCCAACAGCAATGTGGCATTGCAGACAAATGGCTGTTTTGCTTAAGGACCAAAGCTAACATCTCCACACAGTGGCTCCAGAAGATGTGCCTAGTGGTCTAGAGACACCTCAAAACTCTCCAGCACCACTGTGGGTGATGACCTCTGTGCAGAGAAGCAAGCATTTCCAAGACACACCTAGCAAAAACTGTTTAGCTGCAAACAGAAGTCTGGCAAGACAGGGAAAATAAAGGGGATATGTAAGAGTTTGTCTACAAGAGTTAAAGGCAAGTATGAACTGAAGGCAGAACAGCTGCATTACAGCCCTACAAGCAGTGGAGCTGACTATGAAATAGAAGTGTCTGTGCTTATGATCAGTATGTCAGTAACAAACAGAGCTCGGGGTATAGACAAGCCCTGTGACTCATTTGCTTCCTGCTCTAGCAGAATCCTGGTAAGGATGGGGCAAAGCATTATCTTTGTTAGGGAACAGGCAATTAGGCATATCTGCAAGGGCTACATTCCAAGTAAAAAATGCCGAACTTACCACCTAAGTGGAAAAATGCAAAGCAGTAAGGGGAAGACCAAAATTAGAGAAAAACAGAGGGGCTGGAGGGAACATAATGACATAGCCACAGACATAATACAAGCCAGAGTCTGGCAAATACTACAGCTACATACACATAACAATACACTGTCAACTGCCAGTGGGATAACCATCCAAAGTTACACACTGCAACAACCAGAGTCAGCAGCAGCAATGATGGGTCAGAGCCAGATAGTTTATTCCAGTACCTACTGAAGACAGTAGGGCCCACTAAAGCATTGCAGGAGGCAGTGGGAATTGCTGCCAAGGTGATGCATGACCATTATTCGGTCTCTATTCCTGGACTGTGAGGGCAGGCAGGCTGTAAAGCTGGAGCCCCAGGCTACTCACCACTCGGGGGAGTGGAATACTTGTGCAGAAAGACTCAGGTGTGTTCAAGAGAAGCCATGTGTGCTAAGAGACAAACTGGGGTGCATTCCTGTACCCCACACTCACACATGACTGACACACCCTTCAGTAGGGAAGGCTAAGCCTAAGAGAAAAAAAATTCTTCACAATTCCTTACTCCCTTCCTGCTTCCACAGCCTTCAGACAAAGGCATTCAATTAATGGGAGGTGAGTCTCAGAACTCCTTGTGAATACTCAAGTCTTGGTTTTCTTACCTGCATCCCCACAAGGGCTAAGCAGCCAATGGAGACAGACCCAGTGTGCTTCCACATCCTCTGCCCAATCCAACAACCTTAATGTGTAAGAGTTCCCAAGGGACACCCTGTTGGAAGAGCTCTTGCAAGTGCAGTGGAGGGCCAGAGATAAGTCCCAGAGTCACTTGGCTGAAGCCACTGCTTTTGCATACTATCATGCCATGCTTCCTGTGTTTCTACATACTCCATCCTAACTCCAGGGCAGAAGAAGCCTCCCATCAGATTGGGAATACCTTACATAGCAGTTGTATTGCACCATGGGTGCTAAAATACCCATCCTAAGGCTTCTGGCACTCTGCAGCAGCGCGACTAAGAGGACTCAAAGCACAATATTATTTCACCCAGGCAGGCAGTGGGGAGAGGTGGGCAGTGGAGGAACACAGGGCTCCCACTCAGCATGCCTAAATTCCCCTTCGATTCTCCTGGCTCTGGGTACACCTGTCATTTGTGCAAAACTCTGCTTCCACTCCCTGCAAGTGAATGCCTGCAAACCTCACCCTCCCTTTGTGACCTTCCCAAACTTCTTCACCTCTTGTCTTTATTCTGCCTTCCCACATGTCTGTACGTATTGTAAAAGGGAATCCATTGCCAAGTACAGCTTCCCAGTCATGGCTCACTGCAGGAAGGATGGTAAGCACACCAGAAAGACACGCCTGAGGATAGGGAATGCACTCAGATACTATGGTAATGCCATGCACAATGCCAGCTTACACATGACTGATCAAGGCAGCCTGGGAAGGCCTGCCCAGGACAATAGCCTGGGAGGGTAGCCTTCTCAGTCTTTGAATCAGCTTTAGAAGAAGGCTACCAGCACAGGGACTGCCACAAGATCAACCTGTCCCAGCTTGGTATTGATACAAGCAGTTTACACAAAGCTGTGCATACTCACATGGCCATGCAGGTCTGTGTTCAGCAGCATCATGGCACATGTGAGACAGTGAACTCCATCTGCAGAAAGAGAAATAATGAGAGTCACATGCAAAACCACATCTGGACCTTTAAGAAGCAGAAACGGAGACTTGTAGACTAATTGAATCTGTTCCCTTTATAAGAATCTGTTTTATCAAGAAATACACATAATTAAATAAATGAACAATGAGGTCATCACACAGCTGCCAGAGCAGAACACTCTTTCTTTCATCTTTTAGTAATTGTCAAAACTGTATTGCAGCACCCATGGTTGAGGCAAGCAAGACAGAAAACCATGCTATCACTCTTAGCTTGCTAATACCAATATTACAGTCTGAATAAACTTCTTCATTTACATCAGTGCAGAAAGGGAAAAGTAAAATACATTCATTCTTATGTAAAGAGTGGGTGCAGCAGGGTATCCTGTTTTCCTCCCCCTCTGGCTCAGTCCTCATTCAGAGCTTAATTAGACCTAATTTTGGAGAAACACAGTCAGTTATTTATGCTGCCTTGGCTCCATGTTGGGTAGAGAGCACTCCAGGGGTTTCTAAGCTTGCCCAAGGCCCTTGCCAGTAAGCCAGATCCACAGAAACACAGAAGAGAGCTGGAAGACTGAGAGACTGAAGAAAATTATTATTGGCTCAAAACAACTGAAATGTGTGTGTAGGGAGAGCAGGTCTGCAGAAAATGGGACGGTGTACTGCTCCACACCCCACTCTCTGGAGTGTATAGTTCAGAACTGCCACCAATCACTGGCATATGGAAAGCAATGCCCCAAACTCTGCCATGGAGCCTCAGTAAAGCCTTGGGGTGGCCAGATGACTGGAAGCCCACCCGAGGGTTGCTTGCCACAGGAAGCCAGAGCAGACCTCAGGACGTGACTGTGTCCCTACTGTCTTTGGATTTTATCGAAGCTGAAACCACACTAGGATCCAGGGCAGTAGCTATATCTTGTTTTTCACTCTGTCTTTTTGTCTCTTTTTCTTTTCTACTCCTAATTCTTGTTTTCTGAAATATAGGTAATTAAGGTTGGATGAGTAAAGTTTGCTTAGTCAATGCTCTGTGAAATGCTTTATTTTGATTGAATGTTTGTTTTAAATTTTGCCAAATTCCTGAACTTCTAAGGTTTGCTAGAAAAGTTTGGTTGTGAACATTCTAGGAACTTCTGTCAAGTCCTTACACTCACCCCAGGAAAAAGTAATAAACTTTCTGAATAAATTTTCCAAGCAAGTTTAGGAGGCACCCTACAAGGACCAGGAGTTCAACTCCTTCCTCTGCACAGGATATCCCTAAGAATCACACCATATGCTTGAGAGCGTTGTCCCAATGCTTCCTGAGCTCTGTCAGGCTAGTGCTGTGACCACTGTCCTGGGGAGCCTGTTCCAGTGCCCAACTATCCACTGGGAGAAGAAACTCTCCCCAGAGAATACCCAACCTAAACTTCCGCTGACACAACTTTAAGCCATTCCCTCAGTTCTGTCATTTGTCATCACAGAGAAGAGATCAGTGCCTGCCCCTCCTCCTCCCCTCGTGAGGAAGCTGTAGACTTCAATGAGGTCTTCCTTCAGTCTCCTCCAGGCTCTGCAAACTATGTGATCTCACTGCTACTCATAAGGCTTCCTCCTCTAGATCCTTCTCCATCTGCACATCCTTTTCCAGGACACTTTCAAATAGCATTGTATCTTTCCTATTCAGTGGTGCCCAAACTGCATACAGTACTAAGATTCTGGGTTAAGTGTGCAGGATCTAAATGCTTACTCAGGGTCCGAAGTCACCGTTTCCCTCTTGCACTCTGGACTAGAGTAAGCCAGTCACATCATCAGGCAAGTCACTGTTTCACTCTGGACATGACACACTTGTTCTACCTGACTGCTTACAGTGTCTTGAAATAAGAAAGGCAATATGCAGAGGATAGAGACAGCACAGGAGCAGATCCTGTCTTACTTCCAGCTTTTTTCTTTCCCTGCGTGACAGTCAGCAAAGCTGAAGAAGTGCCAAGTGCCCAAACATCATCTCATTGCAACAGGGGCAGATCACAAAGCAAGGGTTAAGGATGTGCAGTGGTACCTCCAAGTGCAGCAGCTCCTTCTCACTTACACTTGAAACTACAGGTACCACTAAACCCATGATGGCCTTCTTTTCCTACCTCCTCCTTCCGTGTGTGATCAGAATGTGCTGCAGCCACAGGGCCACAAGGCTCTGCCAGCATGTCTGGCTGAACACAGCAGTTATGCCAACAGACAGTTTGTCCTCTTCCACAATCCCAGTTTTCTCAGGTTTGATCTATGTTCTTGTTTGTTTCCATCATCTATTTCCAAGCTGACTGAAAACATTGGCAAGGAGGAGCACTCTGACTGATGATAGCTAGTCAAGATGAAATCATGCCAGGGTCTGGATACAGCACCCAAAATTCACCCCCACAACTGGCAAGAACTGGCACGCCTGATGCCAGTGCATGCAGACACAAGCGTTGAATGGAGCACAGAAAGCAAACAGCCTCTCTTCCACCTAACTGGGACCTATTCTTGTCCACATGAGTGCAGCTGGAGTACAAATACCCACACACCGAAGCCAGTGAGACCAGAAACTACAACTGAGGACAAATATGGAGGTGCCCCAACTGAGGATCCATACTGAGGAAGCCTAAACACCTTTCCTGCTGAGGGTTTCAATGCTTACCAGAGACAGTCTCTAAAGTGTGGTACAGTGACTACATTGCTTCATTTTCCAGGTATACACGGTATGTGCTTGGAAAGTGAGAATGAAGGAAGACAGTAACAAGCAACAGACCGCAGTATCAGAAACAAAGTTACCTTGAGAAGAAAGGGCGTTTGGGTTGCACTGGTAGTATCTGCTGGAGAAGTGGATTAAAACTCTCTCTCGTTCCTGAGTTTCTCCAATAAGTGAAAAGGCTTTAAAGAAACTCCTACAAGTGCAGTGGAAAAAAAAGTGAAATTAAGGTAATAAATCTCTTTTTGCTTCACACAGTGCACAGAGCAAAGCACACATCATAGCAAGAAGTACATAAGCACACATTCTGTTCCAAGGAGCCTTTCTAGGAAACTGGACTATCATTCCATGTGCAGTTAACTCCAACATTACAGTAAATGAAGGAAGATATAAATTACCACCAGTCTCAGCCACAGAATATAGAAAAAAAATAAGTAATTCCACCATTTGAAAGAGATGTTCTTACTTTTAATTTTTTTTTTATTTTGGCAAGGAATTGAAACATGTGTTTTCCATGCATGCTAAGATATCGAAGATGTTCCCTATTCTCTTCTAATTGCCCACCACTCCTGCACCTTTTAACTTTACCTCATTAGTACTGTTCTCCAAATCACAGAAGCTATCCAAGTGGTGAAGCCAAGAAAGCCCACAGCACTCACAGCTAACAGCAAATGTGTGGTCACTTATCAGCGGCCAGGACCACATCAGTCAGGGAGGAGTGTGACTACTTGACCAACAGAAAATATGTGAGCAAAAGGGCAGAAGAGTTGCAACATCTCCCACTGAGCTTCAACAGCAGGAGGAATAACTTGGCCCTTCCTGAGGTTCTTCCTCATGAGAGCCAAGGGTGAAGGGCTGGTGCACATCTGGGCACACTCACTCGATATAGCCAGCAAGCCTGTGCAGAGAGGTGGGGAGGACACACAGCTTTAAATTCTATTCTCCTACTTGACCACCCTTCCTCTTAACCACATTGCCATCCTCCCCACTAGAAAAATGTGTCTCACAGCCAAAGATGACCTTCTGCATTCATTTATCAGGATGCTTCTAAGTAAATACTGAAAACACAAAACTGGATCTGAAGTAAGAAGACACAGAAGATACAGAATAAGTGTCTAATAGATAATTTTTTTAATATCCCATTAGACTGAAACAAATACCAGATCTAAGAGGAACAGAATACATTGCTAGAACATTCATATCTATCTCGATGCACAAACTTTAATTTTTTCTCTCTGATGTAAGGTCAGAGACAGGCTGTACTTGCAACAATATCACACCCACACAGAGTGTGATCTGCCTGACAATAACTTAATTTCACACATAATGTATTGCAAATAACCCAATTCACAAGTAGATACAAGTGAATCTTCACAGTATTTCTCTCTCCTTCCTACTTTGTGCTCCTGTCATGGTTCTGGCCAGGACAGAGTTA
>VZTB01003132.1:899-174489 GCA_013397245.1 Thryothorus ludovicianus | reverse complement strand
GCAGATTCATTCATAACAACTCCACAGAGAGTATTTTAATATTGTTGTTTACCATATTTCAGACTTCAAATAGAGAAAGCAGTTTTGCTGTGGAAAAAGCTAAGCTAAATATTTCCTTCAGGTCTGCATTCCACAGCACTGTCACACAGAAGAGATCACAGCAAGCCAGAGAGAGCCCAGTGCAGTCCAAGACACTTTTCCAGTTGTGCTTTTTTTTGTCTTCCTCCATTTTCCCAATAAAGACAGATGAAAGGCAGCAGCAGTGACAACCAGACAGCACCCACGCTATCCATTCCTCTGCAGAAGTAGGTTGATACAGGAGTTTGAAGTATAGCCCTATGAATCAAATCTAATCTAAGCTTCTAATCCTGGCTTCCATGTGACTACTGTACTTACAGCTCAGATGCACTGAATCTTACACTGTTCTTGTAAGGCAGTGAAAGATCTTTAGAGGAAGGGAGTAAAACTGTTCATAACTACCTGTAGATGGAAAAAATAACACAGCAACCTGGTTTTATTCCTACTGAATGAATACATGAGATTTAGAAAGAAAATTTAGAAAACTCTTTAGAATATTTACTTAAGAAATTTAAGTCAGTCCAGTCAATTGAGTCTAAAATCCACAAGTAAATGTATAGAGCAGGTAAGACACAGTCATCTATGCATAAGAAAAATTGGGACTACTTGGGGCAGCTGATAAAAAGATCACAAAGTGTCGTGGGTCAGCATTGTTCGGTTAACCCAATGAGGTTGCTGCGTTTTTTCTTGAAACAGAGAAAAAAAAGCCGGCGGGGAAGGCACTTCACTTCCGGCCTGGAGAGGCAGCGGCGGGCCCGGACCGAGCGGGGTCTGGCTTGGCCCGCTTGGCCCAGGGTGGCCGGGCCTGGGATGATTTGATATCCCTGGTCTGGTTGAGATTTTCTCTCACGAAGGGGTGGTGAGAGCTCTACTGACGACCTGAGAGCTCATCGGGCCTCCCGAAGCCTCCTCAGAGAACTAAAAGCGACTTTGAAACAAAGAGCAGCACGTGGCTGAAGTGGCTGAAGATCGCAGCAGCCGGGACCGTGCCGGCAGCCACAGTCTCAGTCTCTCTCTCTCTCTCCCCCATGACTGACAGTCTACTCAGCTACTTTAAACCAACTTTACTGCAGGTAAAAAAGGGACAAAGACACCGGTTGCAGTTTTTTTCCCTTTAGTCTTAGTATTTCGGCAAAACGAAGTCGACATGATGCTAGCAGAAATTCCATGGCAGCAGAGGAGCACAGAGGTTCTATTTCTCAGTGCAGAATCCGGATTAAGTTTACCTTATAACACTGTAAAACTCTATAAAAACTGTTTCAATCGATGATAAAACTTAACCTTTGAGGTCAGTAAGAAAGAAGTTTTATTTTGGATGGAGGGATTGAAGAGAATATTTTGAACTTAGATTTAAATTCTTTTGTAAAGCTATGGTGAAGATATATATATTTGATATATCAGACTTTGTTTATTTTCTCTGTGATGTATAGGAATGTATTGGGTAAAGTAGCAATTTTATGTACAAATGTGAATTGAAATAAATAGTACTAGTTGAAACAAATGGATATTACTCTGATTTATAGAGAAACTTAAAGAGAAATGAGAGAAATGGAGAAGATAGTAAAGAGACCTTTTGTTCCTAGTGATAAATAAAAAACCTGTTGTATACTAAAGTAGCTCATTCTTAAAAATAACACCCTAATAACTGATATAGTCTATGAAAGCAGTTGTATAAGAACTGCCTAACAAGAGAAAATGCTTTGTTACTGCAAAATAATTTTTCTTCCCCGGGTAGTTATTTTTGTTTGTGACAAAACTACAAGAAAAACCTGTTTTCTTGTAGAAAAGGTCCCCATAGTACAACAAGAGAAACTCTTCTTCCCAGGTGTATTGAAGTTAAGACTGTTTTTAAATGTAGTAAACTGCCTAAAAGTCATGGGCTTTATTTTTCCATTGTCAGTGAAAAAAGAAAGGTTATCTAGAATTTTTGTTCTGATTATCTCATTATTATTATTTTCCTCTTTTAACTTTGTTAATAAAGTTTTCTTTGTATGTTTTCAAGTTTTACTTTCTTTCCTTTTAATCCCATCTCACAGCAAAAATAAACTCCCAACATTAATATATTTTGATATTGTCATATTTCAGTAACAAACTGAAAAAAGGGTTTGTAAAATTCAGGTTGGACAATTTGTAAGAAGAAAATCACATGGTCACATTCTCCCATGTCTTGTGCCACAGCAGCAAAGCCACAGGAATTAAGTGAGCTGTAGCCTGAGAACATAGCAGACTGGATACTTCAGTAAGAGCATGACTGAATATTTAGTTTTGACACCACATGGTCTGAGATACAATCTTTACTTTTGTAAATTAATTTTTTTATAATACAGTATCCTCAGTGCTAACATGTAATTGTCAAGAATATGAATGTAAATTTTGATTTTTATTATATATTGCTTATAATCACTATGCATAATCCCTTATGTCAAAATAAAAAAATTCATAACTGCCAGAGGAAAAAGCATTTCTTCCTGACATAAGGATATAGCAATGAGTCTGTGCTGTATGAACCCGTGTCACAAAAGACACTGGAAGTCAAGTTCCTTATCCGTACTGAGGCTCCACTAAGGAATAACACTCAGACTGATGTTTATTAATTGATTAATTACTGACAATTCAAGTTGTTGTCATAATTTTTCCTCTAAAATGCTGCCATTCAGGAAATAAATCAGTTTCATTCTCTTCTTACAAGAGCCGTCATTTAAACAGAAGTACACAACTCTAATATCCCTCTAAGTCCCTCCCTAGCATTCAGCAGACTTAGTAAATCAGATGATAATGCTGTCTTGTGAATATCTAGAGATAGCGCATGAACTGTTCTAAGGTTCAGGTTGGGTATATGAAGAGGCTCAAGTATCATGGAAGCTGCTTTTCAAAACTTATTTCTTGGGCTCAATACATTTTATTCTCCAGGTGAAGGAAAGGTGTTCAAGATGATTTTTACTTGTGAGAGAAATGCTTATGTATAGAATCCTGCAGAAACCGTGTTTGGGAAAACAGCCTTGCTGTGAAGAGTTTAAAATTCAGTAAACATGCTTACTTCCAATTACATCATCTAATAGAGGAATAGGTTGGTGAACTTTTGCTAACCTGAAACCAGGCACATATTTTCAGGTTGCAGCACTGTTGTATCATTAGGGACCTTGAAAAATTGCCTTTCCTAGTTACTCAACAGTCTAAGTGAGTGCAAGGTCTTTTCCCAGAGATGTCAGGAAGAAGAAGGACTCTTGTGCAGATGGCAGATTAACTGAACTGAGTTGTGAGCCTGAGGTCTTCATCTCAGGAAGTGCAACAAGTGACTGGGGAACCTCAAGCTACACTGCTCAGCTCTTAGAGCAGTCTGTGAAGTATCAGGCTTAACAGCCCTGGAGATCACATCTGGTTTGGTTCAGGCTGTGGTTGTTACTGACATGCTTGTTTTAAATGGATGGCATATGTTGCCTTCTTTCCTCAATGCTGCTGGAAAGGGAGAGGGAAGGCACAGTTCAGCTTTCTTACCTCAGGGTTTTTTGCAAGCTCAGGCACTGCTGCCCTCTGGGAACAAGTGTTTTCCTTCTCAGGAAGGTAGTGCTCACCTGCCATCTTCTCCTATGTGCTCTGGAGAGTCAAATTGCTTGCTTTCCTCACTCACTGCAGGAGAAAGCTTCATTTGGCAAGTACCACTATGGGCATTTCACACACCTGCAGGGAAGAAGGTGATGGGGAGGTGGAATCCTGGGCACCACTGTTGGGTGCACTCCAGCTGCAGAGAGCCCAGAGCTCCATCCCCTCAGAGAGGGAAGGCAGCAGGGAACACACTGCATACATCCACAAGAAAGAAATTTGGAGGATTTAGTGGCAGTTGGCAAGAACAATCATTAACTAACACCCTTCAGCACTAAGCATTGCAATTCCCTAATGCATAAGGGAAGTATGGATGGTGTTGAAACTTCTTCTAACTGGCGATTGCTATTAACTGCTTCTAATATAATGACAGCTCATCCACACCTGACAGTCCTCAGTCATCCACCGAAACCTCCACAGCAGGACAAGCCACTTCCTATGTTTGTTTTCTGGAGACCTGAGATGGGGATCACAGCAAGTTGCGCTTTGAGCTCAGTTATTGTGACCCAAAGGTCAGAGAAGTGTTGTAAGTGTACCCAGGACCTCTTAATACATTACACTCTTTGAGGCTTTTAGCAAGATAACCCCCAACTCCTGAAGATAATGACCACTCAAAACCATACCCCTCCTTCCTACAAACTGTCAGCAGTGTGAGCTAGGAACATTGTATCCTCTGTCTGAGAAAATGGTCCTCAAGTCAGCACTGGGTAAGAGTCCCACAGACGGGTGTATGAGGCGTACTGGGAGAGAAATACGCTGTGGGAGCAGACAGCTCCAATCTTTCTGCCTACATACCGCCAAGCACACTTTTACTGGAGGTGGGAAGCCCCCAGCTCCACAAGGAGAGACCTTCAACTTACAACCTAAAATAGGAGGAGTGCCTGAACAAACCAATCTCCCCCACCCCTGGACCCTGGCTGAGAGGGGCAGTTTTCCTGCCACACACCCTTGCAGCTCTCTCTACAAAAAGAGGCTGTGCTTCCTGGGGTGGAGGCAGGGAGGCAGATGAAGTCTCTCTTCTGTCACCTCTTTGACTACTAGAATTAGATCTTCTCTTCACAGCTATTGTAGCTTGCAGGAGACTAGATCAAGTGACTCCTGCAGATGGCATCTGCATCCTAGGGATGGAGTGAAATCTAGGCTAGAGCACAGCAGTGCATCAGAGAGATATCAAAGGAGCTTAGACAACTCTGAACCCTACTTCTGTCACTCTGTTGTTTGGCATCCCTCTGGGATCTCTCATCTGCTACTCTTTAACAGAAGAGGAGCTGCTCCAATCCTGCTGTCCTGGCCCTCTTCTGCACAGACATTCTGAACTATTTTCTTTTAAATTTACATGGTTACTCACTTCCTAGTTCAATCTGAGTCTTCCAGCCCCTCTTCATTCCTGCATTGTTACCAGAGATTTCTGCACCCCTTTATCCACAACAGAGGCAGAAACACTTGTTATTGCTGGTTTTACAGTCCTCATTGTCTGAAGGTTTCACCTCCACATTGCTTGCCCAAGGGAATAATTGTTCTGCCTCTGCTGAGCAGCTCCCTGGCACACAGGGGGTTGGCTAGCTCCAGCACATTTCACCTGTCTATCAGTGCAGGAAGAGCCAGGTAGAGCATCCAGTCCTGGTGCCCAAGCCCAGTGTAGAGGGGAGAACAGAGCAGGAGTAACCTGGCATCTGCCATACTCACAGTCCCATTTCTGATTAGTAGTCCCCACCATCCCACTCATTGATGTTGTGCTGAAGGTTGTTGCTGGGAAGTGCAGGGGATATAGGAATTGAGATTGTTAGGTCTAAAACAAGCACACAAGAAGGAGGAGGAGGAGGAGGAGCAAGTATTTGAGCTAAGCTGAATAGGATGATGCAGCTTCCAGAAGAGGGGATAGCAACAGCAGGAAGTGAAATTTACTGGAAGCATTTTTAAAGTCAGTTGGGGAACAGCTGTGCTGATTTTATTCCAACTGGACTGAAGTGGCTTCAGAAGAGCCGAAAAACCCTTTGATACCTACCACCCAGGCAATAAAATGTTAATCACAGTTGAAAGTCTTTGTTCTCTTAGTAGCAGTATTTTTCTGCTTAGCAGAAATATACTGCTGCCTCCAGTCCCAGACCCCACTGTAATATGGACTGTGCACATGGAACAGAGACTGCTCCTGCTGCAGTGGCCTCAGCATCCGAGATCTGGCAGGGAACTCAGAGTACCAGTGATCATCAGGAGCCCTGGCACAGCTCTTCTGCTCCCACAGCACTGCCCTGTGTGTCAGATACTGCTTGGCACAGGCAGGTTTTCTAAAGACGGGTGATATTGTGGCTCTGGGAGTTTTTACAAATGTGTGAAGGTCTAAGAGAGCTAGCAGGGCAAATTTATAAAGGAGCCGACTGAGGTTTCAAGGGCAGGTGTGAAATAGATTCTCAAAAGTATTTGTAATGATTAATCAGTAGAGGAGAGGCCTTGAGGGGCCTCATTTCTAACCCATCCTAGAGAAGTCAGCAGTCGGTCTCCCTCTGGGAGGTCACAAACTCACATGATATATGTATGTTCCCCTTGGATAATAGATTAAACCTTATTAGTATAGGCTGCCAGCTGTTCTTTCAGCACTGATCTTTAAGTACAGCTATTGCAATGGTGCATGTCCCTTACACCTACAGCCTTGTTCTTACCAGACCTTAGTGACAACTTTGTATTTTTTGTACACAGAACAGGCCTACCCTGCTGCTCAGGGTTCATGAGGTCTGTGTTATCATCCAAGAATGCTGTGAGGAATTTGACAGAAATGAACCAGGCTTCCTACTTCCCCAGATGGTTCACCCCATCCTTGAATTTTCTCAGTTTCCTCTCTGGCTCAAAATATGATTTTTTTCTGTTCAGTTTCATTTAAATTATGTCCCAAATTTTCTTAAAAATCAGAGTGTTGCGGTGCGTCTAAGGATACCCCAGGCTTCACCCAGATGACTCCCTGCCAGGCTTGTCAATCATTCCTCCTTTCCACACTGTTCCATGATGAGTGCTGCCAGTCAACTCTGGCATTCCAGAAGGGCGTCGAGTGGTTGGCAGAATTCAAAAGATGCTTCCCACCCCTGGAAAGACATTGGGCCATCCAAGTGTCCTCTGTCCCTTAGGACTTCCCCCCCATACCTGGTTGATGTCACCTGTGTTCCGTCCCGCCCCCTCTCCGATGGTTAAAAGAGCTAGCCCTCCATGCAGTGGGGGGTGGTTGGAGCAGTTACTGGACTCGGAGGCCCTTGGGCCAGGAATAAAACTCTGAATCAAAACCCTCCATCAGAATCGGCTCCTTTCCTTCATCCTCACCTTGAAGCCTCTCAGTGGAAGGTAAACCTGAGCTCCTGCATGCTTGGACTTGTCTCTAAGCCCTCAGCTGTAACATCCTGGAAGCCTGTGGTGCCACTGGGGTGAAAACACCAGTGCTACCACATAGGCAGACAGCGAGGGCCAGCCAGCACAGGCACAACCTCCTGGTAATATTGGACGGAACTCCAATATCAGAGGGAGTAAAATACTCCACCCTTTCTGTGTTATCAGATAGCATTAAGTGTGAACTGACAAGGCGACCAGTATTCCATTTTAGAAGTGCATATAGTTTATGCACTTCTCAGATATTTTCTATACTTTTAGGGATTAGGAGAATCTCCAGGTTGCCAGAAAGCTCTTACCAAAAGCAGACATCTTCTCTATCATCCGACTGAATCTCATGGCATCATCTAAACAGGAAGAGGAACTTGGAACAAACTTTCCCGTGTCTCTTGTAATACTGTTGAGGGCCAAAAGTACTGGGATGTTTTCTATATGTGGCTGCTTTTTCAGTAGAAATCCTACCCTAAACCTACTGAGTTCTCATAGTTAATCTTCCATTGCTGATAGGAGAAGTTTGGGGCCTGACTGATGTTTCTTGACAAAAAGAAGTGTATTTTTGAAAACATTATGACTGTTTTCCACTTAATGCTTTTTGCTGAAATGGCTCATTTTGCAGAGGGCACTAGAGAGGCTACTCTTTCTATCTGCAAATAAAGGTAGAGAGGTCATAAGGTATTACTGATATTCATCATGACAGTTCATGCTTTCATGATTTCAGCGATGATTTCCTGCCTCAGACTCCTTTGTACACATCTGTTGGAGATTTTAAGTAACCCTTCATCCTTGCAGTTTTTGTCTGTTTCTGCCTTTTACTGTATTAATAGGCTCCTTTATGCTATTACCTTTGTTGCCATCAGAGTCTTAAGCTGAGGTGAATTCTAGGCATAGCCTGTTTCCATTATTATCTTTATTTTGAAGGAATAATTTTTCTTCATTATCTGCAGCTCCATCCTGAAGGATTTTGAAAAGGTACATATGATATTTTCCACTTATGTGAGCTTGGGCTTTATTCATGTCCTTCCCCTCCTCCTCCCTGTTAAAAAAAGAAGTTTCCGCTTCACTGCTGGCATGAGAGTATAGAAAGTGTCTCGCAGACAGACTGTCTCTCAAAAAAGTAAGAGTCCTAAAATCCAGCAGGTCCTTGTCTAAACCTCATTCTTTCCCTGCTGCATTATGAGTCAGTACACCCTGCTGCAGTTTCTTTCCCTCTGCTGTTTTCAGCATACTCCATCTTTTTAATTTCCTCTATATGTAGCTCTGCCTACAGCTGGCAAACTAATCAGTTTGCGTGAGCAGTGCACCTCAAAATATTTGTTTATGTGGAATGAGTCTATCTGCATTTTCTGTTTCCCATCATCTACTGGTCATCTTAATCTCTTTCAATGTTTGGTTCATGTACTGAGCTCAAAGAACAATTATTTTATTCAGGGCAAGGAAGTGAGGCACCAGAAAAAACATAACATGATCTAGCTGTGAAAATGAGTGTTTGGCACACTTTTAGCATGAAGAGAAGCAGAGACTTGTAACAATAGCACAGGTAAGAGAGTTATGAGGTCATTGTGTGGACTTACAGAAATGTACAATTCAGTTTCTTCCCACTACAGGGTCTACATGGCTACAGGCCTCTGTTGTCACAGAGTATTTAATGTTGCAAACATCTGGCTTAGACTTAGACAGCTGTTGAAGATAGGTAATTTCAGTTTCACTCCTTTTGCCTTCAGTCAATCCCTCCTACAGCCTTTGTTGCTGTGACCTACATTGTGAACAAATGCTTTCTGATGGCATTTCAAAGGAAAATAATCTTGCACTAAAACTGAATCATGGCTGGATTCATCTGTGCTCCATATTCTATGCATATGTAAGTTTATTTCTGTCTCCGTCCCAGAGCAGCAAATTCTTAATGATCTGTCCTTACACACAGGCACAACTGCCTGGAAGAAAGACTTCCAGGGCTTTTCTTTCTCCAAAAGCTAAACTTCTGCTGGCTACAAGGACTAAAGATTTATCAATACTATTCAATGTTATTAAAAAATTCTAATGTGCAAAGAAAGATAAAAGCTTTAATTAATAACTTTAAAAACACTCCATAAGACTGATAATGATGCTCCAGTAATTACCACATACCCTGGTAATACTGTGCTAACCAAATTCCCTATCCAATTGTACTGTCAATAATATACCATGTGGAGAGAAGGATACCAGTGTCAGTGTTTTCCTCAGAGTGAGGCATCCTCACAGCCTCCAGAGCTCTGGGATCAACAATGAGACAGAGTGAAAGAAAAATTCACAAGAAAGGCAGCTACTCAGAGAGCTCTTTTAAGTTAAAAAATATACTGTTAGATTTCTGTGTGAAAATGGTGACATTGAAATGACTTTTTGAGAATGATGTATCAATATTAATCTCCTAAATGTGTCATGTACCTATACTCTATGAAGCATCTACTGCTGCTAACCACAAACTTGTCCTTACTGTTTTCATACAGACAGTGAAATTGTCCTGTTCAGGCATTATTAAAGCCTTGCTATTACAAGGAGACAGTCTGATTTAGGCCTTGCTGGCACTGTCACATTTGCACAAGCACTCACTCCATAAGACGGTCTGCTGCAGAGAAAGTGCTACATATATGGACTTGAACCATGCACTACCATATTCTCAGGTGTGGAAGTGTTTGAGTTTGCACCCCTCTGAAGCATCCTCTCATAAACTAAAAGCAATAGAACAGAATAACACCAGTCTCTTTCCAGTTGCCTCCCAGGACATCACTGGGATTATCCCTGCATCCATCGGCTCCTTTACCCAAATGAAATGCTTCACGCTGCCACTAAAGCTGCGACACAGATGCAAAGAGCAATGAAATCAGCTGCAGTAATTTCTGGCGCTAAGGCCCAGGGCTGATGAGCATCCTTATAGGGACATCTGGTCATTAACCCTCACAGAATAAGGGCTTTTAGATCCTTTCAGTCAGGACAATGGGATATATGCTAGGAAAGGCTAACTTCATGCAGCAGAGTCTTAATCACACCTTCTGGGACTCTAAAAGCTGGTAGCTATTGATTGAGGCAAGGATGATGAAGCGAGGTCACAGCTGCCTTCATCTTTCATGTGGGGTCCATGGAGACCACATGTAGTAGCATGCAGAGTTCCCTATTGATTCAAGTGACTAGGCAATTAAAAAAACCCTGTTTTCAGGGTTTCAGTAATTTACCTTTCACCAGATGAAGCCAAGAGGTTCAGTCAACTTCAGCCAATGGCTTCCCAACCAAGGTGGATGCACTCAGCTGTAGCTGCAGATGAAGCTGAGCACAGCTTCCTTTTATGCAAGTGAGAGTTGCCTGAGACACACACACCCGCAACAGATGGGGCAATGTTTCCCAGACACAAACTGAGGCCAAAAACCTGGTGAAGTGAAAATGGTGTGGCTCTGGAGAAAGGCCTTGCTGTGGGGAGACATGAGAGGGGAGGTACTGAAGCAAAGCTGTGTGAATGATTTATTTTCTGTGCTGCTTAAGTCCCCCTCCTGTCCCTCCAGATCATCATTGAAATGTAAGCGATGACAACCTTTGTGTGGATCATTTGAAACCCATGCAGAAAAGGAGTGCATCTTTCTCTCCCCAGGGCTATTGTTCCAGGGCATTTACAAAGGCTGAAGCTGGGAGGGCCTCAAACCATCTTTGTTCAGCACATAGCACAGTAGAGATGGGGGCAGTAAAGGGGCTCAGTCCTCCTATGCACTCCAATTTTACCAATGGTAAAAACTGTACCAAAGGCATGGTCTCAGCCCAGTCAGCTCTGTGGCTTAAAGCATACATGGACTTCCCATTAGGGAAGTGGATGTGTCTTTTCATAAATCACTTTTGTTGCCCAAATAAAAGACAATTTCAATTTATTATCCACAGTTTTATAAAACAATCGTCAAGAATGCCCAGTTTATCATGCACATTGATGAAAAGACAGCAGAATAATGCATTCAAGCTACATTGATTCCCAGAAACAATAGAGGACTTTGCCATGTGTTGTGGAGAAAACATGTCTGATGAAGGCTCATGCAGGCTGAATGCCTTCTGGCTATTCTTGCAACACTATGCATGAGAAGACAGTAGTTATTATACCAATATAAGATAAATTATGCCCTTAAAGCCATATATACAAAAGGCACTGTTGCTATTTTTATAGTTAGAAATGCAGCTGGCACTCTCCAAATGGACTTTGAAAGAAATCTTTTATGCCTACACCAGTAGTTTCCCTAAGCAGCCTTGCACCAAGATCTCCTGGTGCTGAAGTGTGTGTGTGTGCTTGGAAAGCTCATCCTAAGCAGCTTCAAGCAAGGAACCATCTTGCTGTCAGGTGAGCAGCACTGAACACAGCTTGTAGGACTGAAACCTCAGTATGGTCGAGTGAAAAAGCTGTGTAAGACATCCTTAAATGTAAGGACACCTTTGCATCTCTTTTGAAGGGATAGAAGTGTGTCCCACAAAAACACCTTCTGTTCATGACTGCGATTCCTGACCATTCACCTTCCTGTCATTTCCTCCATTCTGAAGCCTTATTCTTAGACTCAGCCAGAAAGGCATATCTTGACTCTATTCAAGCAGGGGCGGAGGAGGTGCAAGAGCTGCTTCCTTGACCAAAAGCAAGTTTTGGGCTGCTGAATGGCAGTGGCTCTGTGTATTGCATCCCTGTTGCTCCACAATCTCTTTGCACATTTTGTTGCCATGGATAACCCTCCAAAGCCAGCTAGCTCCTTCCATCTTCTGTGCAGCAATACTAAACTCTGGACAGTGTAGAAACTCAGTGGACTCCACTGGGAACATTTATCCAAACTACAAAGAGAAAACTTTATTTTAAAAGCATTTTTTCATATATATTTCACTATATTTCATATAGTGGATAACTATGGTAGTAAAATCCTTGCAAAGAAATGATGCAGCTTCATAGGAATAAGATTAAAATTGCTGCCCAGAGGGCAGTATAACAGGGTGACTATGTGCCTCCAGCACTGGTTAACTGAGAGGGAGATTCACATCATTCCCAGCCAGTGAGCACTGTGATGTTTGTAGGTTCTCACCATTTCCTTGAGACTGATCTCATCTGTTTACAACCAGCTATGTGAAATGTTCTCTTTACCAGCTGGAAGTTTCTGGGCTGCCATCAGAGGCTTGTGCTGTGCCCAGGACAATGAGTAGTGGCCCCCTGCCATCCCCATGGGCTGCCTCTGCCTCCTGCCACCCAGCTGTGACGGCTGCTGCCTGCCAGAGGAATGCTTGCACCATGGCTCTCTTGAATTATCTCCAGAAAAAGTTAACAGTTAACTGTTATCTCCTGTTTCTCTTATAGAGAAATGTATTTTAAATTCTTATCCCAATAGCTTCTTCTTCAAGATACCAATTTTTTCTGCCCAATTTCCCTCTGTATTTACTTTGTATTATTAGATGATGAAATCTGGCTAATGGGCACCCTAATTATTGCAGCATCCAAATGACAGGCTTCAGGCAAAATGATAATTACTTATTCAAAAGTATTCATAAAATTAACATGTCCTGAATAAATTCAGGCCTAATTTAACAGGCCACTGCACTTATAACAAGCATTTAGCATATTTGAACTCAGTAAAGAGCAACTTACTCTTTCAAAAAATATCCGGGTCAGAAGTAGATGTTTGTCCTAACAAGAGCAAATGTCAAACAGTTTAGGGAGCTATACAGCAATTTGTTCAAATGCATGTAAATTAAACAGCCTACAAAGGAGCTCTTCCCAGGCTTTTAATTATGGCAAGACATCCAAACCCTTCCTTACATTTTGTTTCTCAGCCAAAATCTAGAAGGAAAAAAGTTACAGAAAAAATTATAAATTTCCTTTCTCTCCTCCTCCCCCTTCTCCTTTCCTTGGAACAGATTCAGGGCTTTATGCTGAGATCCTTCTATGATTCCAAGTATTATATTTGAGATTTTTGGATTTTGATATACAATGCAGAGTGTTCCCCACTGACATCCTGACATACTAAGTACTAGCTGTGGTGAGAGGAGAAAGAGCTATTTGTGTTCACATGAAAAATCTTGCATGCCGCTGTGTCAACCCCCATGGCAAAACAAAAAAGCTTTGGGAAAATAATGGAATAGTTAATTTCATAGCACCATTCACCCTACCTGCAAGAGTGTCCAGTATTCCTTCTGTCACTAAAACTGTGTCACCCGTACATGTCTCATTGTATTTCAGCCTGGTTTCCCAAGACTGGAAGGAGGTCTTTCAGTCGTGCCACCTCTCTATCTTTCAGACAGGTAGAAGTGAATAACTTTTGAACAAGATGTGTCACTTTCAATAAACTGAAAGAAAAGCAAGCGAGCACTATGTTCATCTTTAGCTAGGGCTACTAGAGCTGTGTGACAACCAGGTCCTGTGACACGATGGCTATTTCACACATGAACACACACTACACCTCTCTTGCCTCCTCCTTCCCTTTCTTGAAAATACAGTTTTGTGTCCATACCACTTGGGACCCTGACTATAAGGTCAGGAGAGACATTGCAAGGTGTCTCCCATCCCAAGTCCTAGAATATATTCTTAGATTATTTTTCCTGCAGGATGAAATTTCGGCCTAAATCAGTGGATTAAGTATTTCCCCGTTACTTAAACAATAGCAATGAAGAAAGCTCTGTCCTTGAAAACGGACCTTTTACAGCACTCTGACCATTCCCATAGCTGCTCTATAACCTGTTTTGAAGATTCGTTGCTGCAATAAAATCAACAACATTTCTGTATAACTTTTACCTATGGAAAGCATTACAGATCCTTATTGTTTATTCTTTCTGTTCATCAGATAGTATTGATATCCAGTTCATTAAAGGAATTATGGAGTAAATCATACTTGAAAGAACATAATGCCAGTCAGGTCCTAATGCTTCCAATTTACTTTGCTAAAATTCTTCTGATTAGAACACATTACTAGTGACACATCTTAAAAGAAACTTGGACTTCAAGCTCCGTAATAACTGCAATATGTTCCCAGTCTCTAGCCTTGCCACATGCCTAAGCTCAGTGTTAAAAACTCCTGCAAAAAGAGTTATTAGGTGCTTACTTTAGAGACAGGCTTTCTCACTGCAATCATTACTGATGTCCTGGCACATCCTACAGAGGTTCATGCAAATTAATAGCATTAATTGGATGTTCCAGACTCACTACCCATCATTAGGGCATAGTGTCAGTTTGACATAAACTTCCACATATGGAACATTTTAAAAATCTTCCAACTGAAGCAAGAGAAATGGAAAGCAACAGCTTCAGAAATCATCAGCATCTTAAAAGCAGCAGAATCTCAGCACTTGACAAGGATAATATATTAGTGCTCAAAGGAGCTTTCTGAGTAACTTTGACATGCAGGCTCCCAGGAGTCTCAGGGAAGAGTCTTAGGCTGAATTCTGGAGGAGAGAGGACCTTTACACTGACCCACTATAGCCATTTCTATCTGCAATTCTGTAAGAACATGGCAATTCCAATTGCACCCTTACCTCCCAGCACCAGGAGCTGCTTAGACACAAAAGCTTCAGCCCCTTGAAAACTTTCTGTAAATTCATCAGACTGAATGATGAAATCAGTCCCCTAGCTCCACATAAACATCCTGTGAAGATTAACGTTGAGATACATATCTTCAAAGCCTTTTAAGAAATCTGTAGTTCAGGCAGTCACCTAGGCTGTCACATCCTTTCTACTTGAACAGCTGAACTGCCTCTCCTCATGAGTAGCTGATTTGTGCAGGAGAGAGAAGTATCTGGCAGAAGAGTGTGGAATTGTCTGCTGCAGAAACCATTTCAAGCCTCACCACCTTCTTCTCTGGTTGCAGTGTGTGACCATACAGCAAATTCTAACAGCAAATCTTACTCAAGCCTGTAAAAGAGTTCAGCTGCCATGTTCCTCTTTGTTCTGAGAAAACATGGCCAAAGATGATCTGTGTCTGCCACAGATCATGTCAACAGAGCATCAGGTTGTTCCACTTCTGACATGGGAGCATACAAAGAGCATGTATTTTAAAAATATTCAAAGACTCTGGAATCTGCAGCCTTGTGGGATTTGGGGCTTCTTGTTAGCAGAAGTGTTCTCTTTGCTCTCAGTATGCAAGAAGTAATCACTTAACTAAAGCAGCACTAGGTCTCCAGAGCATACAGCATGCAGTTGGACAGCTCTGATCCACACAAAAAAAGCTGGTGAGACAGATACCTGTGAACTGAACTATTCAATGCAGTCACTATTATATTTCTGGCTGAGAATTTCTGTCATATTTTGAGTTTCCCACTGTGGATTATTTTCTTCACTGTCTGATCTGTTTACTGGTTAGGATGTTTATTTTTCCTGAAGAAAAATAATAGATGTTTTATGAAAGCAGCTCAAGAATAAAGTATGGAAAATCAAAGGAAAATCCTAAAATGAGCTCTTCTTGCCTTAGGGCAGAGAACATGTCTGGATCCTAGTGTTCCATTTATGTGGGCAAGTCTTGCTGTTGTGAAACATTACCCATGTGCCAAGTTGCTGCAGATACCCATATAACCCTTTATTTGTCTCGCTGTAGCAGTTGTTTATCAGCATGGCCCATGCAGTGCTTAATCCCAGGCTTACAGGCACAGAGGCTGGCAGTCAGTTTCCCAGTCACAGCCACCCCAGGCTGTGTGATACCCTCAGTCTTTGTCCCTGGTCTGCCCTTCAAGAAAAAGCAGCTCCCCTGAAGATGCTGCTTTGTGCAGATGTCTTGGATATAGAGGATATCTAAAATAGCTGTAGAAAGTTATGTTTAGGCATAATACTGAATATTCACTTGTACTGTATCCATTCAAGGACTGTTCAGACAATGGCAAGACAAAGCCTTTAAACTTCAAGGAGGAAGACTTCTCACCTTCTTTGCTGGCTCTATTCTGCTGCCTTTGTGTGGAGAAATGCTTTCAAACATAAACAGTTAGTATGTAATACACTCACAAGGAAGGCTCCCTCACGCTTTTTTTTCTACAGTTAGAGAGTCCTTTCTCCATCAGCATTAAGCACTGCAGAGCTCACAAGTCTGGCTTCTAGGGCATAGAGATGTGCAAGACAGCAGATGGGGGATGGTGTTTATGCATCCAGTGGTCAACCCGCAGCCATCCAGAAAGAGGTGGGCTATTTTCATCACCAGTCAATGCTTGGAACCTCAGAGGGTTTCTAGCCCAAGTGACAAAAGTGTTGCTTAGAACACAGACAGCATGAGGGGAAGTTTCTCCTTGCCCACTGATACAAGTAACTGTGAGCCAGGCTTTGTCCATGGTCGCCCTGATCAGCATCTCTCTGACTTGAATATGGAAGGCAATAACCAGGAAATCCCTGGGGCCCTTTTCAGACATCCACATGCTATCAAATAATCAACAAACCACTTATGTAACCCTTAGGTGCTCCACTGTCCATGCACTTTTGCCTATAAAAGTCCTTTCCTCCGTGTGCAAAGAGCAGCTGCCTGAAGCTTTCAGGACCCTATTCTGCTAAGCAACCATTTAACACTCAGACATCATGAGACTTAATTTTTGTGATGCAAGCTACAGTAACTCTACTCTGTTTCCATCATCTCATCTAGGGGGGTGTGTGTGTTTGAATTCATGACTTTTTACACAAAAAGTGGATAAAATTTTCTCTGTTGGCCGCCATGGCATTATTCATCTTCATGTTCCCAAAGGAGCTTAATCTCAGCAATGAAAAAGAAAAAACAAACCCAGAGACAACTGGAAAGCTTTTGGCCAATAAATTCACTCCAAATCCTTGAGTGTCTAGATCTGAAGGTTTTTAAATCCAAGAAGACTCACAAAATGGAATTTGGCCTTTGCACTTTCAACAATGAGCCATAAAACTAACACCCTGGACCAGTTCTAGTCTCTATTCACGGGAATTTACCCATGCACCATTAAATTTATTGTAACTTTACAAAAGTCAATCAAGTGGTGAAGCTTCCACACTGAAATTATTAAAGAATAGAACTTCTGTCATGCCAGACTGCAAACAAAGCTTAGGGGAACAGCTTCAAGCCTGGAAGAAGAAAGTTCCCACTTATTCAGAGTAGCTCATATCTCCAGAGCCTGCTTTTAATCATACCTCCTACAAGCTCGTTACACAGCTCATCCTTTACTACTTGGATAGTACTTGCCAACTGGATGGAAACCTGACTTGGTATTTTCCAGTTGATGGGAAAGTTTTCTGAAGGACTTTTGCTTGAGCAGCACAACAGTTTATCTTGAGCCTTCCTAGAAATGAAACACACAAATTGTTACTTCCATGAAATGCACTCACTGGCTTTAGACAATGTGAGGCTCGTGCCAGTACCTTGCTGAAACCTCACAAACATCAGAGCTGTTTTAGACAGGTGGAAAAGGTAATTGCTAAGAGTGGCACATTTTCTTGGAATGGAAAACAGCCCTGCTACTCAGGCTTTGTCTATACTACTTGCCTCTTCAGCTTGTACTAGTCCCCACATCCACCACACACCTTCTTGGAGGCAAGGATAAGGCCTTTGTTGTGTTGGTGGGCTCCTGGTGTTCTGAGATATGACTTGTGCCAACATGTCCTGCAACACAGTGTTACTGACTGCTCAGCCTTTATGTGGCAAGACAGTTTTGTCTGCATCCCTGAGCAGCTTTGAGCAAGCTCAAAGCCTGACACTTTCTTTGTGGAGTCCCTTTGGCACAGCTGATTGCACAAGCAGATCCAGATACTCCTGAAGTGGAACTTGTTTATAACAAAATATCCAACTATTTTAATTTGAATCTGAGAAGAAGATAGAAAATAAAGATAGATCCCTGTTATCCTTCCTCTTGGATTCATTCTTACTTCGTTCTTACTTCACCTGTGTCCAAACCTCAATGAACTAACTTCAGCCACTGCCTCAGTGCAGCATGCACTGTATTAAATCGATACCAATAGAACTAAGGTCTTGGAAATACTATTTGGCTCAAGGTTAGAGTGTGGAAGAAAAGAACCCTCCTTTCAGCTGCAATATGGTATCTTGAGTGCTGATGGCAGAGAAAGAAAGCATGACCTGTCAGAGCAGAGGAGACAGAAAGCACTGTATGTTTCTCTCCTCTTGTGCTTCTGTAGGCCATCCTGCAATAAATAGAGCAGCTGGCTGATTTCTCCATGGCAGTTTGGCAGTCCTATCAAAGGAGATTTCTCTGCATACCTATGTGAGGCATGAAGAGACAGAGTAATTTGTCATGTATGCCCCAAGATGAGGAAGTTTTGGTTCTGTTTTCTGTTGTGAGTAGTGAGCAGAATCTAGTGAACAGGACATATAATCTGCTAACACTGAACTTCTTAAAAATCTTTTATTAAGATTTTTGACATGATTTTTGACAAGATTTTGTGACATGAAGCAGAAAAATTATTCTTGCAAAGATAAAAGCTGGTCAGGTAAGACTGGATATCGCAGTGAAATAAGTAGCGCTCCTAGTATCAATCTCCATACACTTCTAAGGCTGAAGAACTGAAGACTATCTGGTTCATTAGTGGAATGTCTGTTCAGCTTGAATCTAACACTTGATAGTGCTGTGGCCAGAATTCTTAGCCGGAATAAATACATTAAATTTGGTGTTTCTTTCATTCTTGAACTATGGGCCTGATTTGTGAAAAACTTAGTTGCTCAAAGAATGAAAAGTTGAATCACCAGAAGTGACAGTTGTAACATGGAGGGAGAATGAAGCCACAGGTGAGAAGGTAGGAGAAAAGCAGCACTCCTCAGATTTATTTTTTTATGGCCAAAACAAGTAAAGTCTGTCAGATTCTTCTGGCTCTCACCAGACCTGAGGTGCTTGCATGTAATGACAGTAAGTATTAGTCATGATCATGATGTTATTTGTCCTGTAGATACAGCTGTGTTTTGTACTTGTATACTGCATGTCTCAACAGAGAAGTCTGGGCATTCTTCAGAGATGCAGAAGGAAAGGAGAAAGCTCTTACCTTGTCTCATCTGGTTCAGCTGAATCACAGTATACACAAATTGTTCCTCAACAGGGAGGAAGAGAGGACAAGACAGAAAGAGAAGAAAGGAGAGAGGAAAGGAAGAAGAAGTAGAGCTCTGAGTTCAAGAGACCAGCCTGCAGCTCTGTGAAAGGCTTGCCATCCACCTGCTCTCCATCCCTTTGTGTTGCCCTAGGAGATGTTCCCTGACAGCACTGGACCTGCCAACAGCAGGGAAACTCCACACTGACTTCAGCAGAGGGTAAAAGGTATTTCAGTCCTAACCAAAGCACTGGTGGGTTTTCAATTAAAAACACCCCAAACAGCAGTGAGTTATGCCCAGTAAGTTTATTAACTGAGGAAACCATAGGAAGTGACAACTACAAAATACAAACCACACATGAAAATTGATGGCATAAAAGTGGGAAGGAATAGTGTCTGAAATGAAAACTGAAAGCAAAATACACTTAACAGAGGATCTGGGTTCAGATGCAACACACACGGTCACATACAACATTGCATTAGTAACAGCACACACAGATACTCCATATATTGGGGGTTTTCACAGTTTTCCACTTCATCCCAGATGACAAGTAAATTGATGTTTTTACTCTCTTACATAAATTCTTGTGCACACAACATCATCAGCACCAAAGGTCTGGAAAAGAAATAAAAAATCAATCAGAAGAGATGGAACCAGCAGATATTTAACACCCTTTCAAAGTGTTATTAACTAGTTCTACAGCAGAAATACTTTTTCTTATGTCTTTTGACAGATAGGAGTAAAGAAAGAAGTAATTTTGAAAGAGGAATGCAATGTAAATTATGTTTTCAAGGCAGGATGGATTTTGTCAGAATGATAAATCATGCATAAATTCGCTTTTTCTGTAATTTCTTGGCATGAATTGATAAATAAACATGAGAAAACAAAGTTAATTTGGAATGTACTGTTCTTATATTTAGAAACAGTTGCAGCACTTTGAACTAGAAATGCTGAGGGTTGAATTCAGGTGGCATGTTCCAAAGGTATTCTTTGATATTTGCAGATATAAATCCAAGCAGGCAAATTAAGTCAGTGGAGGAAAGATGTATATCAGGATAATGTACACCTGTAAACATAACGCTTTTGCAAGCATCTGACAGCCCATGCTGGGATACCAAACCTTCCTCTCCAGGCTGGAGTGTGGACAGTGCCTTCCTTAAGGGCACTGTGCCCTTAACCAGTGAGTTTGTTAACCATGATAAGGAGCTGGAATGCTCTACAGATTATCAGGACATGTAGGCAGGACAGTGATTGTGGGGCTGTCTGAGAAAGTCACCAGAATCTCAAAGTGTTTGTATGCAATTTCAGGTCTGGCAGGCTAAAATTTAAGCAATTAAGGACAAAGGAAAAAATAGGGGCCAAGAGTGAGGAAATAGAGACTGCAAAAATCTTCACATTCAGCTGTGCTCACAGAAGGTTTTGAGCTCAGCCCTAACAAGCTCTGAGGTGGGATGTCTGGCTGTGGTCACTGCCAAGGGCTCACTAAAAGCATGCATTAAGAACTACACCAGTGTATTATGAAAATTCAGCTGGGCAATTTGTATTAATGCTTTCTACTCCTGTTTAGGTCAATACTTTGAAAAGACTTAGCTTTAAAACTGACTGGGTCAAATTTTGTCACTTTATTGAGTACACAAGTCTGTTAGTATTTTGGAGATACAGACTTTGTTTTTATGCATATCAATATCATATCAACATTTAATATATATTTTTAGATTATACATCTGAAAATTAACATTAAAGGATGCGTGTAGTTCTCTACTGTCCACAGCACCAGCTACAAATACCCATATTATGACTTCCTTCAGCATTTCCAAATTATCCACAAAGGCAAAATTATTTCAGCAAGACCTTTGCCAGAGAGAAGAAGTAAAAGTCAAGACCATCCAGGACACAAGGTTTTCTATGGTGACTGTAAGTTCCCTGCAACAGTGATTGTTTTTCACATTCAGGCACTGCTAAGGACAGGAAGGTTTGAGTCCCCTGCTGCTACTTCAACACAAATCATTAACAGTAGTAAAACAGTTCCTGTGTAGTGTTCTCCCAGAGCTGGCACAGCCTCAGTTTGACAGTTGAAGACCCAGCTTAGGTTATGCGGCCTCTGTCCTGTTTCAGGAATAACTTGCATTTTTTAACACTTAGATTTCATACCTTATACACATTCAGATGATTAACAATATAATTGAAGCACATAAATAAAGGATTTTATTGTCATGGTTATGTACAGGTTCAAATGCGGACTTAAATTAAAGGTGTTTTCCTATCTTACTCTGACTTTGTTGATAAAACTCCACTCAATGTCACTGAAGAAAGCAAGGAGGAACATGTTCAAACTTGCTGCACTCTTTTTCTTGTGGTAACTCACAGAAATGTATAATGTATAGCTGGGCCCAAGGTCAGGGGAGAATCCAAATCCAAAAGATGTTATTCCTCTATTCTTCACATTTAAATCCTTGTATTTGGTGGCTGGATAAAGCAGTTTAGTGTCTATGACTCAAATTCTAGACTCAAAAGAAGTGATAGTTCCTGTTCCAATAAGCAGACTTTAAAGATTTCCGTGACCCAAAGCAGTAAAACTTGCAAATGAAAAGAAAATGAGCAATCCTGGCTATTTGGTGGTGAAGTTCCATCAGAGCAACTAAAAAAAGTGCAATGCTACCAAACTCTAATGTAATGAGAAGATGCAGGATTTTCAAATACCACCTTCTCATTGGCTTGGAAAGGTCCCACTTATAAAGTGCTACAAGGCAAGGCTTCTATCTAAATCTAAAAAAGGATTGTAAATGTGCAACGACTGCAAATTAAAGAATTGTTTTCTTTATTTAGCTTATCATAATCTGCAGCTAAGAGTCCAAAAGCACACCGTAAACAAAGCCCTGCGCAGCGGAATAATCCAATAAATGACCTCTCTCAGTTCATTCAAATCTGATGACCACTGACATCATGAGAGATTAAAAGAGAATTACAGAGCAGTAATATATTCTTGTAGGAGTAAATCTGCTTTTTGAAGGCCTTCCTTATAAACATTTGCTGAGGAGACTTTGTGGCAAGTGGAGCACACAGTATAATGAGGAAGAATGTCATTGAAACAATCACCTGGAAAAGATCACTTCTGCCAATGTATGCAAAAATCCCTTTATTTGTTCATGACTGATCAAAATGCAGGGGCAACATACAAAAGGAAGACAGAATCCATCAGCAAACTGATGGAGAAAATAAGGTATTACTTAGCTGAATCCTCAGAAAAGGCTTTGTACATGTGCAAACTTCCATGTTACCTAGAATAAAGATATAAATATTCACAACAAAGGCATGTTGCCTACTTCCATTCTCCTCTCAAGTTCCATAATACTTTAGGAAAGAAACTGATCCTTACAAGGCCGTAGCCACTGAATGTGCAGCCTCCACTTTCAAACTTGGCTATTAATCGCCAATCACTCAATACACAACCTCATGTTCCTCAGGATATCAATTGACAGCATCAAGCAAAAATAGGTGATCTCTCAAGGAGGCTAATGTCAGTATTTGTGTTAGAGCACTGCTATCTGATACAGTTTCCTCAAAGTCATGCAGCTAATGAATGACAGAGATCTGACACAATGGTATCTCCCAGTTATAGCTGAAAGCCATAACTGGGCTCTAAGCTACAAATCTAGAGGATCTAAGCTACAAATGGTAGTACAAAAGGCTGCATTCAGGATGGGGTACAGCCAAAATGCTTTGGCTTCTTTCTTTGTTTGGGATGTGATCCAGATAAATCTGTCGTAGTGAGCAGGGACTGTAGATCCCGAAGCTCCCTTATAAATCATGGCTCATGGCAAAGAGTAAAAGCATTAGGCCCATGCAACACACGTGTGCATTATTACAGGCTTCAGAACTTCTGTCAAGGCTGTTCTAATGAGGACAGCAGAAACCTCCTCATTCTGAGCTTGATATGACTAGATTCTTCTTTTGATAACTGATTTTATTAAGATCACTCTCCAAAAGTTATAGAAAAGTTAAACACTTAGGTAGTTTGACACTTTGATACAAGGCTTAGGCACATCATGCATTTCAGACTTCTGCTGTAAAATCTCTTTCCAAATCTGCATTGACCCTTCTCACCTACTATGTTTAATTTAAGAAATCAGCAAAATAATTTAAAAAATGTTCACTTGCTCATCTAGGCTCCACAGTTCACCAATTTTAATCAACAATGGCATGATTTTTCTGACGAGAGAATGTAGAATAGAAACTATGCTTGAATCCTCACCAATGTTCTGATCTTTGACCCTTGCTACAATTGATTCTGAGAATCCCTGTATGATAGGTGAACTGTGTAAAATGTAGTCAGAGGTTTTTTTAAAGGCCCTCTTCAGTAATTCTCCACTGTAAAATATTTGTGTGTTACAGATTAAACTTAAATATATAGAGGCATGAGCAACTGTGAAAGCAGCAATGCACCTAAAGTTTGAATATAAATGTATCTCATGTGAATGCCAATATTTTTAAGCAGCACCCTTTAACTTTGCAAAGAGCAGACCTTTTGTTCTTCTGACTTACATAAGTGATTGATAGCTCATTAATGTCCCTGACAAAAACAGATAGCAACAACAAAAACATTATGAGTACAATAAAGGGAAGAAAAGGCACTTAATTCCAGATCATAATTTTCAAACAAATAAAAGAAATACATATTTTTGTGTTATATTCCGATCTTGATTGCTCAAAGGCTAATACAACTATAATTTATGAATGCAGAGTTGTAAATACAAATAGCTTGACTCTGTGTATGCATTACAATCCTAAAGTACAATACAAAGATAGTCAAGACAAATAAACATGGACTTTGGTGGGGAACTACTCTTTCCACCCTCCCTTGCTTGCACATTCCATGTAATTTTTATCTACATTGTTCAGTAATTCTAAAAATGCAGTGCTGAAATGCCAGCAAGTGCATCAGATGAGATTAGAATAAACAGCTCTGATAAAAGAAGTTGCAAATTCTAGTTTTAGATCTGTGTTTTAGTTTTCTGACCATCCTTTTTATAAAGCAGAACTTGATCCTCCTTCCCTTCCCTGGCTGAAAAAATTCTTCTAACAGGACTTCAGGCCTACATCTGTCATTGTATGGGCCAAATACTATTTATCTACTAATAAATGCAATTTTATTCTCCATGCTGCAAGGAGCTAAGGAGAGCTGAAGGCAACGGAAAGTAAAGAAAACCTTTGGTAACTAAATATTGTGTTCTCAGCATCTGTGTACCAGAGGACATGATGAGATGTGGAAGACCATCATTTTATTCCAAGGAAATATCTTTGAAGAACATAAGGAATTCTTCTGCCGGGATGCAAGAAAGATTGATAATTATAAAGTAATATGGTTTCTATTTTAGTTCTGTGGTAAAATAGAGCTAAATGGCAATTAAACACTGATTTGTTTTATTGTATGGGCTAATAAATGTGTTCTATTTCAGATGCTGTGTTGGAGAGAAAAAGATATCCTTACACTAGGAAAATACCATAATCAAATGGAACACCTAAGCACTGCAGCATTTTATATCAAAATTATTTGGTAAAGCTCCAATATTTATGCAGCCAATACTGACAGAGTAAAACTAATTCCTTACTCCTCACCTGTTACCCCAAGCCTTTCTTCAATTCTTGCCTCAATCTAACACAGTTTACATTCTTTCTTGCAACTTCTTTCAAGCTAGGTATGAGTTTTCTTGATTTTTTTCTGCAAATGCATCTAATAGCCAATATGGAGTCTCAAGACTTCTTAAAGATTTGTTTGAATAGAGGAAGAGAAGCAGAGTTTTTCTGAAGCACAACAAAGAGTAAAGGAACAGAAAACATTTCTTAGGTAAGCAGGGAGATTTGAGAAGTGTGAAGATGGGAATTGTTAAATATTTGAAGCAATATGGGCAGCAAAACTGAACAAGAGTGAATTTCAGGTCCTAAAGATCCCTAAGAAAGAAAGAAAGAAGGAAAGAAAGAAAGAAGGAAAGAAAGAAAGAAGGAAAGAAAGAAGGAAAGAAAGAAAGAAGGAAAGAAAGAAAGAAAGAAAGAAGGAAAGAAAGAAAGAAAGAAAGAAAGAAAGAAAGAAAGAAAGAAAGAAAGGAAGAAGGAAAGAAAGAACGAAAGACAGGAGAAGAAAGAGACCACTTCTCATTGTGATCTTGGTTTTGAAGAAGTGGGAGGTTGCAAACTCAGACCCAAGGAAATTTTCCAAGCATAAAATAAAATAATCTAATGTTGAGTCTTTGTTCACTGGAGTGATGAAAAACCCAGACACAGTGGAGAGGCAAAAGATCAAAAGTCTTCTCACTAAGGGCTCTAAGGGCTCTTATTCCTACCTTGTTGCCTTTTATAGCTGCTGAACATACCTCAGCCAATCCTTTCAAATAGTCTCAGAGGGTATGTTCTAGGGCTTTAAAATTAGGCACCACAGACAAGAAAATGTAGCTTATCCTCTTCTGTCTCTCTCCAAACATTACAACTTTTTGTTACCTCCCAGAAGGGTTAATTTTGGCCATTTCAGCTTCTGCAAAGGACCAAAGGTCTCACATCACCATTACTCCCAGAAACACCCCAGTGCTGAGCTTTCAGCAGTCAGAACTTGAATGTCAACCCACATATTTAAAAGATCAGTACATTCAGTCCCATCAAATGTCTTGAGGGCTTCAAAATGCTTGTCCTGAGGACCAAGTATTTTCATAATACTTAATAAAGCAAAAGAGGCCACTATGCTCAAAAAGATAGGAAAATGAAACCATATATCATATTGAATAGTAAAAAATGCAGAGAGAATGATCTAGATCACTTGGAAACAAATATCAAATTTTCATAATGGACACAGTAAAATCACAGATTGCAACCAATAAACGTAATTCTAGCTTGCCAGAGATGGGAAGGGGATCGGTCTGGAGAAATGGAAACGAGGAAATAGTTTAAAAAGCCTCTGCATATAAATCAGGATCATTTTAGATAAGAGTAAGGAGATTAAATCACTGTAACATCAGATGCCAGATCACTAGGAAAAAAATACACGCCATTCTAGTTTTCATAGTTTAGGAGGGAAATTGATAAACTGGACAGGGTTAAAAAACACTCAAATAATGATATAATGAAAGCTTTCTTTACATTGAAAGGCTCTTGGTCTTCCAGTGGTTTAGCTTCACAACCAGAAAATTCTTCTAAGAGGTGGCTTGATCAGTGGTTCAGAGAAGTATTTGAAGTAACAAATTTTGGCATATTATTTAGATTATTTTATATACAATATGTAATGACTGGAATTTGAATCTATACATAGATTAAAAGAAATGTATATATTTTAATGGTAAGGAAATTAACCAGTAAACCAATTTATCAAAAGTTCTGAGTTCCTATAAATGGAAATACTTTAATAAGAAGCAAGTTGTTCTAATTTATATCCTAATTGGAAAATAATTAATTCAGAAAATTTCAACAGACTGTATTAAACAAGAAAAAAATGTTAGATGACTTTAAATCTCTGAATCCCTCTGGTTTCTTTTCCAGCTTCATTATTCTTCCCCAGCAGGATAAGCTTACATTGTTGCCTGCAGGAGGCAATTGTTTTATGAGTGGCTTTCTTGTTCAGAGCAGTGCACTTTATTTAACAGCTGCCTCACCAGCTTGTTGCTTAAATAATAAACTACAGAAATGTATTGTTGGAAAGCTGGAAAAATTATAGTTGAGAATATTTTTTGTACAGTGCATTTCATCTAAAGATGCAAAGCAGAGATCAAAGTACTTTGCTTCCTAAAATTTTGTGATAATATAAAGAATTCCAGTGGTTGATTCAAAAGAAATTATGCAGCATTGGAGTATTCATTTATTAGAAACCAGTGTGATTTCACTAACAGCACATGTCCTTATCAGGGGTTGGTGAACAGCTCCAAGACATCTGGAATAATATTAACACCTTAGAAGCTTTTTGTTTATACTTAGTTAGGTTTGGGTCCTGTTTTTGTTTCAGATGCAATCTTTAAAACAGAACTCCATCTGCTTTAGAGAAACACTGGGGAGGCTGTTTTTTTAAAGTGCAGAGGTTTAGTTAGTGTGATAGTTTGAAACAAAACATCCCTGCTTTGATGTTTTCTTACCCACCACTCCAGGAGCCTGTCTTCCATATCCAAACTGATCAGGCACAACAATCTAATCAACTATTTATCCAGAATTCACTAGTAAGAATGTGCAATAAAATTATTCTGAACTAGAGCTGAACTGTACTACTCTTTATTCAGGTGTGGATATTGGTAAATTAATGTGGAGTGACTACTGAGGAAAGATGCAGCAAAGAGAACTCCAACAGAAGAAAGTACAATCTGAATAAACAAACCATGTGTGATCGAGGGTGGGCACAGCCAGGCGGTTGCAGAGGTGCTGCTCAGAATGCTCACAATCACCCTGCTGCCGGATGGAAGCTCACACATCACTGGGGGATGTTGGCTGATAGCAAATGTGCAAATCTCTCTATTTCTAAGAAACTCATGAAAGCAATTCTGAATCTGAATGAGGCGATCAAAGAATTGGGGAAAGTAGCAGAGATATGGAGGAAATTATATATTTTTCATAAACAGGAGAGATTAGAGCATGCTAACAACATGCATATCTTTCCTGCTATATACCATGTGATCGTGGATAAGCAGCAACATTACACACATGCCTAAAAAGAAGATTCTTCAGAAATTAAGTCAAATGCCTTTTTCTCACTTTCATCAGAGAAAATCTGCAATAAATCAAACTAAATAATTGATGATGTGAATTTACAGAGCAGAAGTGGGTGACTTGTGATTATTCTACCAACACAAGTACGATGAAAGTTTTAATAATCAAACGCAAGTCAGAATATGCATATATCTCCATTTGTTTAAAAAAAAAAAAAAAGCAAAAAAAAGCAATATGTTATTTGTAAGATAAAAGATTATGAAAAGTATAGTCTTCCAGGTGGATTTAAGTAAGGAAAAACAATAACTCCTACTAAATAGTAACAAAGAAACCTGTTAATATGGTGCATGCATTGAGCGAGTTGAAGGTTCTTACCAAAATCAGCTCATCATTAGCTAATTCTCGAGTCCAGTATGTTTTGGGACCATCTCCCTCAAGAAGAGTTTGTTTGCAATAGATCTTGTTTTCATTCTCCCAAGTCGCCAAACTCTGCAGGCAAGAAAACCATTAGGAAATGCATTAATTATATTCCCCAGCAGCATGAGATAGAGACAACAATGAGCAGTAGTGAGAATAATTGCTCCACTAAAGGAGCAACATATAGATAGATAGATATAGGCAAAGGAAAAAGAAGTCATCAGTGGAACGTGGTAAAATAAAAATTAAGGTGTGATGGGGCATTTTGGAAAGAGGTATATATTAGTAACAAAGTAATTTCAAATGTGTCTTTTCAGTGTGAAGCCATTCAGTTTCCATCAAATGCTTAATGTTGAAAAGTGTAATTTAGAAATACGTTAATGTAGTGTCTACATTCACAAGCATCTTTATATACATATGATTTGATCTGATGTGTTATTTATCACTGCAAAGTCTCCTAAGAGTAAAAGCATAAACAATTGTATATATCATGTTGTGGTCATAAATAATGCAGTGTTCAACACTTACAATCTTTCCTGCTTTATGGCACTATGCCAAGTTAACTGTGTATTAAACATATTGAGCTAGCAAACTAGAATAAATCACAGCTAAATTAAAGAAACTTTGCTGGAATTTGAGTGTTTGTGGCATTACTTTTTTAAAGTTGTGAGTCTGGAGATTGAAATACCCTTGGGCATTTTTCAAAGCATTTGAATAATGACTATAAAACCACTGAAAAAAAATAAAAGAAATTAAAACTACATGATTTTGTTTAACTTTCACAAACAGGCAAGCCCTGACTGTTGCTTTTCACTTGAGCACTGAACTATTACTCCACAGTGCAATGGAACACCTGTGCAGAAGGATGGCCTGTAATCAATGTTCAAGTAATCCCCTACACAGGGGAGACATTTATTATTCTGTGATTATATACATATACACATGCATGTGTGTGTGCATACTTATGCCTAAATTCAAGTTAGCAATGCCCAGACTTTCCATGGGAAAGAATCCTTTACTTTGATTTAAAATTAGCTGTTTACTTTTTAAATATTTTTCAAAACAATAGATTTCATAAGCTAACAAGCTATCTCAATTATGTTATGTCATTCAATCAAGAATGACAATTCAGTCAAGAAGCTGTGCCTTGAAGTACAACCACATATGATTCCCTCTTTGTCTGTATAAACAATGGATCAAGTTAATTGGCAGTACAAAACCCTCCACCCCATAAAATATATCAAAATTTATTACCAGTCAGCAGTTTTGTCAGATACTGGAAACTACGTTCTGGAGTACTATTTTTTTATCTGTCAGTTTCTATTGTGTCCACATCTTGGTTATATACACATAGCAGTACAACTTACTCCTGAGAGTGGACTATAAATAATTTCACAACACATGGAAAAAATTTACTACTTCACAAAACCCATTTCTTTCAGGTTTTTCCAACTTTCCTAGCTTACAGCCATAATTATTGTTTTTCCATCTGCTCTAATAAATCCTCCTCTAGAAAGCAGGTCACATTTATTGTATATTCATTATGTATAAAGACACTTTTGCTGAACAAGATAAATTAACAAAGCCAGCAACATTTCCTAGACAAATTGTTAAGTATATGATAACTCATCCTAGAGAGCAAGTGGATGTTTTAAATATTCAATGATTCCCAGAATATGCTTCCTTTTTCATAAATCTATGTTGACAGCAATTACACTGAAGACAGCAAGTTCTGAATTTTTAGTGATAAAAACGGCCTCAAAAACTGACCCAAGAATTAGGAAAGATATTTTGGAAAGTAGGTTATTTCGCCAATACTCTTAAAACTGGATCTTCATTTGAGACTACATTCTGATAATCTTTATTTGTACTTCTTTTAAATGAGTTTTATATATACTTACATATACTTCTTTATAAATATGAGAGTAAACTGCCTGAAGAGAATATAACTAACTCATTCCTTCAATAATGGTTTTCAAAAGGCAGCTGTGACCACAGCACAGTTCCCCAAACCTCAGATTCCACATATCCACACCCGCAAGAACCTGATGTCAGATACTGCCAACTTAAATCTCCCTCCATGGCCACACAAGTGGTTACAAAATAGAGGAACAGGTCTCACACACAGAATCAAGACCAAAACATTCCTCTAATGCACTTCTGCTCAAGGAGACAGCGTAACTGTAGCTGATATAATACCAATTGAAAGCCTGTCTTACATTGTTAAAGAGCTATCCATCAGTAAACTGGACACATGCATTTGGCAAAAGTGTGAAAGAGAACTTCAGCCCCAAACTACCAACAATCTGTGGTCCTGCTTGAGAACTCATCTGATTCTATCTAGGACAAAAACTATGTCAGAGTTGTGCACTAAATCCTGACTCTTGAGGTCTCTCTTGCTCCACCATTTCCCATGTTTCTATCAGGGACAGAAGCTGGGGAGAGTTTTCACTGCAGCTGAGGTCTTCAGGGGAGAGGGAAGCAAAAAGAGAACTAAACCCTGCCAAGCTGGAAACTAGATACCTGAACTCTGCTTTCAGGACCTGTCATGTCCTGTTGCCTTCAGATTTCAGTTTTATCCTGAAAGAGGGACAAGAGAAGCAGTGACCACCAAGGGCTCCCAAGAGTGCTTCTGGTAAGAAGAGGGTGGAGGGCAGCAATGCCACTGTCTGGGGACATGCGCATCATTTGTGTTTGTCCCATCTATAAAGAACTTGGTAACACATACACCTCCCCACACACATGCACATTCCACAGCTCTCCTCCTACCCTGCACTTTCGTCCATCCACCGTCTCCTCCTCAAAGCTCTCCCCGATTTTGAAGTTGATCTCAGTGGTGCGGACAGTGGTGGAAGTTTTGATGTAGAACTGGTCCCCGTCCTGGCGGATCTCCACATGGGGTTTGGAGGCAGCTGCCACGGCCACTTTCCTGAGCATGGCATTGACACCTGGGCAAAGCGCGGAGGAAGCAGAGCTTTGAAGTCGCTAGTCGTGCCCTGGGCTGACCTCGCCCAGCATGGTGGGGGAGCTTAGCGAGGGGCCGGGGCAACGCGCGTAGCCCCACGGCACAGTTGAGGAGCTCGGGAGCTGCGGCGCTCCTCCAGGTTCCGCATGAGCGGCACGCACGGGCTCTCGCAGAGATCCGCGCAGCAGAACGCCGGGCCAGCGGCAGCCCAGCTTCCCGGGCAGGACAGCCGGCGCTCGTAGGCGAGGGGGGGACCATGCCATGCCTCGACCGCCCCTCCCCAGGTAGGGCTCTGAGCTGTGCCCCGTGCCGGCCGGAGCCTCTTCTGCCCGCGGCCGACGCACGGAGTTCTCCTGGGAGACACCGAGCACCGGAGCGCGGCTGTAGCTGCCACCCCATGTCCCTTCCCGCAGGACAAAGCCCGCTGCCTGGCTCCCCCGTGCCTCACCTAGCGCCTTGAGCAGCTCGTCGAAATTCTCGCTGCTCCTCATCTTCCAAGTGCCGGCGAAGTTGGGCATGGCGGTGCGAGCTCTGCGGACGACGGCGGGGACGCGGCGCTGCTGCTCGCTCTCCGGCTCAGGCACCTTGTGAGTGGGGCGGACCGCGGCGGCAGCGGCAGAGAGAGCCGGGCACACCCACTCGACCCCCTACCCCTTCCCCTGGGCCGGCACCACGCCGCCAGAGAGCCGGCCCCCGTCCGTCCCTTCGTCCATCCATCCATCCATCCAGCCAGCCAGCCAGCCAGCCATCTCTCCTGCCCTCTCCATCCATCACCTGCCTCTACAACTGCCCCTCCTGGGGCTGCCCAAGAATGAGATCCCGATTTTCGCTTGTCCCACAAATGAAGTGGAGAGTGAGGACTTGATGAAAAGCCCCAGAGGCAGGAAGGGAAGGCAGAGGGCAATCCAACTAGGCACAATCTCTCCAGGCTCACGCGGGGCCGACCCCACCACGGCAGGGCTCAGGCACAGCAGGTATACACATTGTGCAGGATTCTGGAAACAAAGCTAGACCATGGTAGCATATTTTCAGTTGTGCAGGTGGGAAGTTGAAACTGAGGGTTTGAGCAGGGTTTTCTTTTTTCAGTGTTTCATACAATATACAGGCTTGGTATGTGTTTGTTGGGGCTGCAGCCCTACATTTGAAAATCTTAAACCTACTTACAAGAGGAAATTATTTGTATGTCTGTCAGGTATACACATCACCCCTGAGCCCCCTGCAAGCAAGGGTCTCCCAGTTGCCAACCTGCCCCCAACACTGCTCACTGAGACAGCCAGCAGGTCCAAGGGGTGCCAGGGAGCACAGTCTTTTCCAGGATAGGGAACTGTTGTAAGGAAGCTGTTGCTGCCCTGAGCCAAGTCTCACCTTTGAGAAGGGTGAAAGACAAAGAAGTACACAATGCTGAAAGTATTCCCCAGCCACAGCCACGCTTTCCCTCAGTTCTCTGTGGCACCGTTGGCAGCAGGAGGATGTAGATCCAGAACTGGCATCAGGAAGAACAGCACCCATGGCTGCCACAAGCTTTTATGGAGAAACACAGCAAGCTATTTCATCCTTACATAAATTAACACCAGTGTGCTAAAGATTTGAGTGCTGTTCTGCGTCTCTCATACTTTCCATGACCATTTCCATTGTCTTTGCTTTGAATCCCTCAGTTTCAGGTCAAAGATGCTAGATTAAGGTTCCTTTTTGCAGCTGATTTATCCACATGATACAGTGGAACAGAATTTGACAGGTTAAGACATATGGAACTTTTCTGCTGCTGTTGTGTATAAGGAAATACTCAAAACATTCAGAGTCCTGTGATTTCCCACTCAGAACAGAACTAGATGTATTTTAATTACAGGAAAACCTTTGCTGACCCAACTTCATGGTATATTCACAACCATTCTTCACTTGTTAGATTCTGTAAAATGAACAAGTAGGCTATTTATGTATAAAATGTGTTTGCCCCTGGAAAATGAATAGTTCTGGGAGTTACTTTAGTGTGTTAGGCAGAATTCTACATATGCTGAAATTTGCTCACATTTTTTATTTCATGAAGAACTTCACCTGAATAACCATAAAGCAGAACCAAGTATTTGTCTGTTGACTGTCCCTCTTTTTCCATTGATTTTTGTTTCTGGCTTTTCAGAAGAACACCCTGGATACCTGGAATAGCTCTTTAACTGAACTATTTTGATGAAAAATCTGTGGTTTTTTCCAGGAAATTAACATTTCAGAGAGGAATATCTGTTTTCAATAAAAAGAGTTTCTCTAAAAAGAGAAATAGAACAACACAAACCAAAAACAAAAATCAGAGCATGAAGCATACTTCAGATGTTTTAGTAAATGACAATAAATTAGTCTCCATTTGAAATACTTTGTTTAAAATTTCAAATTGCCTCAAAGGAAAACACTCATAAAAAAAAAGAAAAAAGAAAAAAAGACAGACATACAAATAATTTCCTCTTGTAAGTAGGTTTAAGATTTTCAAATGTAAGGCTGCAGCCCCAACAAACACATACCAAGCCTGTATATTGCATGAAACACTGAAAAAAGAAAATCCTGCTCAAACCCTCAGTTTCAACTTCCCACCTGCACAACTGAAAATATGCTACCATGGTCCAGCTTTGCTTCCAGAATCCTGCAGAATGTGTATACCTGGAGCACAGTGGAAATGTTATGGCTCACTCTATGTAGGACAAAGTCCTTAGCTACCAATGAGAATGAGTATGAGCAGCATAAACCAGATAGGAACTCTTATCTCTATGTGAGAAAATAAACTGGCACAGAAGACTTTAAGGAAGGGTAATTTATTCTTTAAAGGACCATTTAAATTCTTTTGTTTGCTGACCCACTGATACAAGAACTATTCCAGCAGATGTCACCTGAGAGAGTGTCTCTAAAATGTAGGACACGTGTTCTAGGTGTTGCCTTGTGACAATAGATCTATTCCACAAGAACCAAGAGGGAGCCTTCAGAATACCCTTCATTTAGAAAGTGCATCAGGCTGGAAGGAAGAAGTGCCTTCAGTTAATAAAGGCTCTATTCTGCAATGGTAGCATGTTGAGCTATTTATCCTAAATACAGAGATATTAGATTAAATTTTTATTTATGTTAGAATCTTACCTAAATACCATGAGACACTGTCCCACCTATACATAACAGCTTCTAAAATAAAAACCTAGTTACACTCTAGTATGTCTGTCTCTCTGTGGCAATGTGTACAGATTCACACCTTATTCATACAGAGAGGCAGTTTCCTTCCAGTACAGCATAATGCAGACTTAGCAACTATTCAGAATTAGATCTCAAAGTCCAACCCCAGAAGAAGTTGCTCCCCTCTGAGAGTGAGGGTCCACTGCTGCCAGCACAAGCAGGAGACAGGCATGTGCATTTCCAGAGCCAATGGCTTCCCTCTCACACGAAGATTTTCATGTACACATGGTAGTTGAACTGATCACCAACAGCCATTCCTCTCTTACCCTTTGAGTTACTCTTCTTTTTGTATCCTTTCTGCACGCTGCTTCTCTTCTTTTAAATAATTTATCGTTTTCCTCTTTTTCTCAAAAATAAGACTTCATGTTTCTCTGGCTTTACTGATTAATTAAGGAGTCATAATGAGTTAAACTCCAAACTCAGAAGAAACCTAACTTCACTCTGTTATAAATAAGAAGCTTGACTCGGTCAATATTCAAGCAGCTATTAATTTATTATTTAATGTGGTAAAGTATGAGCAAAGAGCTCTGGGTACAGTGGGGGAGTTTTCCCTCCAAGTACACACCGATAGTTGAGGCTCACAGGTATTTATAGGTGTATTCATATGCTTTCTCAGCAGTTTCTATTTCCAATTTTTATTATTCATACATCTCAATTCTATACTCTATTGTGATACATCTCAAAAGACTATCCCAGGTGGTGAGGTCCAGTTTCCAAAAGGAGAAGAGAGTATCCCAGATGGTGGGGTTCGGCTCTCAGATGTGGGCCCAGTTTCTAAGTTCCAAAACTATTAATCTTATGATAATGATGTCCAGTTTCTCTTCTCTGGCTGCTTTCAGGAACTTCGAGACAAGCATACTTCCTTCTAAAGCTATAGGTTTGCAAATCTTTAATATGAAGCAATATTCTAAAATTATACTTCAAAAGGTTACTATTGCAAAACTCTGTAAGGCTTACATATAAGCAGAAAGTTCTTGTTAAAAAGCAACATTCTAAAACTTAAATTCAAATGCTCCTAAATTAACTTAAGATTTATAAAAGTTAATTGTGAATAAAAGATAGATTCAAAGGCCTTCTTCCATGCTTTACTTTCCTCAGTTATTTATTAGAATTCCTCTTTATAACTGTCTCATGTTTGGGATCTACACATATCACAATTTACCTGTATTTACCTGACAGGAAATACAGCTTTGTATTTCACAACTCCAACAAAAGTTTGAAAGCAAATAATCTCTAGCATTTATGTCCCTTTAGACAGTCAAAGCTCAGGAAGAAAAATGATCTTTTTGTTTTTCCGTTTGGTGTTTCATGAAAACATTGTGGATTGTAATCCCATTGCACGGTGTAACACAAATCCCCACTTAAGATGAAAAGGCAACAGAATGAGATGCAATTTAAATGGCAACAAAGTTCACATGATTTATGCACTAGTTATACCGATTAATTAAGTAAAAAATAATAAATTATATAAAAGTCTGTAAGAGCTGAGTTTCTATTTTACAAGCTGTGATCATATCAGTTAGCTCAATGCTATGAGACTCCATTTGCATGTTGAATTGTTTGAAGGAAAGGGAAGGAAAAATAAGGAAGAAAATATGAAAAGAAGCTTAAAGGAAAGGAAAACAGAGGTGTGATTTAAGACCCATACGGTATATAGTACTCTTATAATAGAAAAGATTAAAACAGAATATGAATTAGGATCCGTTTTCTGCATGTCAGATCCCTCAAATGAAGGACAGAAATAACATCACTCTGGCAGACATGACTCAAGTTTCTACTGTTATAAAGTGAAGATCAAAAAGTTATACTGATTTGTATTAGCTGAGAATGTTGCCCATGAACTTAACTTTAGCCCACTTCTTAGATACTTTTTCCTATGACAGCAGCAATAGCAGATGTTTATCAGGTCGTGCTGAAATAACCCAGAATAAATGACAGTTTTATTTTTCTTTCAATCTCCTTCTATATGTATTTCCCCATTAACATTATGAAAAACGTTTGAAAACACGATGATTTGAAAAATCATAGTTTGATTTTCAAAATACGCCCCTCAGCACTTTTTCCTCTTGGCATTTATTTTAGTTACCTGAATCCCCTAAGGCTTTCCTACAGATGGACATAATTAATCTTTCCAACAGTGCCTCTAAGACAAGAAAGTAATATATGTACAGATGGGACCAGGGCACTCCATCATCTATACAAATAAGTGACCAGTAATGTGACCAAAACTATTCCCTTGAGGTTATTGACTGACCACTGTGAAGTCACACAAGGCTCAGTGTAAACAATAGATTTTATTTACTAAGGTGGTACCCTAGGAAGAAAGGGAAAAAAAAAAAGATTGGTTTAAGAGAGAATATAATAAATTATTTTTGACATGAATAATTTATACAAATGGAAGGAAAATTGCCATTGTAAATTAATGTGCCAAATTAATTTACAATGGGCCTCTAGCATAATAGGTGAAATGTAATATGAATGTGTACAACATCAACAGCATTTCTGCAGTGTTGCATCATATATTCTACTGCATTCTTATTAAGTTGAAACAATACTGACTATTCCCAAGCTGAAATGCTATAGGGATTTCCAATGCCAAGTTATCTTTTTGGTTTTTGAGACCTAACTAATAGGAAAGTAAATGAATTCTTACACTGTTAGGAGCAAACAGTAAAGCGTTTGCCAGTTATATGTTCTTTAAGAAAAACAGGTATGATTACTTTAATTCCTTCCCTGTAACATTCCATTTCATGGGGAACTAATTGATCTGTGGTCTTTCCCACACTCAGGCTTTAAGCTGGCTACTTGCTCCATCTTCTGATGTGCTACAAGGATACAATAAAATTGAGAATTGTTTCCTTAACCAAAGTGAAATTTACTTCTCTGACTCTGAAAACAAAGGGACTTTGATTTCACTTGGGCATTAATTCTGCAGACTGCTGAGTAATTTGATCCTGATCCAGCAATGCATCGTAACAATGTAGTAACACAATCACCACGAATTGTGCTTTAGAGGTGCTCATGTGTGTGTTTTCCCAGACCAGTACCAGAATAAAGCCACAAATATCAAGAAAGAGGAAAATCAAATCACTGCGTCTCAGACTAATGTTCTCTCTGTAATATAAATTAGTTTAGAAAACTGTTTTGGAAAATTACTTTAAAACTGTTAAACAATTTTGTAGAAGAGCCATACTGAATAATCAACATCCAATATAGATTTTCAGTAGCTGGACTTTTCAATGTACATTTGAGCATTTGTAACTTAACAAATTTGAGCATTGACTGAGAATGCGAGGAACGAAATCTCTTCTGTCCAAACCGCCCAGCTACCACCAGCTGCCTTGAACAGTTCCTGCCCTCTGAATATCAGATTCTGCCTGTGTCTTGGCAGCTGAAAGGGAGTCATCAATCCCCAAACCCCTCTGGTTCAGACAAAGTAACATGTCAGAAAGTGACAGCTTAGAAGAGGCATTGACAATGCGCCAATTTTGAAATACAGTATTGTATGAACAGGAAGAAAAAATCTATTCACATGTGTCTTGGTTTGAAGACAGGTATGCCTGCTAGGAAAAAAAATCAGGAGTCTTTCTCTTGCAATGGGGAAAAGTAAACTTCCTCTCTCCAAATTGCTATAAATTTGGAATTAAAGGGGCTCCCAGGCAAAGGATTTGGTATAAGAATAACAGTTCTCTACTAATGAGTCTATCAAGATGAACAAAATAACAATAACTATAGTATTAGCACCAAACAGAGTTAGGAAACAGTCACAGTTTTTCTCCGATGCTGGCACCTTTCAGGGGGGAAGGGGGGGAGAGGATGAGCAGGAGTCCCGAGGGACGAGATGGATCCGAAGCTCGGCAGCAGTAGTTGAAACTGTAGAAAACGTCCCGGCAGGCAGAAGAAATGGCGTGGAGAAACCCAGAGCAAAACTGAAGCAGACGTGGGTGCAAAGCGATGGGGCAGCAGCTCCTGGCGAGCAGGGAGAGACCAGGGTCTGAATTCCCAGGGGACCCACAAAAATCACTCTGAGCTCAACTCCAGGTGAGGTTTGGCCAGATCTCCCTGGAGTCAAAAGACTGCACTCCTCAGTTCTTTCTGAGCCCCCAAGAGTGAGGTGTAGTCGGTGCCACCCTCTCTTGACAGTCACCTCTTATGTCTCTTCCAAGTACTTTAAAGTGCTCATAGGCACCCAGCAATCGGCTTCCTAGCCACTTTTTTGGGAAAAAAATCTACAAGAAAACAACCCAACCCCCAACAACATGATTAAATAGAGCTTTCTGTTTTATTGGGCAAAACAATGTACTTCAGAAGAAAAAACTAAACTAGGGATTTATTGATTTCAGAATCCATGGCCTGGGGTGAAAATCACCCTCTGTGAAGAGCATTATATGTTTTAATGGATTTTTTGGTGGAACTCTTAGTCAAGGATGGCTCTCTGAATGTAAAAGGTCCTGGAAAGTCCCAATAGATTTTTGGCAAACTAGCAAATAAGACATTAATGTCCTTTTCTCTTTCCCCAACTTTCCTTTCCTTTAGCTGAAGGAAGCTATTCAGATCGATTTGACTAATTTTAGGGGTGTTTCCCTTCAACACAATATCATCACTTCAGACAAGGTAGCGAACATTTCTTTAAGCAGTTGAGTTACTGCACTTGCTCACAGCAACCTAAGACAAGGACTAAGACAGGAGAGTAGAGGATGTGAGGCAGGAGCTTCCTAGGCTCCTGAGGTTGGGATACACTGCTCTACATAAACCTCTAGGAGATAAAATCAAGCGATCTCCAAAACAGAGTCCTTCACAGGTATGTCCTACAGTCAGGAACAAAGTTCCTGTCCCCCTATCAGATACTTCTAAGGAAATAGCTCATAGGATGTCTTTATTAGATGTCTCCAAATGTGGACTTCAGTCAGGCAAGGATGTAGAGGTGTTGATAAAGCGGCTCTTAAAACCCAGCCTTTCCTTTGAGCTATGTCTGGTTGTTTCCCCGTGTGGTCACTACAAAAATCTGAACAATGCTAGAAAAGTGAGAGCAGTGCTCTGGGTGTCACAGCCTTGCTTTGCTGTTTCAGGCTGTGACATTGCTTAAGTTTGACTGTTAAATTGGAAATGCTCCCTATAATTACTTATGCAGAAAAGTTGTTACGTTTTCATTGAGGGGTTACCACAACATTTGAAACCAGGGATTTTCATAGAGGCTTTCAGGAACCCAGAAATTCTCATTTTCTTGAACAAAAGGCATTAATAAAGCCATAGCTGTCAATAGAAAAGTAATTGAACTGTGTCAGCTCTCTGAAGACAATGCAAGTCTATTAAGATTGACTTAGTCAGGCAGATGGACTGAGTTGATCTGACGTCATTAGAGGTTCTTAAAGGACCTTCGTCTCCAGGGATAGAGGACCTTGGTAATTTTTCCAAATGTCCAGAAGAAGAATGAGTGAATTCAAATGAGTATATTCTCATTTAGGTTGGGACTGAACTCCCAACAGGGCCATGTCCTGAAGCTATAGAAGCCATGCCATTTGCACAACCACAGGTTTTGCTCTGGGGCCCTGACCTTTGTGTATGTGCTAAATTCAAAAGTTTTCCACTACATCTGGCAGACAAAAAGAAGATGAAGAAACTTCATTTTCCCTTTCCTAACAAAACAGAGTATTTAGCATTCCACTTCAATTAGAACTAGGAAATAGGGATCTTATCCATTAATTAAATTTAAAATTCCAAATGTCTTTGAAAGGTTTTTCATCAGCCTATTTTGAAACAATAATAAGTCTAAACATTTGAGCTAGTTCTTACCAATACAAACTGTACTAGTTCCAAGGAAAACACAACAATTGATATGAGAAAATGAGATCTGTATAATGTAAGTCATAGGTGTTCTAAATTCTATCAATTCTCTCAGTTTTGTTTTGTCCTGCTAAACTTTGCTCAGAAAATGACCTTGAGTACAACTGCTCCTTCTGTTGTTAACCCTCTGACCTTCTAAACTAACATCCTTTGCTCTTTCTAATTCAGAAGGTTTCTGGGGCTTATTAACTGAACAGGCCTAGTGACCGTTCCCAACAGAAACCAGAGTCCCTGACAAGGAGGTCATTGTTTTCCAGGCTTCCTCCCTAGTACTAGATCTGCAGATTTCAGATGAAAAAGAATAATGCAGATATTCTTTGTCTAAACATTATCTGGAAAGCATCAAGATAACTCAAGCCACTTCCTCACCAATTAAGATTAGAGGGGTCATCTCTAGGGACCTAAGTGATTATGGCCACAGTTTTCAAACTTGAATGATGAAATTTGTAGCAAACTATATCATGAGGCATCTAAATAAAAGAACCTCAGCCTTCAGAATTAATAATAATTTGAACTAATGTCAGTCAAAAGAGAGGGTACTCAGCACCCCTAGGAATTGCAAGATTTTAACTAATGTCCCTCACTATGTACTTAGATGAATAGCTGAAAGCAATCAAATTTGGAAAATGCAAACAAATTTCTCAAAAGAAGATGCTGTAATTAGGCTTCTAAGTTTAGAGTTTAGGATCCATGAAATCCTTGTATAATACATCCTGGAAAAACAGAAATTCTAGCCAAGATATAGGGGCATACTACTATGGGCTTCAGGAACAGCAGACCATGTTCATGCAACCCATTAGTACAAATGAGTCACTTTCTACAGTATCACTTTTCCCAAGAGCCCCTCCCTCACAAGAGGTCATTAAAAAGCTAATAATCTAGGGAATCAATTCTCTACATTTTAAAACCTTTTTGAACCCCTCTTATTTCAAAGGTGATGGCAGTAAGTGCACTGCTCCCTAAGGAGGCTGCGGTTCTCCCAGCAGCACCACCTAGTGCAGAGCACGCTTCGTGTCCCTCCGCCCATAGAGCTCCTCCATATGTATCCCAGATGTTAGGAATAAGTTCCTAAGTTTGTTGAATTAGTTATAATAAATTCCTAAGTATGTTGAATTGGTTGTAATAAGTTCCTAAGTTTATTAAATTCGTTCTCGGTTGATGCTGTTCCTAAGTCTGTAAGTTAATTCTCGTGTTAATTGTTAACAGAATAAATTACCTTCTCCCCCAACTGTACTTTCCTTATCCTGTCGGGAAATGCCACCGCTGCTCCCCAAAATAACACCTGCCACTAAGGAGGAGGAGACAGCAACCACGAATATGCAAATGAAGGGCGCAAGAGATCATTTGAAACAGAATGCCTCTAGAACAACGAGCCTACATAACATCACGAGAAACCAACAACATACTACACCAGAGAAAAGGCTGAGCAATCCTCCCATGGCATTTTTCCATTCGGAATGTGGTCACCATAACCTGAATGGGAGTCAACCACAGTGACAACCCTGGACTTCGAGCCAGCAAGTGCCTTCCTGAGGACTCTCGCGAGGAAGGAAGCCCCAGCTCTGCTCTGCGGCAAAGCTGCTACACTCCTCCTCTTCTGCGTCATCTATGGGAGCAGCGGTGGTTTGCGTGACCCCTCGGGCTCCCACCCCAAAGAGCTGATTCCAATAAAGGCTGTTTGAAAGGAGCTGGTCTCCTGGACCTTATTTACTTCACCAGATACAGTCAGCTTTGAGCAGTTTCCTACGAACATCTCCAATCATTAACAGGAAAAACATGGGGTAGGGACAGAGTGTTATGTCAAGTAATTTTGAGACATCAACTCTCAAAGTAAGCCTAGGTGAAATTCTACAGCTGAATTCCAGGCAGGTATTTTTGGAAAAATTGACAGATAGAAAGTTCATTACATAAGGTACACTATTAAAGGGGAATTGCTAAACTTTAAACTTGGTTGTACTAATGCAATCTATTTAGTTTTCAGAAGAGCTAACAGAAAAAGGGAACACAGTGAAGCTGCAGCGATATTAAAATTTTTATTTTAATGTAGTATTGGTTTATTTTGCAATGAACAGCAATATCTTTCTACACCAGAAACCTAAACGGCAATCCCAAACCACAACTTTTTAGAGCAAAATATTAAACACTTCCTTTTTACCATTAATTACTGTACGTCACTGAATAAAGAGCACCTTCCTCATCTGAACTCAATTTCTGCCACCAGACTGTTGGACGACTATGGCTTTCCAGCCATACAAGAGATTCTATTCTCCCTTTAGAAAAGAAAAAAAGAAAGACATTGTTTTTTATAATATTTAGAGTGTATGTGACTGGGTAGATAGTTTAAAAAAGCAGAAATGTCATTACATGCACATTTTAAAAGCAATAGTCTGCAACTAAAGAAAAAAAAATAATAGTTCCATGTAAACAAACAGACCTAAATCATAAAAAGGGCTGATGACCACAGACAACACTCATCTTTTTCAACTATGCACTGTTCTCTAATGTTGCATTTAAGAGGCCCTCCCAAGATTAAAATCCCCATTATGTCATATGCTATAGATGTAATTCTGTCTACATTTTTCCATTCATAAATAATAGTGTATGCTATTTTCTTGGTAGGGACAAATCAATGTCCATATCTGGGACCCAAGCAGTTAAATCTCTGCTAAAATGAAGGCTACAAGCCTAAACAGAATCTCTAAAGAGAAATGGAGACCATATGTCAGAGACACAACTTCGGATTATCACAGCTGGAAATGAAGAAATTGTAGTATATTGATTAATTTTGATTTTGTTTAATGAGCTATGACAGAAAGCCACTAGGATGAATGCATCTTCCTTTCTGGAACAGGAGGGGTTCTGCTCATAGTACCACCAACTTTGAATGGATCCTCTCTAATGCTTTTTTGGATTTGCTTCAGAAATTCTGTGATCTGCTGCCAGACATGGAAAGACAGACCAACCAACTTAAAGAATAATGGAGGCTACTTTTGTGAAAAAAGACATGTTCCAGTATCAGAAGCAAACTTACTGGGAGGGCTGTTTGTGATCTAAAACAGCAGGAAAAAGTGAATCATATCAAGGCAATTAAACTGTATTCAGGAGCTTCTTGTGCTCCAGGGATCTGAACTCACTGTCCAGTAAGGACTTGATCCACTACAGATTTCAGTAGACTGTGGCATACGTATAGCACAGGTGTGGCACACGTGGCAGAATGCCTAAGCAGCCTATGGGATACTGTCTTAGTTTGAAGACAGGTATACCTGCTAAGAAAAGCAGAAGTCTTTCTCTTGCAATGGGGAAAAGTAAACTTTCTCTCTCCAAATTGCTATAAATTTGGAATTAAAGGGGCTCCCAGGCAAAGAATTTGGTATAAGAATAACAGTTTGTTACTAATGAGTCTAAACAGATAAACAAAATAACAATAACTATAGTATTAGCACCAAACAGAGTTAGGAAACAGTCACAGTTTTCACCAATGCTGCCACCTTTCCAGGGGGAGGGGTGAGTAGGAGTCCCGAGGGATGAGATGAATCCAAAGCTCAGCAGCAGTAGTTGAAGCTGTAGAAAACATCCCAGCAGGCATGAGAAATGGCGTGGAGAAGCCCAGAGGAAAACTGTGGGTGCAGGGCAACGGGGTGGCAGCTCCCGGCAGGGCAGGGAGAGAGACCAGGGTCTGAATTCCCGGGGGACCCACGAAAGTCACTCTGAGCTCAACTCCAGGTGAGGTCTGGTGAGATCTCCCCTGAGTCAGACTGAACTTCTCAGTTCTTTGAGATCCCAAGAGAGAGATGTAGTTGGTACCACCCTCTCCTTGACAGTTACCTCCTTTGTCTCTTCCAAATACCATTAAGTGCCTACAAGCACCCAGCAATCAGCTTCCTAGCAATTCTTTTTAGGAAAAAATTCTGCAAGAAAGCAACCCAATCCCTAACAGATTCCAAATACCTCTGCTTCCAAGTGCCACATATGGGAGCTGTACCTGCAAAGCAAGAAACTGAGAAGCAGAAGTCTTGACCAAAGGAGGGAACTAAGAACTGGACAGGATTCAGCATCTTGTTTCAGTCACAATGGACATACCCTCTCCAGACCAGCACACAAGGACAGATTGTGACACCAGCTACAATTATCTTTGTCCACTGTTACACATGTGACAGGTTTGCTGGTCTTCTCAAATGAAACAAACCTCCCTGCAAAAGAACAATACCTGCTGCATATGATTTTGAGATGTCCCTGTTCTAGAAGCAGTTCTAGAAGCCTTTGGGATATGGGCTAAACATCAAAGACTTAATAATGAAACACTTGACTCATTAGAACAATTATAATAATGGAAAAAATGTTTACCATCCATTTGAAGGTAAACAGCATATAAACTCCTGACTTTCTGCTGTTAAATAGGACCTTCATTCTGATGGTTTATTTCTTGCTTCAGAAAGACACTGCCTGCAGCTGTGATTAGACAGAATATACTTTCAAATCTCTAATGTGCTTCCCATGTTTTTTAGACTAATGACTTTGACAGCATAGTTTGCTGCTGGCTAAAGGTTTAAAATCCTGTTTTATCTGACAGTTCTAAAAGTTTGGTTATACCATACTCACATGCAGTGAGGGGTGTGACACTGGCTAAGTAGTGAGTCACTTTGGGGAGGAAGAAACTCCACAAACATATGTAATGCTCTGTCACATCTGAAATGACCTCTATTGCCAGTTCAGCTGGCACACTTTTCACATGGAGTCTTCAACCTTGGAAAGGGGTAGGCAAAAAATAGGTGAAATATTTGACCAGCTTATATGATCCTGATGAAGGAAGCAGTCTGTGCAGTCAGCTCCAAAATGTCATTCTCTCCTGTGGATGCTGTGACATTAATTACATCTGACAAGCAGAGTAGGTGGGCCACCATGTTAAATACAAAACAGACTCACAATAGCAATGAAACATGAGATGGGAACAGGAAGGATAAGTGATACACTGAAAAGACAAAGTGACAGCTGACTACCTATGTGGGACTCTTATTGAAGTTGTACCCAATGTATGCCTCCTGAAGCAAGAACTAAAAGCCCTCAGTATCTTGCAGAATCTGTAAAACTTGATTTCTTTTTTTTTTTTCTTTTGGCAAAGATCTTAGTTCTTCACAATAAACCCACCAATAAACTGGAAAAAAAAAGACCTACAGTATGGTGTCCTGATTCTAAATGTGCAGCAAAAATTTAATGTAAATAGTATGTATTTACATTAGTTAGTGTATTTACACTAATTAAGTGCATGACAGTCCTAACTATTACATCCAGAAGCCTGTTTACTTCTGCTTGTTGTAGTCCAGCAGCAGCATACCAGCAACCTTGGTTTCAGAATAGATTAAAATCCTTCATTTCCTGGCCTTGGGCAATGACAACAATAGAAAAGAGAAGGTCATTTACTCATGATACCATTGCTTGTTTTAGAATAGCAGCGCTGGGTTAACACTGTGATCTCTAGACACCATGTAATGTTGTAGTAAGTGAGAATATGAGGAGAGCACTGTGTGCAGGTGTAGAAAGATGATGGGAGTATGTCGTGGGGTGGCGCTGTTCAATTCAACCAATGAAGCTACTGCGCTCTTTTATAAAGACACATTCTTGAAACAAAGAAACCAGAGGAGGGGGCACGGCACTTCACTTCTGGCTCCTGAAGGAGGCAGCAGGCCCGGCGGGGCCTCCGGGCTGGCCCTGCCCGGCCCAGAATGGCTGGGCCTGGGCTGATTTGATGTCTCTGGCCTGGCTGAAACTTTCTCTCTCGGAGGGGTGGTGAGAAGACTGCTAGTTACCCAGGAACTCACCAGGCTTCTCAAGGCCAGAAAGGACTCTGAAACTAAAAGCAACTTTGAAACAAAGAAGCTACCACGTGGCTAGAAGGTCTGAACAGCCACGTGGCTGAAGATTGCCCCAGCCAGGAGAATGATTTCAGCAGCCACAGCTTCTTCCCCTTCGTATGGCTTACCGCAGCTACTTTGAACTAACTTTACTGCAGGTGAGAAAGAAACAAAAACCCCGGCTGCAGTTTTTTTTTCTCCAGTTCCAGTGTTTCAGCAGAACGAAGTTAACATGATGGTAGGAACCACGTGGCCGTGGGGAAACCCAGTAAGTTCTTCACAGTGCAAGAAGATCTGAATTGAGATAACCTTTCAACATTGCAAGACTCTGTAAAAACTGTTTAAATTGATGATAAAACTTAACCTTTAAAGTCAGTAAGGAAGTAGTTTGATTTTGGATGGAGGAATTGAAGAGAATATTTTGAGCTTAAGTTTAATTTATTTTGTAAAGCTATGGTAAAGATATTAGACTTTGTTTATTTTTTCTGTGATGCATGAAATGTGTTGGGGGAAAGCAGCAATTTGGGTACAACTGTGAATTGAAATATTGGTGGTTGAAACAAAAGGAAATTACTGTGATTTAAGGAGAAATTTAGAGGAATGAGAGAAATGAAGACAATAGTAAAGAGACCTTTGTTCTTAGAGAAAAATAAGAAACCTGTTGTATACTAAAGTAGCTCATTCTTAAAATAACACCCCAATTAGTAATGTAGTCTATAACTAGAGAAATGTTTTGCTTTGTTACAGCAGAGAATAATAAATTTTTTCCTGGGCAGTTGTTTTCATTTGTGGCAAAGCTACAAGAAAATCTGTTTTCTTGTGAGAAAAGTCCTCATAGCATAATGAGAGAAACTCTTCTCCCCAGGTGAACTGAAGTTATGACTGGTTTTCTTTAAAGGTAGTAAACTGACTAAAAGTCATGAGTTTTATCTTTGCATTGTCAGTGGAGGAAGAAAAGTTATCTGGATTTAGTTCTGATTATCTCATTATTATCATTTTCCTCTTTTAGCTTTGTTAATAAAGTTTTTTCTTGTGTGTTTTCAAGTTTAAATTTGCTTTGTTTTCTTTCCTTTTTAATCCTATCTCATAATGAAAATAAAACCCCCACAGAGTATTAGAAACATTTACTTCACAAAGCCATCAGGCATACAAGCCAACACATTGGAGCAGTTTTTAAGTTCTTGGCATCACCCCCAGGCTAATTGTTTCACTTGTAGGACAAAAAGAAATAATTGATATTTGGAATCTTATCATAAGATTATGAAAAAAAATCATGTTCTTTTGTCTGCAATTTAAAAGAATGCTACTGTAAGAATCTAATGCTTTATTACTACCTATCTGAATATTATGCTTACATTAACCCGACACAATTTAGAGGTGCCACAAACTAAGAAAACCAATCATATCTGTCTGTGATTTTCTTGCAAATTCCTGTAAATGTAAAGAATCGGAGAGAGAGTGTTATTCTGATATTCCTTTCTACTTGTTTACTATGTGAAATATTTGCTCCAGTAAATTTTGGTGCTTTGCTCAAATCCTCTCAGGAGCCAGGTCTGTCCTGTAGGGTTAGTTTCAGTTTGGAGATGGTAGGGAAAATCTATGCGTGTTCACTACGGTCATCCATGAGCGTGCAGTAGCAGTGTAATAGCATTCAGTTGTTCCACATCCCTTTTTATATCTTTACCAAATAAACAGTTGTTGTAGGTTGGCATTGTTCAATAGAACCAACGAGGTTGTTATATTTTTTGTAAAGACACATTCTTAAGACAGAAAAAAGCAGAGAGGAACTCACTTCACTTCCGGCCTTGGGAGGAGGCGATGGGCCCGGGCCAAGCGGGGTCCGGGCTGACCCACTCAGCCCAGAGTGGCCAGGCCTGGGCTGATCTGCTCTCCCTGGCCCGGCTGAGATTTTCCTTTTCCCGGAGGGGTGGTGAGGAGGCTGCTGAGCCTTTCAGTGGGGAGCCTGCCAGGCCCCGAGGCCAGGAAGGACTCCGAGGCCAGAAGGAACCCTGAGACAGATAGGGGCCATGTGGCCGGAGATTGCAGCAGCCAGGATGGTGCCAAACAGCCACAGACAGTCCTGCATGGCTCACAACAAACTCTGTCTGCTCAGCTACTTTAAACCAACTTTACTGCAGGTAAAAAATGATAAAAACATCGTCTGCAGTTTTTTTCTTAGTCTCAACACCTCAGCAGTACTAGGCCGACATGATACTAACAGAGACCACATGGCCAGCAAATAAACACGGCAAGTTACATTCCCAATACAGAACTCGGATCAGATGAACCTTTCGACATTGTAGGACTCTATAAAAACTGCTTCAATCGATGATAAAACTTAACTCTTGAAGTCAGTAAGAAAGAAGTTTGATTTTAAATGGAAGGATTGAAGAGAATGCTTTGAACTTAGATTTAAATTCTTTTGTAAAGCTATGGTAAAGACATATATATATTTGATATATCAAATTATTTTCTCTGTGATGTATAGAAATGTATTAGGGGAAGTAGCAATTTTTAGTACAACTGTGAGTTGGAATATTAGTAGTTGACACAAATAGAGATTACTGTGATTTAAAGGAGAAACTTAAAGAGAAATGAGAGAAATAAAAAAACATAGTAAGGGAACCTTTTGTTTCTAAAGATAAATGAAAAAACTGTTGTATACTGAAGTAGCTCATTCTTAAAAATAACACCCCAATAGTTGATGTAGTCTATAAAAGCAGCTGTGTAAAAGCTGCATAACAAGAGAAATGCTTTGCCACTGCAAAATAATTCTATTTCCGGGCGGTTATTTTCCTTTGTGAAAATAAGTATCTATAGCACAACAAGAGAAACTCTTCCCCCAAGTGACTTGAAGATAAGGCAATTTTAAAGATAGTAAACTGACTAAAAGTCGTGGGCTTTATCTTCGCACTGTCAATGAAAAAGAAAAATGTTGTCTGAAATTTTATTCTAATTATCTTATTATTATTATTATTATTATTTTCCCCTTTAGTTCTGTTAATAAAGTTTTCTTTATATGTTTTCAAGTTTGAATCTGCTTTGCTTTCTTTCCTTTTATTCCTGCCTCACAACAAAAATAAACCCACAACAACAATACAGAGAAAAGCATTTAAAAAAATAAGAGAAGTAGCAACAAAACCACAGACTTGCAGAAGGACTCCCTGCTGCACCTACTTCAGTTTTAAACTCATTGCTTTAAATTTATTTGGTTTTCTGCCAGCTATATCTCAGCAGGGTACCTATTTTCAGCAATAGCATGAAAGCAAGCTCACATTTTTAAGTGAGATGCCAGAGTTGGATTTAGTAAGGAAAGAAATTGGAAATTAAATTTTAAAACTCCTTGTTATATCCCCATCTTCATATCAAAGTACAGTAGAATAAGAATAAGCCTCTGGATCAGGCAAAAATAGAAAATAAAGATGAGACTACTGAACTTCACACTTGTAGAGGAACCCCTGTGGCATAAAGCTCTGCATGAGGAATGGGCAGAAACAAGACTTTCACTGCAGATGCTAATGTATATTGCTTTAGAAAATCATTATTTTTCTACCACTTGGATCTATGAAGATTAACTCATACCAGAATGGATGTCACTGTACTGATATCTAAGAACTTTATCTGACAAAATCCCAAATTTATGTCTTTCACATAAATACACTTTTGTAAACAGCACCTCCTCACCTTTTCTCCCTAACACACAGAACAGTGCAAGACAGAATAATAAAACTTTATCTATGAGACTGATTGATATCCCTCACTGGAGATATTAAAAAAACATCTGAATGCAATCCTGTACAATATTCTCTAGAATGACCCTGCTTGAACAGGGAAGTTGGATGACCCACTGTAGCCCTTTCCAGCCTTACCTATCCTGTGATCTGGTGATTTCATTGCTACACAAGCTTTTAGGAAAAAGGCCCTGTTTTAACTGGAACGTAATGAAAATTCAGCTATTTTCTATCACTTCCATTAAATGCAAGTCACATTAATACACAAAGAGTATTTTCCAAAAAGCTTATAAAGGCACCTTGATATGAATACACTCCAAATCCAACTGAAAATGAGGGAATCTACTCCTAGGGAAATGATAAATAAAAGAAGGAAATTACTTTTTTATTTTCAGAGTTTTAGATATACTTTTTTACATCAGTCTACATAAAACATTGTTTTACACCCTGTAACATTTAAAAAATAAACTATATTAATCTCCAAGTTTTTAGTTATTATTCACTCCAAAGCACTCAAGTGCTAACTTCCTGATAAAGCATATTATACACAGAAAGACCTCAACATACTACACAAATAGACAAACCAAACAGAGAAGTACTATTCTTTATCATGGCAATGAATCTCAACTGCTATTCTAGGAAATAAAATCTTGGATGTGAAAGGAGCTGTTTTGTTCACTGAAACTGTTAAATCCAATCATCTCTCTGTGACTGCATGATTCTCTGTGGCCACAAGAGCTATGTCTAGTTTATTTAATGATATTTAATTAAGTCTCTGTTAATGCTCATTCTAAAAGAGTTTCATCATTACCAAGAATGACTGCTATTAACTGCAAAGAGAGTAGCCTCGGGCACTGAAAGATCAGAGTAATAAATCAGCTTATTGGTTGAACGAGGCATTTTTAAATGTCTATAACTGTCTCTGAAAACTTTCAAAACTTGCTAATGGTTCAGGGTTATAGTTCTGATTGCATTTGAGTTTATTTAATTATGCTAATTATTCACAGTTTTCTTACTCTGGTTGTTAGAAACCATAAGCTGATGGATGTTACAACAGTCAGGGCATTCATGCACAGGCATCTATTTACTTCTTTTCTAATGCATGCTAACATGCTGATACATCTGTTGTTGTTACTTGACTGTTTCAAAGGATACTGATTTTGACATCAATCCAATTATTTAATCTGGAGATTATTTATTATACAATAATAATAATTCAGAACAGATCTTCCAACCCGACAGACTCAAGCTGGGCTGTCTGCAGTCTCTCAAGTGTGCCCAGTGAAACCAAAGAGGCTGCTCCAGGAGTAATGTACTGCTGCATGTGAGAAAGAGAAGTAGACTCCAGCCCATTGTTACAAGATTATTGCAGAACCCATTTTATTGAGTGCCAGATGATAAAAGGGCCAGTGTTTGTAACTAGGAACAGTCTTGAGAGTGAAGACAAGTTGCTTATGCTTAGCAAGATACAGTTACAAAACCAAGTGAGTCTGTGCAGATGAGTCAGAATTGTGATAGGAGAATTGCAGATAGAACAAACCAAATCATCAAGACAAAGAAAAGAATATCACAGCAGCAGAGACTCAAGTCCCAGGATGAAAGTTTAGCCCAGTGGCTGTCATCACAGAGATGTTATGGGGAAAATCTCTGAAGGCTTTACAGACAGGCAAATAAAAACACAGGAAAGAGGCAAGTCAAAAATTATATCCAGGTCTGAGAAACAGACCTGAGAAATACACTGAATTATTTTGTTTTCCTCAACGACTAGGAAAGACATATGGAAGATAATGAGCTCTTTTTGGCTAGCTTGAACTTCAGCTAGTTGTGAGGCCTTAATGAAGAAAAGGTAGAAACAAGTACAGTGATTCCAATTGAAATTATAGGGGGAAATTACATTACTCAGAGATATGTAAGAGAAGATACTTATTTCAACAAATATGCTTTGATAATTACAAGCTGTTATTAATTTTACACTTATTTTACAAGGTTACTTCTACCTACAAACACAACTGAACAACTAGAGCTACACACAGGATGTATTTTCCTTGAAATAGTGGGGATTCAGAAACCTCAAGAGGACATTGAACTTTACAGAGATCTCCAGAAGAAATCTACAGTCACCTACTAGAGTGGGGTCCTTGGATTCATTCTGAATCTTCAAGTTTGATCTTCCTTCTCTTTTTCAGGTATACGTTTAGAGTTCTTTTTTTCTGCAATGCTTATTGTCTTGCGGTGCAGACTTTATTTACACTCCATATGAATCCTTTATCACATACAGGCCTCACACAGGATACAAAGTTCCACATTCCCGGACCTCTCATATCAATGTTTTTAATTATAACAATTTTTCAAGAGAATATGCATCTAAACCACAAGTACTATGCCTACAGCAATAATTTTTCTGAGCATGTTTGTTTGCCTTAAATGCACTACAATGATGGGATAAAACACATTTGATCAGAATTCAGTACATGGGTAATGCTTCAGAGCACAGAACAAGGAGATTGGTTTCATCAGAGATGAAAACAAAATATACCCACTCTAAAAAGGAAAGGTTATAGCTGTTCATGTGAGGAGTTTGGCATTTTATAAAAAAAAATATTGTCCTGATTGGACTGCATTAGGGTAGGATCCTCTAGGAAACATTGGGATTTCTCATCTTTTGTAAGTAAGTAACCTGAAAGAGTAGAGGGGCATGAAGGAAACTCTGGAAAAGGGCTAAATATGTTCCCCAGCCACCATCATCAGTTTATGGAGAGCAAGACGCAGCAATACCATGGGTAGCAGAGAGCTCTCTCCTTTCCCTCCAACCTTCCTCTTGACCACTAAATGGTTCCCTGGAGCCCAGTATCTGCCCATACTGCCCAGTTTGTCTCCTCTTGCCTCAGCAAAGAGGTTTACATGGCTTGCACTAGCTGGATTTCACCACAGAGAAGCAGATAAAGAAAGAAGTAGTAGACAGGGGCTGTTTCCTTTCTACTTGCACGAGGTAGCTGACTGATATAGTTCAGATCAGCCTGGCAGGATGGTCTTTTTCATAGTAACTTCCTGTGTATCTCAGATCTCCCTGCTCATTTTCCCCTTTGCTTATGCACTGCCTCCCAGATCTCTTTACCAATCAAAAGATAGTCCAATTTGATTTTCAGCAGTTTGCTGAAAAATTATTAATGAAGAGCCTGAAATGACTTGAGATTATGTTTTCCAGATTAAATTCCGTCAAGGGCAGAGCCTTCCTTTGCTCCTTCACACCGCCGTCTTGAAAACAGTGAAACATTTGGGGAACAGTCACATTGAATTTTGTTACCATGGTCTAAAATGCAAGGAGACTGGAAAGTGACCCAATTCATACAAAAAGAGAAAAAACTCAACAGACTAGCAATAACAAAATGAATTTGTGCAGACAGCAGAGATGGCAAAGCAAAGGGGTTTGTGTTTACTAAGCAAGCTGCTATTTTCTTGAAGGAGCTAGAAAATGTAAATCCTCAAAGGCAAGTTCACTCTGTTAAAAACTGGATTTGCCCACTTGCATTTGGCAGAAGCCTAGCTCTCAAATTCAAGATGATAATTTCTCAAGGCAATCAAAAACACTTTTGCTTTTGTTCAGTGTCTCTAGGGTAAAACTGAGACCATGATGTACAGTCTGCACGTCTTTAAATCAGCTCCTTATCAGCAGTTACTATAATCTATTTCTATTACCACATGTAATAAACCCAAGAACTTTCCATCTCTGGAAAAGAGGCCATTCTTCCTGTGATTTGCTCAGAATAAGTGAATACACAATGCAACACCACTGGCCACAGTTGCCATTGCACTGGAGACAAACAGCCAGCCAGGTTTACTACTCTGCCACACACAGGGTCAGGAAAATGAGTAGATTCTGGCTTAGGACTCCAAAGAGAATGAGAGTCCAGCTCATATTACTGAGTGTCCTTTAGCTTTTGTGCATTTCTCTCCAAGAGGCCTTTTCCGGAGCCTTGCTCGTTTCTCAGAAGACAAAACCTGGCAAAGGAAGCAGTATATGGAAACAAGAGATTACTGGCCCTTCATACTTAAACTAGAAATCTGTAATTTGTTTTTTTCTTCACATTGTAAATTATTCCAATTCTAAACACGTGCTGGAAAAGCTGCTTTTCAAAATCTAAAACTGCTGCAGAGGATCATGTGCCAATATTTAGACCACCGCCTGTGAAGCTGAATTTTCCGTTTTCTCTTCTGATGTTTGATAAAGCACCTTTTATATTGAAAAGTGACTCTTCTCAGAGAGGGCCCCATAGCCCACATATATTTTATCAAAGTGTATGGAGACCCTACTAGGAACAATTCCATCTCAGGAACTGACCAATCTGACCTAGGCAAAACATCAGTTTAAATATCTACTTAAAACTGATTCTTTATGACTTGCAATAATCTTCACTGAGACAATTGTCAATGAGAAGATGGGAGAAGGCTTTTATTACCTTCATCTCCCATAATTAAGACTCAGAACCAGCAAAATACTTAAACATCATTATTCCAAATATTTGTGTTTCAATGCTAAAACACTTAGTGTATGCTTAAATACTGTGCTGGATCAGGACTTGAGCACACTTGTGTGTACTCAGTTCAGCAGTGTGAAAGAGCCAGACAAACCCGTCCACCTTCTGAGCACTCTCATAAAAATCCCTGTTTATAATGTCAATCCAGACAGGACTATTGCTGTCATTCTCTGAGCCAAAACTCTAATTCTCTGCTTTCTAAGACTTTGTTTGTGTTGTCTGTTTGCACTAGACTAGTCAATGCTGTGCCTGCCAACACTCACATATTTTTACTACTACCTTGCCTGGTATACAAACCCCTATAATACAGCTTTTGCTGTTAAATTGCCAGTTAGGGTCTTGTACCATACACTTCTACTGTGATCACTGCATGTCACAGGAACATCCAGTGGTGGCACTCAAATTCAGAATATCAGAATTATTTATTTGATGACTGTAGCACTTCAAACAGTTACCTGCTAAATCTCTGCCATTAAACAACACACTAACTAAGACTAACAAATGAGAGCTACTGACTCCATGGAATCTGGTGGTGCCTTGCAAGGGCCTAAAAGATCACTCCCTTCCTGACCTCAGCATTTTAGGGGTCAGTGCATAATTGTTTTGATGCAGGATTAGCTCTGGCCTAGGTGTCATTACAGAGATGTGCATGACTTCCCTCCATCAGGCAGCATCAAAAGCTGTAGCTAAGTGGGTCACAGATGCAAATAGAGCTCAGTGCAGCTGCTTAAATTTGTTGTTCTCTTTCAGCTGAGCACAGAAAATACTGACTCCTGTGCACCCAAAAAGCCACTTCACTATCACTTGTCAAATATCATATGATGAACACATTTAGGGGTTCCTCACCCTTAGTACCTCTGAGTTTACCCTCAAGGGCCAAGACACCACAGGGAAAATTGAACTCGCAGTATTTTCAATGCATAAATCTCTGCAAGCGAACCTTCCCTCAGCAGTTTCCCAAGGTGGTTTTTGAGAATTTGCAATTTCATTTTGGAAAGGACACTTGCATTTTAGACAGCATTTCCAAACCACCAAATCTGAAAAATCAAAAAGCACAGGGTTCCAATTGCCACTTTCATAAATTAACTGAAATGTCAAAAGTGACAAAGGAAAGTTTTTTTGCCACAGAAAGCAAAAAGAATTGAAGATTTCCTGGTATCACGGCATCCAAATTCCAGTAAAGTGTTATGTGATCTCAGCAACAATCCTCCAGTCATGGCAATTGATCTGAAGTTCACAGAAATTAGGAATTGTTTTTCCTCTCTTATTTTTTAGTTCTGTATCTGACTTAGAAAGCTTGAAATCCAGAAGACTATTACCTTACATACAAAAATCTCTTATTTCCTCATGCCACTTTTCTGCTAATGTCAGTAACACATTACTAAAAATAGGTGGACCAAAGCAATCACCTCATTACATGTCTGAAGTTTTTTTCATTATATGAAACACCCGTCACTGATATAATGTTAAATGTGAATGAAGTACTTATGATGGGAACTCACAAAAGTGTCCATCATTTTATATGAGGTATCTATGGATACAATTCAGTAGAGACTTCAACATGTGTTCAGGACCCAGTAATATTCATGAGACATGAACACATGATCTTGCTGTGCAGGAATAGGATGTTGAATCATCACTGTAAAATGGGCTTTCACAGCCAGCAACGACATAGTGATTTAACCAACTTGTATGGTTTGAGTCAAGTATCTCATCCAGAGGCAGCTGAACATAATGTTTTATGATGTGTCATACTTAGTTCTCTGGCCTCTGACTTCCATGGGAGCCAGAGCTTTCAGAGCACTGGCATTCATCCTGCAGCACAACTCCTCTGTGCAAGGTTAATACCATCAATTTGATTCACAGGGGTTTGTGAGCCAGACAGGCAAACTGAAGAAGAAAAAGACTTTCTCACAAGGAGACAAGGACACAAAAAGAGGTTTCCCACCAAAGTCATCAAAGCAAACAGCATGAATGAGACAGTGTTGATGAAGACAGAAGTGGCATTGAAGGCTGCAATAACAAAGCAGGGCAGTGACATGAAGATAAGTGGCAAAGTAATTGTCTGGTTGAGCCAAGTGTATCCATACAGTCCTTCTGCCAGCAACCCATACAAATGGACACCAGGCACTGAAGATCTAAGTACCTATTTATGTAAATATATTCCAGATGGTAACACAAAAATACATCGGAACAAACACTTAGTAAACACAACTAAAAGTTTTTGAGAGTATCTGAGCTAGTTATTATGAACATTCTTACCATCTGCCAACGAATTAAGAGTTTTCTTCCTGGTTTTTCTTACTAATTGTTCTAAAAAGCTAGAGCTGTGTCCTCTACATTTGATCCTGTAAAAATTTATCATATAAAAAAAGACTTTTGATATTATAAAGGTGCCACATTGCCAGGCCAGTTTCTGGATCCCCCACTCCAGCAAAAAATTGTCTAAAAGCCAATTTTAGAAGCTAAGTGGATTATCAATTTAGAAAGAGACTCCCTAAGAAGAATAAAGTTAATAACATTGTACAGTGGAGCAAATAACATATCCACAGACTGGATCCATGGCGCCGTCATTTCATCCTTAGTGAAACGTAAGTAACTTGTTCAGGCAGAGAATGTTACACAGCAGGTGAAGGAAATCCCTTCTCTCTTCGCTGTCCCCCAGTTCAGCAGACTATTCAAGCCTTTGTCTGTATGGATCAGGAAAAGAAAAAAAAAAGTGCTTTCTTTTGTCTTCTTTACTATCACTCATCATAAGCTCAAGTGACACAGGTGCAGGTAGAGTCAAAATTCTGGATAGAGAAGTGCAGACATTCACTGGCCTTTGGGGACTCAACAGCTCTTGGCCGAGGATGGCACAGAAGAGCCTTTCATAACACATTATGTATAGATACCAAAGTAAAAAGGACACAGTCAGGCTTAGAAGAGAGCCTTAGATGATGTGGTCAACATTTAGTAGCTCACAACTAAATAGCCAATTATTAATTGACTGTCAAAATTGTTTTCCTAGAGCTCAAGTGGTTCAGTTTTGGTGCATAAGGTCATCAGGTCATCCCCAGCTGCCATCTATATCTGAAGCCACAATAGCAAGGACATGCATTAATTTTGGTAAAACGTGAAATTCATCAACCTGGAGAGATAAGTTTTACTGCTAGATTTGATGTGTGGGTTGAAATTTTGAGCTTTCTACAAGTCAGTCCCAACTACATGCATGATGTTTTAAAGGGCCTTTTTTCAATCCTGACAAATGAGCACCAAATTTTTCTGTTATCGTAGTTGCATTCTATATGGTCATTCAACATTTCAGGCTCAAGTTAAGGTCTGAGAAACTCTCTCTGATCTACCTCTTTCTCCTTAAAAAAAAACCAAACATGCAGAAGAGAGTAAAACAAAGAATAAAATATGAAAATTCTGATAAATAAATGAAGGAAGAACTGAAGTCTTTTTACCAGGAGAAAAAGAAGATAGGTAGAAAATAACTTTGGGTCAGTTATCATCAAGCACAGACCAATTGTTAGAAAATCTCTCATGAAGAACAATGACTTTTGCTCTGTTTTTGCTTATTTTATTATTCATTTCAAAACAACTATGCTCTGAAAGGCTCTCTTTGACCTATACATTCCATAAGCAGAAGGTTAAAAGGCCTGTTACTACATCTAACCATTTTGGCTTCTCTGCAGGTGACAGTGGGGATGAGGTTCCTTCCAGGGGGAAGCAAGTCTAGTTTTTAGGATTTATTTGTTTAATTAACTGGTTTTTGTTTTCTTCTTTTCTTCAAGCAGATGCTCATTTCCTCCAAACTCACCGCTCACCTTCTCTGTTCCAAAGGAACTTGATCCATTCTGAATGAAAGTACTCTCCAGGCAAAGCTTTCCCCTGACCAGAAGCCCATCAGGACACCTCAGGTTGGAATTGCATAGTACCAGCCTGAGATTGGTCCTGCAAGTGCTAAGTATTATTTTCATTCCTGTTAGGCCAAATCTCTGGCAGTTTTGGTTTTCTTTTCCATTTTTGTGTGTCTCAAGTACTTTTCCTTGCTTGTTGAATAAATACATTGAAATACTTCCTTTATCATTAACAAAACAATTTAGTATTTAAATGTAAACTTAAAACAATGTCAGTGCATAGGTACACACTGAGCTAGAGCACCATACCAAGAGGCTTAGAAACATGTTACATTCCTTGATCTACCACTGACTAAATTCATCACCTTTCTTCAAATTTCATCCATCTGTGAAATGGAATAATGATCCTTCCTTAATTCATAGGGCAAGAATGTCATTAATATTTGGACTTGGTTTCAGATTCTTGAAGAAGAGCTTTTCCATTATATTATTTACCTGTTTTGGCCAGCCCTTGGGCTATAGATGAGTGTAGTTCCAGCTATATATCCTATAACGTATGATGGCTGGGTTTGTTGCCACCACTTGCAACATGCAGTGCCTTTACAGTGGATGTTTTTGAAAATAAGAAGCTTTTTTAAAGCAAAGCTTTTGTTTGAAACTCTTAAAAATTCAGGAAGGTTTATATTTGACTCCAGATCCCAATTCAGCTGCCTGGGACCATCAAAGAGAAACCTATCAGTGAAAAACAATAAGAAGTTGCAAGAAAAGTGAAGAAAGGGGACAGAAGTTGATAAAAATATATAACAAAGAAATAAGTGAGCAGAGGAAAACCAACAAAAGCTGACAGTTAATCAAATTTGCATGCAAGGAAATGGACTTGTTTCAAAAGTGGAACTGAAAACTGTATTAGGACTCGATTTTCTGTGGCTCTTGTCTTTTGCCTCAATAGCCCCAATGCTAACGCACTACAATGCTGACACATGCTATACAAAAAGCTGTAAGTACTCTGAGTGACTTGATGGAGCAGATAGAGATCTGAAATGAATGAGCAAACAGTGCAAATATGTTCTGGTTTGAAAAGGAAAACCAGTGAGACACCCCCAGTCAGAAATACAATTTATTAGAAAAAGGGAAAATAAAACAAAAAGGAAACAAAATACATGCAATAAGGAAAAAGAAAATCACTGATAGAGTCAGAATACAACCTGACACCCTGTTGGTCAGGGTGTTGGCAGCAGTCTACTTGCAATGGTGGCTGCAGTCCCCCTGGAGTGGCAGTTGTGGCTCTGTTGAAGCAGTGGTCCTGGAGGAAAGGTGCAACCCTCCGCTGAAGGTCCAGTGGTGATGGATGGGCCTGTTCTTCCTCTGGGAGTCCAGTGGAAAAGGCTTACTTGGTGTTCCAAGTCTCAGGTTTTTATCCAGGTAGAGGGGCATGGTTCCCCCCCCCGGCTGGAGCATTTCCCAAGGGAATGATGGAAGTTTATCAGTGGACTTAATGGCTTATTAGCAGAAGATCTCTCCCTGGAGGGAGGATGGGTTGTGGAAGAGATAAGGAAACTGCTCTTGATGGTTTCTTATCAGCTGGCTTATCAACAGAAGATCACATCACTACCCTCTCGCCCTGATTTTTCAGGTTTTCCTAATGCACTTTCTAACTTGCTGTTTTCACAGTAGCTAGCTTCTTTCTTACGCTCAAGAGTGTCTTTATCAGAAGTCTGTTTGATAAGACGAGGTTGTTAACATACTTTCTCTTGTGTGGAAAACAACTGATGGGCAGTTGTCTTGACCAACGGGATGGGAGAGGTGTCAGCCTTCTTCTCCAATCCCTGGTCTGTGTGGAAATACTATAAAATGTGGAGTCAGATATTTAATAAATATAGTTCTCAACTTTCTCAAGAGAAGGTGTCCGTGTGTGTCCTTGCATGTCCCACAGTGACACTACCCCCATCACAGTTACAACGGATGGTAATAGAATAACACACCCCTGATCATATTTTAGACTGCAACCTATGATGAAATGCCATTCCAATTCACTCCCAGAAAGACAGTCCCTTAATGATTTCCTAGAGACACAGTAAGCAACAGAAGCAGAGGATTCATTGCTCCTGCCACAACTGTTCAGAGTCCCCAGACACAGAAGGATGCAAAATGATTAATGTTTCATTGTGAATTCCAACCTTCTGCAAAGAGGATGGAGATGCTCTTGCTGCTGCTGCCCCACAATGGGCAGATGGTGTACATATTTATATATATATAAATATATATATGTAAATCTGCACACAGGCTCCGTGCTCTGTCACAAGTCATCCTTTGTTCCTGCAGCATCTGTGGGTGACCAATCCTACACTGAACCCTAAGGCGGAAAAACAAACCCAAAACAGATGGATTCGTCCTGAAAGGAGCCTGGAATTGAATGCAGCCTTCTGCAGGTACAACTGTAATACACAGTCCCTTTTCTAAATTGACATGGCCTGACACTAGTAACCACAAAAATACATATTCCTGTACTACTCACTTTGGCAAACACCACCACATAAATACCATTCTCATCTTCCTCAAACCCACTAGCAAATGAATTATTTAGTGTGGAGCAAGGACAGAAGCTGACATGTCTGGTATTTGAATGCTGCAGTGTTCATTTACCTGCAGAGCTGGAACTCACAGTTAAGTATCTAGCCTTTTTGTTTTATGGAAGTTCATGTGTCTTCAAGGCCACAATGAATCAAGGCTTACTTGGCATTCGTCTTGTGTGTCAGGCTGTGAGTGCTGATCCGAATTGCAGCTGTAGTAACAGGCCACCATGGCGCTCAGCCTGTGTTTCTAAACTGTCTTGCTCAGCCTGTGTTTTTCAATTGTCTTGCTCTCAATCTGTTCTCTGCAACTGAACTTTGAGTTGGGAAGTGCCTTTTGCAACGTTCATGTGGCATCCAAAGTTATGACCTAATTAACTTCTATGTGTAAGCACAATGTAAGAGTGAGCATAATGGCTTTTAATATGTCAGGTTTCTTCCCTGTAACATTGTTTTAATAGTTGTCATTTAATCCAGAAGCACTCCCAAGTCACTGTTGTGATTAGGGCTGAAATACCCATAGTGACACAGAGCTCCAGAACAAGGACAGACATACAGAAACCTGCTCTCGGTTACTATTCCACAGAGGCATTTATCTGTAAATCAAACATGTGGCACACTTTACTTCAGATTATCCTCTTGATGCACCAAAGCCGTATGTAATCAGCTTTCAGTCTAACAAATACAGATTTGTGTCATAAGTGATGTAGGAAATAACCCACAATCTCACTCTGCCTCCTGTTCAGGAGAACAGGAACAATATTTTCCCATGAAGGCCTAAGGTGTTCACTGTACAGAGTGCAGTGAGGAAATTGGCATGATATAGAACCTCTGAAGGGATTAGAAACATTTTGTCTGTCACAGATTATGTTACAGTCCTGCAGTCCTCTATACAGAACTGCAAGACCAAGCCTGATTATTTGAACATAAGGTGAAAGTAGTATATTTTAAGTGTGCATTTAAATGGAAGAATTCTTAGAAGAACCCTGACAAGAAATTGTTTTTGGAGAATATTTACCATCATGTCACTACTAATGAGAAAATGAGGATTTCTGAAATTCAAGACATTAAAGCCATATGCTTTAAAATCTTCTCAAAGCTCAACCTAATCTGAGAACTAAGGATTCTGTAATTCTGTAATATGCAGAAGTCTGTAATTATGTGTAAGAGTTTTACACAAATTTTCATTCTTGACTGCAGTGCTGTGTTAAGACACATTCAGAATTCCTATTTTGGTTGTTACCCTTCTTACTCAGACAAGTTCGATTGCTCTCAAAGTTTTTATGTGTACACATAAAAACTGATTAAGAACTGTGAAAGACCACTGATCCTTTGTCTTTAATTTTAAGCCTCAGGGAATCTGATTTATTCTCCTGAACTTTAATTCTGACATTTCTTCCACTTCTAACTCAAGCAGAGGCAGTAACTCGAAAAACATCAGCTTCCAAAACAAAAGTCATACTTTTTTTTTTTTTTGTCTGACACAGATGATTAGCAGGGAAGCTTCATTTCTGGAGCACAAAGAGTGGCTGAGGGCCCTGTGGGGGCTCAGCCTGGAGAAGGCTCTGGGGGGACCTTATCGCTCTCTGTAACTCCCTGACAGGATCCAGGTGAGGATCATGCTCTTCTTCCGCGAAACAAGTGACAGGACTAGAGGAAACAGCCTCAAATTGTGTCAAAGGAGGCTCAGGCTGGACATCAGGAACAATTTCTTCACAGAAAGGGCAGTCAGGCATTGGAACGAGCTGCCCAGGGAGGTGGTGGACTCACCATTCCTGAAGTGTGCAAGAAATGATGTGGTGTGGCATTTTCTGCTCTGGCCTAGTCTACAAGGTGGGCAACTTATGTTGGACTTGATGATCTTGCAGGTCCCTTCCAACCTTAAGGATTCTGTGAGTCTGTGAAGTTAAAGCCTTCTGTGCCTTGGTGAGACCCATGGGCAGTGCTGCAGCCCAAGGAGAGTGGGGTCAGTCAGTGCTGTGCTCAGCCAGCCCCTTGCCTCCTCCACACCTCACACAAGAGGCAGCCAGCTCAGCCTTCCTACAGGAGTCAGGAGCTTCCTACACGGCTGGGCCAGCGAACTTGAACGCAACTCTCAGACCGTGGTGTGTCCTACAACTTACACCATCGTTGCCATCGCAGCGCCGCAGGGCATCGCTGGCACTGGTACCACACACCGAAGACCCTGAGGGTTTCTGACAGCAGTGGCACCAGCTCCGCGCCCGGGAGTCCTATGGGTGAGCGGGAGGGGATGAGTGAGAGGCAGCGATGAAGATGTAAACTGTGGGATGCAACGGCGAGACGTGGGCCCGGGGGCTCAGCCCCGCTGTCCCTGAGGGTCAGGATGCGGGTCGGGGGCTCAGCCCCGCTGTCCCTGAGGGTCCGGATGCGGGTCGGGGGCTCAGCCCCGCCGTCCCTGAGGGCGCTGACGACAGCGCGCGCCATTGCCGCCGGCCGGGCGTTTCCGTTTGGGCCTCTCGGCCACAGGGCGGCGGCAGAGGGCGCGGAGCCGGGGAACGCTGAGGAGCGGCGTTCTCGGTGGTACTTGAGGTCATCTAGGCGCGACGGCTGTAGGAGCTGTATCCGGCTCCGTCTAGAGCGCTCCTGTCGGGATTGTTTTCAGAAAGACATGACCACACAGGTAATTAAAAACACAGGGTTAGCTAAGCTAACTGCTGGCTTGAAGTGTGTGTATATATGTGTATATAGGCTGCTCATGTGTAATATTAATTATTTTTTCTTTCTAGTACGGTATTCTCTTCAAGCAAGAGCAAGGTGAGCAAACGCTAACGGGTATTGAGCAGTGTTGGTGTTCGAGGATGATGTAAAGTTGATAATGGCAGGTATCCGTGTGAAGAGACCTAGTTATGTTTATATTAGGCGTAAATCTGAGTAACTCAGAGGTAGCTGTGCTGCTTTGTCAGCAGTGACGCTGGTCACATAACACGTGTATTTTGGAACAAAGCAAACAGTGACACGGCTCTCGGAGCACTCAGGAGACCTGAGGAGCAGGGGAGCTCTCTTGCCAACATTGCATCTAGCTATTTCAGCATTACCAAAACTGGTTGTGGTCCTCTATTGAAAGAAAATACTGAATTTTTAATTACTGTGCTTAAATTCTCTTTTAGCTCATGATGATGCCATTTGGTCAGTTGCCTGGGGAAAAAATAAAAGTGATGGTTCTGAAACAGTGATCTCTGGCTCTTTGGATGATCTGGTGAAGGTCTGGAAGTGGTAAGTTCTCCATGTTAACCTGTGTTAGGCCTTGGAAGTAGTCAGTGTGGAGCAGCCTTGAATTTCCGCTATCTGCAGGGATGTTAGAAGTTACCTTAGGGAAGGGGTAGGCTGGCACACAGAGTTGCTTCTTTAAGCAAGCTTATCTCCAGTAGTGTGTGCTTTCTCTTGGAGTGGTGGCATTCTGGTGTGCTTTCATTTCCAAAGAATGAGAATCCTTTTGGAAATGCATTCCAGAGAATACTTGATGTACTTCAAAACCAAAGAATGAGAAATGCATCTTTTGATGAGACAGTGCCTTTGGAGATGGTTACTGTGAAAGCAATAATGGGAATAGTGAGAAAGAGGAAATTAAATCTTCCTTTTTTATTGAAAAAAGATCCTGATAATCCTTATGGAAGTGTACTTTTGCAAAGAAGTTATTCTGTCTCTTAGGCAAAGCAGTATGAAAGATGTGCTTCATTTCAGTGACAGGTTTTGCTTGGTTGAGGTGACTGGGAAAATGTCAGTCATGGCACTTCGTGCTGAGCTTATCACACATCACACATCATACTGGTGTGTGATGGATATTTTTTGGTGGGATGGCTTCCAAATTTAGGATGAAGTACTGGCTTTGCAGGAATGTGGTAAATTACTGACTTGTCAATTCTTTAAGTACAGAGAGTTTGTGTATAGCCTTTCAAATTTCATGGAAGGACTTGGATTGCCTTATGTTGAACAAGTGGAGGAATTGGATTGTTTTGTGTGAGGCTGGAGATCATTCAGCACCCCGGCTGTTCCTAATGAGGCTTTTCTTTCCCTTGCACCGAAGGAATGATGAAAAGCTGGATCTGCAGTGGACTCTGGAGGGTCACCAGCTGGGAGTGGTGTCTGTGGACATCAGCCACACAGGTGCCATTGCAGCATCCAGCTCCCTGGATGCTCACATTCGCCTCTGGGACTTAGAGACTGGCAAACAGATCAAGTCCATAGATGCTGGTCCTGGTAAGACACCAGTGTTGAGCTGGCTTTGCAGGAGAACAGTGTGACTCTTCCTGGCAAATACTGAACACTGAGGGGTTGGGGTATGTGAGGGGATTAAGGTCTTTGGGGGATTTAATCTTATCTATATTTGTAAAAGTCTTAAAGGTTTTATGAACTCAACAAAAAGTAGCATCTGACAGTTTTACATTTATTTTTGCACAATACTTGTGCTTTCTCAGGTAGAGATAATTGACTTTTTGCTGTATGCATAAAGCAGAATGGAAACCAGCAGAACGGAAACTAGCTTGCTCTTACACATGTATTGGTAATCAGATATTTGGAAGAATATTTCAAATGCTTATTCAGATGGATTTACAAAGGAGCTCTGAATGTTCTTCATAACACTGCAGTGAATTTGAGCTGTGTATGTGATCCTTTTTTTATCCAGCATGTCCAATCCTGAGCAAGCAAGTCAAAACAGTTATCAATGGTAACAATGCTAATGTTTTCCAAGCTGGAATTCAGGACCCAAGGTCTTATTCCAAGTATTTCATTACTCCACTGGAAGTCTTGAATTTAAGAACAGTCTTGCAGTGTTTTAGGCAATTAATGTTAAGCTTTTAGAAAAAAACCTGTGAATTACATTGTGCTAGATAAATATATTGCACTGCTGTGAAAAATGATGGGTTTTTACATCCAGTTGCAGGAATGTTATCTGTGTTACGTTTGTATATCTGCATTTCTCCTGCATCTTCTGTGCTTAGTACATACTAGTATTGCGTTTTTCAGTAGTTTCAATCTTTTGGTACAAAGAAAAAAGTAAGAATTTAGACTTAACTGATGCAGTCTTAAATTCCAAATCTATTGTTACACGAGGGTCTCATAAGATCAGGGTCTTACTAGAAATGTAGTCTTTTACTAAATCTAAGTAAATGGCTCAAGATAGGCTCCATTAATTGCATAGGAGTAATTTGATGGGCTTGTATACTCTTAGAGGGTTAAACATCTAAACAGGTGCATATAGAACTGACACTGCTGAATAAGAACCAGGAAGAGGATCCAGCTAACTAGTTTTTATTTTTTAATACAGTTGATGCTTGGTCCCTGGCTTTTTCACCTGATTCCCAGTACCTTGCAACAGGAAGTCACGTGGGGAAAGTAAATATTTTCGGTGTTGAAACTGGAAAGAAAGAATATTCTCTGGACACCAGAGGAAAGTTCATCCTTAGCATTGCATATGTAAGAAGCACTATTGATAAGTCCTTATGAGAAATTGCTATTGCTGTAATATGTTGTAAATAAGTATTTTTGTTTCCATCTATCAGTTTATCTCTACAATAATACTAAGTGACAGCCATATTTCCAAATACAAATTATGTGACATTTCCACCCTGCACATCTGGAAAATATGTTTGGATCTTGCTTATAATCTTCGGGATTTTTTGAGCCCAGTTATCTTGCATGGATTTATTATTTGTGAAAAGTTACCAAGGTAATGTCAGGGCTTACACAGCATAAATGCACACAGATGTTGAATCACACTTCTTGTGTTTTATTACAGAGTCCAGATGGAAAATACTTGGCCAGTGGAGCAATAGATGGCATTATCAATATTTTTGATATTGCGACTGGAAAACTTCTGCATACCCTAGAAGGTATGGTTTGGTTATTTGCAGTACCCGAATTCTGGCCTCATTTCTGACAAAATTAAGGGGTGTAATGCAAGTCAGAATAAGCTACAACTACTATGGCGAAAGTGAGTTGACATTTTTGTCCATTAGACAGTATTTATTTATTTAGTGTGCTCTAACCTAAACCACTTAAAATATTAGAGGCAAACTGTAAACTCAAGCTTGCATCATAAATGCCTTTTTTAAAATATACAGTCAGTAAAGCTTAACTAAATTCTTAAATTGTAGCTCCTTGTAGTGCAGAAAAGTACACAGGAATGGAGCCAAGCCAAATGTGTGCTGCCATGCATATGGTTTTTCTTTTTCTTATGATATTTGTTCCAAAGCAATTTTTTGCTGTTCTAAAAAATAACTGAAGGTTTTATATTGTAGAAGACATACATTTTTTCTAACAGATAAATTAACTTCTGATGTTCATGCAATTTCTGCACAGTTATAACCAAAACCCCAACCACTTAAATATGCAATCATTCTATAAAATATGGCATAATTTCTAATAAAGATCCACAGCTGAAAGAAACAAGATACTCTGTGTTGCAGACATGCCTTAACATTCTCAGTTGAGAGTGGCTGTCCATTTCCATTTCCGGTTGTGGGAAGAAGCTTCTAGAGAAAAAGAGGCTTCAGAGGCTGCTCTGTCTGAGCGGGCGGTGCTATTGTGGTGTAGCTTGCTGAGCTGGTGTTAGTGAGAGGGATGCCAGTCCTGCTTTGTGTCCCTGTGCCTGCAGGCCACGCCATGCCCATCCGCTCACTGACCTTCTCCCCTGACTCCCAGTTACTCGTCACTGCCTCCGACGACGGCTACATCAAAATCTACGATGTGTGAGTGGGGACTGCCAGCCGTGCTGGCAGAACAACTGTTTAGAGAGGCTGATACTGTGAAACATAGATCAAACCCTCTGCTCTCCAGAATTCCTTTCAGCTTTTGGTGACTTTTTATGTTAAAAATAATATTAAATCATAAAATACTACATCCTTAGATAGTTTTTAAAAGTGTAGAGGTAGAAGAAAGGTGTAACTTGAAAACAAATTACTTTCTTCATATTTTCCTGTAGCATATAGGCTAATTCTTCTGTGTGCTGTCCTGTGAACTTGCATCCACCCTTCCTAAACATCTGTTCTGTATACAAGAAACTATACTTATGACCTATTTCTGTTGAATCTTGCAATACCTTGGAAGACCCTGGGGAGGAAAAGGCCCTGCTTCAGTGGTCTTCACCCCCCCTAAACCTGCATTGCTTTGGCTCTGGTAAAACTATTTGTCCTCCAGTGTATCTTCTTAGTGTCTTTTTTTTATGTTAACTATTTGAAATGGAAAAACAGAATCTGCTTGTCTTAGTTTGAAGACAGGTATGCCTGCTAGGAAAAAGCAGGAGTCTTTCTCTTGTAATGGAGAAAGTAAGCTTCCTCTCCAAATTGCTATACTTAAGGAATTAAAGGGGGCTCCCAGGCAAAGAATTTGTATAACAATAACAGTTCTTTACTAATGAGTCTAACAAGATAAACAAAATAACAATAACTATAGTATTAGCACCAGAGTTAGGAAAACAGTCACAGTTTTTCTCCGATGCTGGCACTTTTCCGGGGGGGAGGGGGCGAGCAGGAGTCCTGAGGGGTGAGATGGATTGAAAGCTCAGCAGCAGTAGATGAAACTGTAGAAAACGTCCTGGCGGGTAGGAGAAACAGAGTGGAGAAACTCAGAGCAAAACCGAAGCAGCTGTGGGTGGAAGGCAACGGGGCGACAGCTCCCGGCTGGCAGGGAGAGACCAGGGTCTGAATTCTTGGCCCACGAAAATCACTCCGAGCTCAGCTCCAGGTGAGGTCTGGTGAGATCTCCCCGGAGTCAGAGACTGAACTCCTCAGTTCTTTCTGAGCCCCCAAGACAGAGGTATAGTCGGTGCCACCCTCTCCTTCACAGTTAACTCTTTTGTCTCTTCCAAATACCTTTAAGTCCCGACAAGTACCCAGCAATCAGCTTCCTAGCAACTCTTTTGGGAAAAACTTCTACAAGAAAGCAACCCATCCCCCAACACTGCTGTAACACCAGTTCAGCTTGAATGAACCAAAGTCCAGAAGTCACCTTCCATTGAACCATTCTTGATTGCACTAGCTAGAGCATATTCCTGTTGCTTTTTCCCTGGAATTCACAAAGCAAATGTTAACATGTTCTTTCCACAGACAACATGCAAACTTGGCTGGCACGTTAAGTGGTCATGGATCCTGGGTTTTAAATGTAGCGTTTTGTCCTGATGATACTCATTTTGTTTCCAGGTATTGAGGATTTTTTATTGTTTAATTACTGAAAAAAATATGATTTTATAAGGGGAATTGGATCATAAAAATTAAATGTGTACAAATTGCAGTGGGATCTGTAATGAGATAACATAAAATTGAAAGGCTCAAGCCAATTTGTGATATCAGCTGTAGTGAGAGCATTCATTTTACAGAGTAAATCATCCTACTGCAGTGTAGTTCCTGACAACTGAAAAATACCTAAGAGAAGGGCAGTTCGATTCGAAATTGCTGTTGAATCAAGAATTACAACCTAAACTAGTAGTACATTAATCCACTTGAACTTTAGTATTAATTCTTAAAACAGCTGAGGCAGCTGGAGGACCAAGTATATGTAACAGGAATTTCCTTATACAAAGAACTTGCCTGAAAGAATTTTTTGGCCAAAATGGGAGTCTTCATTTTCACATTGTAGATGTTGGAACAGTAAACTGATTTTAAAGGTAATGAAACATGGCAGAATATGCAGTCCTTTGCTACTTCATCCCTGTATTTGATGGGTGAAAGTGGGTTTCTTATGTCTACCGTATGTGACCCTTTAATGTTTGCATTAAACTTTAGTTAATCTATTAATTTAAACATTGATCAGTATTATTTTTCTTTCAGTTCATCTGATAAAAGTGTAAAAGTTTGGGATGCTGGAACGAGGACCTGTGTCCATACTTTCTTTGACCACCAAGATCAGGTATGGCTGCTATTCCCTAAGTCATCATGTTCACAGGAGAGCTTGTGTAGTCGTGCCACATTTGTGCTTCACCTTGGTGCTGCAGCTCCAGGCTTGCAGTAATGCAACTTCAGCTTGCTATGATGAAATTTTAGAAATTGTGGTTATTTAGCACTTAATATTGAACTAGTACTCCCAACTGTATATGCTGATGTCTTCCAAGTATTTAACATTTTCAGGCCCAAATAAAGGCAGTACTGAGGCCTAAGTCTCACCAGCCTCTATTTGTTACCTTTGTCTCTGGTCTTACTTACTTCTGTGACTTACACAGCATGTGCATATGGAAGGGTGGAAATACTTACTTAAAAGGATGGAATTACCTAATCAGATGCTTGAAAGCAGCCTAGAAACTTGGGAGATTTTCCTCCTCCAGTGTCTGTAATACTGTGGGTTTTTAATTTATTGCTCAGTGATAGCTACCTTTGAGGGGAGGAGTTAGGTTTCTACCCATTTACTCTTTGTCCAAATGTCAGGTGATAAATAGAACGTTATATTTTAATGGATTACTGAGCAAGAAATGAAGGATATTCTTCCAGATTTTATTTGAACATTTTCTTCTGTAGTACTTTCTTGCTTGTAACCTGCTTTTCAGTAATCTATAGCTATGGGGGTTTTAATATTGAACTACCAACTGTGACTTGATTTCCCCTGTTGTTTTAGCTGTTGTGTATAATCTCATTCAGTCTGTGGCAAAGAGAGATATATCAGTTACTGGGAATGCTGGGTTTGGGTACTAATACAAAATAGCATACAAGATTGCCCAAAACATGCTGTTATCAACATACACCTTCTGCATTTCACATTAATGTACTGGGTAACCTTCAGCCTTCCTGATGTCATTCTGATGGAGATGGGTGTCACTTAGCTTGTGTAACTGTCTTAAATCAGAGGACTGACCTGAATTTTTTTAAGTTTTGCACAGGTAGGTGCAAAAAACCAGGTAATTCTTCAGTCTGTCAAGATATGTCAGTCTGCATGACAAATACTTCCTCTCTTGCTTTCCTGCACTGTAAAATACTATTTTCAGAAAGGCGTGCAGGATGGGCAGAAGTGAAAATGCTTGGGTTATTTATGCAAACTGGGGCAAGTACTTATAAGCCCTGATCAAGTGTCTCTGGCTAGTGTAAGGCACTGTCAGTAGGAGTGGCTGTAGGAACTCATCAGGCTCTTAGAGGGCAGCGTCGTGCTCTGCTCCGGCAGCCTGAGCTGCTGTTGAAGCAGAAGCCGGAACTGCACCAGTTCTCATCAGGTGACTTTTCAATAATCCTTCCTCTACTGTTCATAATAAATATGAATGCCACAAAGATTATTTTTCTTTGTCCTCTCTTAATAAACTTGCATCTGTCTTGTTTACAGGTTTGGGGAGTGAAATACAATGGAAGTGGGTCCAAAATTGTGTCTGTTGGTGATGACCAAGAAATTCATATTTATGACTGTCCAGTTTAAATGTCTTGACTTAGACACTCCAGTCAATCTCTTAGAGCAGTTTCAAGGGCCTGCTACTGTCCTATGTAACTTTTTAGTATGATAAAAGCATTTCAAACTGATCTGCAAAACCAGGTATGTTTATATCTAATTTTGATTTTGTTAAGCATGAGAGAAAGCCTTACTTTTTTAAAATAAAAGCTACAGCTCCAAGTCTTTGTGTCTAATTCTTGGAAAAAAGTATTTTCGGAAACACGTAGTCATGGGTGAAGTAACTGCTCAGTTAATCACCCCTGCTTTTAAACATAAGTAGAATAGAGCTGGAAAGCATGGGCTAAGTGTCACAGCAGCTAATTTTAGCAGAAAGAAAATGACTGAGGTTATATATGTGGGAAATGACAGCCTCAGCTTGTCCTGATGCTAGACCAGTGAGTGCAAGAGGATCACTTAAGCTGAACACCTGTTTCAAAAATTGTGTGGTACATGGGCACAGATCATTTATCATGGTTTAATTTCACTAAAGGGAACAACTTGTTTCTAACCCTGATTTAATACAAAACACTACCAGCAAATAGGTAAAATGGAAAAAAGCTTCAATGGGATCACTGTACTGTGGTATCATGTATGTTAAAAAACAGCAGCAGTATACCCAATGCAGGTAGTTTTGATTTATTCATTTTATAGTTAAGGCACTAGTATACAATGCCTAGGAGAAAAAAACCCTTTCTAGGGAAGGCTGAAATACAAAACTTGAGCTTCTCAAAGGTCAAACCTTTATTTGAAGTATTTGCTTGTATGTAACACACTAAAGGACAGCTTGTAACCTTAGGTCACACACAGAAGCAGCTGAAGGAATGCCACTGTAAACCCACAAAACACAGGAAGAGGGCTATGAGGCAGAGAGGTGGGCATGCACAAAATGCTTCTGAAATACAAAATGAGACAGGTAAGAGTAGTGCAGCTAACATGAAGTTGAATATTGAGAATAATCTAGACTAGATGAGAGGAGTCTGATCTTAGAAAGAACTTGTTTAAGTAAAGGGGGTTCTAGAGTGGCATAGAAAGTACAAGAGAAACATAAGAAAAGGTGAAGTACTATTTATTAGAAGTTATTCTGCTATGTTTTATTCTATGAAATTAATTTTTCCAGTATGAAAGTATTTACATAAGACACTCCACTTAGCCTCTATTGATATTGCCAAAGTCTTATAGAAATAGCACAGGTGAAATAAATTGAGAACCTTCACAGCAAGGAAAATGCATACCAACTCAGTTGGTTCTCAGCTGTATGACATTTGCTTTACATAGAAAGACTACAAGAACACAATATAAATTAGTTACAAAAAGGTGATACTGACAGCGCAGCAACTCAATTTGCTGAACACAAACCCCACAAGCAGTGGCTATTACAGCCATGCAGTTTTCATTGTGAAAATTTACATCTTAGATGACATCCACTCCACCTTGCTTTTAAGATGCCTGACATTGTACCCCTGTTCTTGGACCCTCCTCATCTTCTTCATATGCTTCTCCTGCACTGTTACGGTAGGTTTGCTCATTTGGATCAAAATCTTCAAGGTCGACCTGATCCATCTCATCTGTAACCATAACATCTTCTCGCTGAGGAAGCAGAGCCTCCAGCAGAGACAGTTTCTCCCTTGGGAGCCAGTAGTGCTCTGGAAACTGGACCTACAATTTTACACACTGTTTACAATGGATATTCATTCTTATTCAAACAATGTATTGGCTACAGAAAAGCATGCAGCTTACCAAAAATTGTATAATCAGGCTGCCTTTGTCCATTGGAGATTTGTAGACAGGCATCCCTTCATTGTAGATGCACTTTAGGTCACCATGTTTTATCACTTCACCTATGGAGGCAAGAGTTGTCTGTAAATGGGCTGCTGTGATGAGACAGGCATTTTACAGCCACATGAAGCAGGGCTGTACCACAAGCAGTGTTCTCATTGCACCTCAGGGAGATTGTAACCAATTCACAGGAAAGAACTAAACCCAAGCTGTAGAGAACTAAGGCCATTTAGACTATTTCCCCTACTATAAGAGAAATCAGCTTTTCTGGGCACAGCCTTCAGGCTGAATGAACAGGTAATTTAGTAGAATTTTTAAGATTCTTGCCTCTTATATTTTCCTGGCTATCTACCAACTGGGGATGAGGTTTATTAAGTATTTGACAGCTTTAGCTATAACCCTGCACTTTTTATAGAGTAACAATAATGAACCTACCAAATTAAGGGACTGACCTGTGAACCTGTTGCATCATCTGGTTAGAGAAAAATAACCCAAATAGAACAATCTCCTCTAAAAACTCCAGTCCAGGTACAATTAAACAGGCAAGCAGTTGTTAGTTTACATAGTATTAGAACTCTTGAAGACCTACCTGGCCTAGTAGATATGACAAGAACTCTATTGTCTAGAGTTTCAATTGTCTTTCTAAAACCACATAAGGCCTCTGAGAGTTGGATTCTCATTTTTGTGATTAAGTCATGCCCTCGTCTCTGAAAGACACTGTGATCCTTTTGATCAAGCACAATTATAACATCACCAGGCTCCAAATCAGGCTCCTGGTCACCTTCTCCATGAAATACTATCTTCTGACCATCTTTCATACCTGAAGGAAAGAAAACCCATTTATTCTCTGCAGAACTATATTATAGACTACTATTAGGGAACCAGTATAAGTTCTTACCTTTATCAACATGAACTTCTATGATCTTTTTCTCTCTTACAACCTTACAGCCATTGCAGTTGTCACACCTGTCCTTCGGATTTATTCTTTCACCTTGGCCTTTGCATTCTGGACACACAGTTTGGATTTGCTGCACCATGCCAGGTCCAATCTGCTGAACTATAACTTGCATCCCTCTTCCTTTACACACAGGACATTTTTCTACTGCCCCTCTTTTTCCACCATAACCTTTGACAAAAGAGTTAAATTGGATCTCAGTCTCAAAAAATTATAGTAGTCAGGCTGGAACTCACAGATTTCAAGAGCATATTTAGAGTAGCTTAAGAGTAGTTCAGTAAAGGAATTTATTTGCCATCATAAAATACCCTACAAGCTGGAAGTTTCTACAAACAAAATGCTTATACAGCTTATTGTGTTAAGCCTCTGACCCACTCCCCAGTAAATACTGGTTTCCAAGGAACTGTCTGCATACCAAATTCAAGACATAAACATTCCATTAATACTTGGAAAAGAATCTGTTTACTAAATATTTAACAGAGTCCTAAGATACAAGACCTTATTAAAATTTACCTCAAAGAGGACCAGTCATTAGGGAGTACTTAATAACTGTAAAATTAGTAGCATAACACAAGCTAGACTTCCACCCACAGCAATTAAGGAAGTTTTACAGAACAGACATTTGCATCCAAGTTCTGGGTGAAGATAATTTGAATTTAGGTACCCCTGACTGCAACTCACTGTGAGTTTTAGTTTGTGATTAGAACAGTCACTTAGTAACTGTGGTTGACAGACTTATTCTTGGATAAGTGTAAGAAAGAATTAAATACCCTGGTAGACTTCCAGGGATCAGGCAAAGAAAAAAAGAGAAAAGTAAGAAAGCCTCCAGACTTTTTTCTCAGCCCCAGACAATCCACACAAACACAGGAGGAATTTGAAACCACTATTTTTTTTTTTTACCTTCACACTTTGCACAAATAACGTTCTTTTGCAATGCCAGTTTTCTTGTAACACCATTATATAGGTCTTCAAGAGATACACCTAACTGGTGTACCACATTTTTCCCTTTAGAAAAACAAAAAGGAAATATTAATACTTGTTCAGCACTTGTGAAGACAAATGTTCATGCACAGTCTCACTGAAGAAATTCAGAGTTCATTCCAAACTTTGAACACAAATCAGCCCCCTTAAAAGCATGTGCAGTTCCATCAACTTCCACTAAGCTCCACCCATTTATGTCCAAACATAAAAGTTGAGCTGTAATTAAGCAGAGCATCATTAAAACCACTCTATCCCTGCTCCTACTCCTAATTTTATAAGCTGAACTGAAACAGCAAGATGCAAGGACACTACCAGCTTCAGATCTGTCAATTTAGAAGTTGCTATTATGCCTGCCTATGAATTTCCATGCCACTTCATAGCATCATTTCAATGATTTTACAGCAAGTTACTACTTGCTTCTTTAAGAGGCATTAGGCATGGAAAACACACAAATCATACTGTGCTTTTGGCAGCACACTGTACTCAATTTCATGTAATTTCTCCCAAATGTGTTGATGAGATTTAACATTACAGAAGTTTAAGTTGATGGTGTCCTTTGAAGCGAGTTGCCAAAAAGCATATGAGCAAGTGAGGCACAGATCTGGAAAAAAGGTAACTTAAACAGGTCTATGTCAACTGCTGACTTACTAATGTTTCCCCCTCCCCTACAGACTTCCCATTCCCCCTTCAACAAAAAAAATAAACAGAACTTAGCAGAAAGATGGCTAAGGTTAAGCCATGTTATCTACTTTATTAGACTCTTAATGCTAGAGTAACTAGAAACACCATAGTTTACTTATACTATTGTTTCAACAATTAATATCCACACTATGTGCACTCAGCAGAACAGTAATACCATAGCACAGGTGTTTTTTACAATTAAGTGCATGGTTAGAGTTTCTTGAACTTGTTTAGAACTGTGTACCTCTTCTCTCTCTATTCATTCGGCCTCCACCACCAAAGAACATGTCAAAGATGTCCATGGGTGAAGAGAAGCTGCCGCCACTCAGGCCTCCTTCTTTAATAGCCTGCTCCCCACCCTGGTCATAGAGGTCCCTTTTCTTTGGGTCCGACAGAACTTCATATGCCTGGGATATAAGTTTAAACTAAAAAGAAAAAAGAAGCTCTGAACAACTATGACCAAGAGGAAAAGCAACCCTGTCAAACAACTCCATCTACAGATCAAGCTGCTACAGCACCCTCTTGTAGTGTTTGTTTCCAAAACAAAAACTCCCTGGGTAACAGACTATAATAGCACACTTTTGTCCAGGCAATCAACCCCTTTCCTCCCTCTCCCCCCTCCACCCATGTTTTAAGTGGGCTTAATTCAGTCACATCCACCTTACAAGTATATGTGAACCCCATTTTGCTGATTGTGGTAGTTGCAACAACTACCACAACCTCTAACAAATCCATTTAGAAAGGAATATGGTACTCCCTGAAGTCCTCCAGGTGCCCGCCCAGCTGCTCATGGCCACAGCAGTACTAGTCAGCCTAGAGCTACACAGGGATCCTCCACACCTGCTGAGCTGGTGCATCCAGATACAACAAAGATCTATGTAACCAGACACTGCTGTTGCTTACTCATCACAAGCACAAGGACTTTGATACAAATCAGAATACCCACTTCAACAAAACGATTAAGGAATTCTCTTAAGTAGCTATGAAGAATTTCCTATTACTAAGATTAACAACTGAATTTTTAAACATAATTTACTATTACTGGAATGCCACTTCCATTTTAAACTTCATTTACTCATGGCCATGTAAAGTGGTGTAAGCAAAAAAAAGCAGGCCCAAAATAAAAGCAGAAAAGGTTACCTTTGACTAGGCTACTGTATGAGTTCTATAAATAGGTATTCTAGAGACTTAAGTATGGACCTTCTATTCCTATATTAAGGTATTAGCAGACCAGCTTTTAGATAAACAATCCCATCATTCATGTTTTCCATAGTTCTCCAATTGTGGTGCTCGTTTATCATCCAAGCCAACACAGGTAGCTGAGTAGGTCTGTGCTGATAGCATGTAAAATAGTTCTCTTGTAAGCAGTCCAGTGACTCCTTGGGGATAGCTACCTTGGACATCTGTATTAACATTTTTCTTTGAAAAAACCCTCCTGGTTCAGGACACAAATCCATCCAGCAAAACAGTGCTGGCAGCTGGATCCACTACCAGCCTTTTCAACGTCTGACATCACAGTGGCCACTAACACACTAGAAATCCTTCCAGCTTTGCCTGTTTTAACCAGCTCCTCTAAGGATGCTCTTCCACCGTAACTAGTGGGAACTGGTATACACCATATTCAAAAAGAAATGCCGCGCACCCCTTTTGCCACAGCTGGGCCGTCAGGCTCACAGGTCTGAAGAGAGACCTGGAAGCACATGAGCCTTCACATACCAGCACTACGTACCGGAACGGCAAAGCAGAATTTGAACTATACGACTGAGTGCACGCTAGGTGTAACGACAGCCGGTGTGCGGGGGACCCGCGATGCCCCGCGGGCGGCCCAGCACCAGCCTCCGGTTCTCCCTGCAGGGCCGCCCATCCCACGGCCCGGCCGCGCGCCCGACTCAACCCCGGCCCACCCGAGGGCCGGACGGGGCCTGCCCCGCGCAGGGGTCGCAAGTGCCACCGGGAGCATGGCCGCCTCACGGTGGGTGAGTGGCCCACAGGCCTCAGCCCAGCCCCGGTCCCCAGCCCCACATACCCGCTCGCCCTCGCTGGGGTTCTTGTCGGGGTGATACTTTAGCGCCAGCTTGCGGTAGGCGCGCTTGATCTCTTCGGAGGAGGCATTGGGCTTCACCTGCAGGATATCGTAGTACTCCGTCTCCTTCACCATGGTGGGTGCCTATGAGAGGACTCACCGCGTTACCCTTGGATTGCCCCGCGTTACCCCGGCCAGCGCCCTACCGAGGCCCTGCGGGCCGCACTCACCACCGCGGCCACTCCTCTGCCAAGTAACGCTACCACCGCCGCCGCCGCCCGCTCGCCGATCCAAGCGGCCCCGCCTCTTCCGCGGGCTTTATACAGGTCCCGGCCGAATCTTCTGGAATGACGCCGCGCGTGACGTCAGGGGACTGGAACGGTCTAGAACGGCGGCGCGTGACGTCACCGGCGGTATGCGCGGGGGGAGGAGCCTCAGCTGGGTACGGATATCGCGCTCAGTGTTTGATTTGGGGCCGAGCGGCTGAGTGTCGGGGCTAGCTTTAATCGCTCCGGCTCTTCCGCTGGGGCCCCCGCGGGGTCGTGCCTGGAATTCCCTGGGTACAGCTCACACCATCCGGTATTCGGGCAGTAGAGTACCGAGGAGTTGGCATTGGATGGGAGCTGTAAATTATTATCTATGCTAATGTGGTAATGCACGTCTATCCTTGCCTCTTCTTTATTGCTTTTAGATTTATATGTAATACTAATTCTCAGTTAAAGTTCCAAAATAATAACTTTATTATATGGAATCGTTAGATGTGGTTTCCATTAGGGTTAAAATGTGACTATTCCATTGACTTGAAAATATATAAGTCCCCCCATTTTATATCTCTGTATTATAGAAACAATCTGTTCAGTCTAATTTAGAAAGCCTCCGCCTGTGTTAGTTGCAGACAAATCTAAAATACCGTGGGCCCGGCACGGATGTGGAGTCCCTCCTGAGCTGCCGGGTGTCGCTTGAGGGGGCCTCTCATGACGCCGTTTTCTCTCCCTGCTCTGTGAAATCCATTCATTCGCCTCTGGGAGAGCGTGGCGAGCACTCTGGTACAACCTGCCCCTCGCTGTGTGTTATATCTTGTTCTGGTTAATTAGTAGAGGGCTTTCTTGATGCCTTGTTCCTCAGTATTTTGGGCCTTTTAAATTATTTGGGCTAATGCTGTATCCGTGCTCTTCCCTGAAGATTATAAATAGTTTTATTCTCCTATGCTAAATCCTACTTTGACCTTAAATGTAATAGCATCATTGAGTAGGGGCTATGTTACTTGTATCTTATTGGCACATAAGGTACACCTGCATAATGTTTATTTTATAGCACAGAGGCTATTTAGCCTCTTCTCTGGATTTGAGGGAGTAATAATTGATCCTTGTGACAGACCATCTTCCTGTCAAAGGCAACAGAACTTAGCTAGATAACCCATCTCTTAGAGGTGGGAGTGGGGAATTTTGGAAGAGTGTATTTTAATGTTTATGTTACCTTTTACATCTAAAATAACTCCGCTGGGTGCTGTCTCCTTTCTGTCCTAGGCAGCACAAAAAGAACACATTGTTTCTTCTACCTGTTGATCCATCACTGGAACGGTATCTTTTAGAAGGGAAATCTCCCCATCTCTGGAGTTTCAGGAAGTACTTAAGATTAGAACAAGACATCTCTTGGGGAATATTTTAGCTTCTGCTTGTTAGAAGTTTGTGAGCATTGCTCTATATCTGTTTGTTATTTGTCCTTTCCTCAAGCCAGCCTGCCTGGAGCAGACTTGGAAGCTGGGATAGTTTTAATCTTTCTCCAGGTAACTGAAAGTCCTCAATTAATTATTTACTGCTCAGGGCTGAGTAGATAACTAGTACTTGCGTGCACCTGAGCAAAAGCATATTTTCATAGAAGATGGCAGCATAGTGCTGAAAAATCTCTAATGAAAAATACAGAAAAGCTGCATGAACTGAGAACATTTTACTCAAACCTGAGTTGAATAGAAATGCCTACAAACTTGTTTTTAATTCCAGGGAACAATTTCTTATTCCTGGGAATAGTTTTATGAAAGCTGAACATCTTCTGTGATTATGATAACCCAAAGGTTCCAGTGCCCTGCCCTGCCAACCACAGCCCATTTAAAGAGTCAGGATGACTCTGAAGGAGAGGGCCCTGTTATGTTGTATAATAGCAGGAAATGGGGAAAAAGAAAAAGGAGGAAGAAAAGCAGCAGTGTGGGATCTGAATTAAAAATTTTCATCATTAGAGCTCTGGTGCCATTATAATAAACTTCCTACTGTATTTCACGTAAATACTCTTAGAAGGTTGAATTAATACAATCTGCTTATATTAGGCATGTAAATTTACTGAAGGAGGGGGGAACACATTACAGGAAATCAGCAGAAAATATCAATGAAAGGAGCAGTTCAAAACTGCAGGAAAGAAATCAGTGTTGGTAACTATTATTTTCTCTAAGCATAATTATCAGCAGCTGAATCTGTGTTTTGCGATTGTGAATTTCTATTGACAAGTAAATACAGAAACTATTTTCTAAAAATATTTATGGTTACTCTGTAAACTTGTATGCCAAGAACTAAATACTCCTTTTTATGGCAAAAAAAAGTTCATTCTCATAGTGGTCTCCGCCTTGAAGATAATTTAGCTATAATCCGTAGTTCTGAACATACTATTTCCATTTAGGAAGAAACAGTAAATCTGTTTATAGCTTTGTAGTAGCTGAATGCTTCAGCAGATGTGAAGCTTCCAGAGCACATAATGAATTTTAGAGATCCATTTGTAGTATGTCATAAAAAGAGTATGTAATTTCTGTGAGTAGAAATAATAATGTAGGTGTGTGTAGATACTGTAATAATATTGTAAATAGAGTAGGAACTCACACTGGTGGATGGTTTCTTACTGTTAATATTTGTTACCTGTAATAATAGCCAAAACCGTGGCTCGTTTGAATCTTTGCTTAAGAGGATTGAACCTCCTATTTCATTTACTTTCATTTTATTAGGGAGACCTATCAGGTTATATTTACTTTAATATGCAGTATTTGTTTTCTCCATCATTGGTTCCAGTTGGTACAATTAATGCATAATTATTCAAAGAATTAATGGGAAAAGTAGTGAAGGTTGATGTTTGAGATTATAAAAGCAGGAGAGTGATAACACTCCATGGATATTCTTTGCATCATCATGTGCATCTCCTACATCACTCTTGTCTGAGCGATTCAGTAATTCTGATACCTGAGGGAAATACAGTCCTGTAGCTGTCTGAAGCAGGACATTTCCTACTTATCAATACTGTGTTTATGAAATGGAGTTAGAATCCTCAGCAGCTGGTTTTGTCATGATTAATAATAAATGTGATACAGTGTCTACGTGTGCAGGCATATTCTCAGCAATTACAGTGGTGGTTCCTGTACTCAACCAGCCTGGTGATCAAGGGTATATATGCCCAACTCTGTTTCTTGTGGTGCACACCTTGCCTCCTTAAGTCTGTGGTTGTTGCTAACCAGCAGTTGCTTACCCGTTTTTCAGATGAACAGCTAATTTCTTTTACCACTTGTTCCCTTTTTTCCTTCCTGCTAAATGTGACATGAATCACCTTGTCACTTTTTACTTGCACATTATCAAATTTGCATGTGGGTGTCAACAGGAAAACAAGCAGAGAGTTTTTGTTCTCTGCAAGGAGGCAGGACTAGACTGGGAATGGGGAGTAAAGATATCTGGAGCCTATTTCTTTTAGCCACCAGAGGACTCTGGTTTTGAAGCAGATTGGCTCAAAACAAGAGTTAAAACTGCTTCCTCCCCGACCTTGGGACCATGCAGCATCTTTATATGCTTTAAGAATTATGCATTTATCTTTTAATCTTGTTATATAAACCATTGCTAGAATCTGCTTTTTTGCATTTCTTTATCTGACTGTATTACTATTTCTCATTCTTGTTGAAAGCAGCATCCTGGACACACAGGTAAGAGAACAATAGGCTGAACTGCAGCTGCAGCTTCTTGCAGCATTCTTGATTTTTGCAAAGAAGTTTCAAAAATAATTTCAAAAATAATTTCAAAAATAATTTCAAATACCAGAAAAAAAAAGTCAGGAATCTGAGGGATTGTGTCTCTTTTTAGTCACACTACGTTTGCATAAAGAGCTTCCATATTTCTTCTCTAAGATGTAATTAGAATCACAGCAGACTTTTCTTTGTGCTGAGCTGGATTCTTTCAAGCATCCAGTTCTCAAAAGTTACCATAATTTCTACAAACTTCATAGGAAAATATCCTTTAAATAATATTTTTTAAGCTATGGCTTTTAGACTTATTGAAAAAATATATTGAAGAGTAAAGTATGGCAGTTTCATTTAATGAGCCTTTAATGTTCCTTGGCCCATAATTAATATATGAAAAGGATATTCTGTACAGAAACTCTTAGGAAGATCTTTTTGCTAGGGATGGAAAGTAAAAGATCTGTACCACCAAGAAAAATGTAAGTGATGGCATTTGTTTTGAGCTATTTTAGGGTAGTGTATAGTGAGTGACTAGCAGTCACATCTTTCTCTAATCTGAATTCCTTCATTAGAAATGAATTAGTATAAAAAGCATATGTGAGTTTAAAAAGTTGCTGCCTGCCTGGAGCTTTTCATTCTGGAATCTGGCCTCAGCATCATCTCCATGGCTCAAGGCAGCATAAATTGGTTGATCCTTAAGGTGTGTGTTGAGACTCACTGGTTTAGCAAGACTTAATGGAGGCTTTGCCACAGTAATATTTGAAGACATGCTTGGATTTAGAATTTTGCCTAAACCCCAAAACCGACTCTTATGTGGTATATCTGTGGAATTTAATTTTTTTTTTTACTTTTGCTAAAATGTTTTAGACACCAAGTGAAATTTTTAATTTTATGCTAAAGTGGGAAAAAGAGAGAGCTGTACATGATCAGAGTAAGTGTAGATAACAGAACATAGCGGGCAGAGGGCTGAAATTAGTAGCAAGTTGAAGAGATGACAGGCTCTAAGAAAACTGATTTGAAATAATGAAAAAATATTAGAAGTGGTACAACTTATGTAAAGAAATGTAACAAAGCCTTTGAAACAGGAAAAATAAAGATTATGAGATGTTTTGCTGGTGGTTGTTGTGAGGTAAGGCTTTTTTTGATTTGGTTTATATTCAGTGCTGGAAGGTGGGAGTAACAATAGGTTTACCAGTTTAATAACATGTTTGTACCAAAAAATATTGTTTTACACTTTTTGTTACCAGTTACATGACTTAAAAAAGGAGATTAAAAAAAAGAGGCCCTATCATAAATAGCTTAAACTAACAGGGATGAGTAGCAAGGAGCATCCAGAATTAGTCCATCCCTCTGTTCGTTTGAAGTAAATAAAAGTTTTGTGGTGAAACATTCACTTTGTTGCCTTACAAGTAAATAGATGGAGGAGTACACAGCTCTGGGTAGTTTCTTGTTTCCATAGTCTTACTGTGAATTAAACCTGAAACATCCTGTCCCAAACATGCTCCACCCACACCGAGGCTGGTCTGCCTTGCAGTTCTGTTGGTCACTGACCTTAGTAACAACATGGCTTTGCTTTGGCCTCTGATATTTCTGTTTGGGATCTTGTGACAGTGCAGATTTGTCATGACAGTGACTTCAACTCTGAGATATCAGTCACAAATTTCTGAAACATACCAGTGCTTATTGCAGAGCAAAGGTTGTGGACAGAATGTGAGCTTTATTTGGCTTTTATATTCCTTTATAGCTTATTGAGCCTGTCAGTGCCCAGAAATCTTCACCCTTAGCTGCAAAGAGCAGCCCATCCCTCCACAAAAATTCTATCTGGATGTAGTGCAGTCTTGTGCAACTTGCATGCAGGTAGATTTAGACATAAAAGGAAAGGATCATAGCATCTTGTAAGGTGCAGCATGTTAAAACCATTTCAAGATGAAGGTCTTTTCTTCTGAACTCTATATAAGATGCTGGCTTCATTTGTTAGGATTTATTTCTTGAAACTTGAAGACAACCCTGAAAGGTACCAGAAGTGCAAAGGCAGGTTCTGTGTAGAACTAGAACTACAAAGGCAAGTTCTGTGTAGCACTATTACAGCTTGACATTTATGAGCCTATTGTTCAAGTGACAAGATTGTTGCTGACAGTTGCAGGAAACACAGTTTATCACAATCACATGAGTTTTCTGTTACCGTCACACAATAGAGAGTCCAAAAGCAACTCTTCTCCACCAATTCCCGCTGATAAATTCCCCTTCTCAGCCTGGCTTCCCTTCTGGCAGTAATAAGCTGCCCTTGTTATTGGGGAAGTGATCTGCCACTGGAAAATGATTGATTGTGTCAAAATAATTTGCTAAGCTTCAGCAAGTTTAAGGAAAATTATAGGAAAAAGGGGAAAAAAAATCCTTTATAAACACAGTGTGTACAGAAGACACATATATTTGAGATTTTCTGTTTATTCACTGAAATACAAGACTTAGAAAGGGAGCAGCCATTTTCTTCCATGAGACCAGCCTGTTATCTAGCCTCTATCTAGCCCAAGATGCAACTCAAGCCAGGTAATTATCAGTTTTCTAATTGGATTCCTTCATATATTTAAAACATTTTAGATGACTTGAAGAAGTAAAAGAAGAGTTTTCTTGCAGCAGAGTTTTCTTTTATTATGTTACTGGAAAGTTGGTTGTATGGAAGAGACCCTGTAGCTCTGTGTAGAGAATCGTTGGAGCAAAGCATTTGGACAATTATCCCAAAATGAAGAATCTAAATCCTGACAAATAGAGAGTTTTGTTGCATGTGATGACACATTTTTACCATTTAAATATCCCTCATTTTGTGTTCAGATATTTTCAAATCAAGTTTCTGGTGTTGAGAATAGATCCCTTAGAATCTCACTTCAAAGTTTTCTTTCATTTCAGATTGCATTGTCTACAATTGTACATTTGGATATGGTGCAAGACACTCTGGAATAAAATCCACGCTTTCTGTAAAGTTAATATTTGCTATCTTAGATGCTCTTAATCACTATGGCTGTCTTTGTACCATTAGGTAAAACACTTTAGATAGTGTTCTCTGTCTCTGAAGGCCATGGCACAAGCATGGCCTTGCATCTCTCTTCCTCCTCTAGACAAGGTAGTCATTAATATCATCTCCAGTGACAGCCTTTGCCCTGCATTGTCCCTGGGAAATGCCAGTTCATACAGACCAAAACCACGCCAGGGAAGGTGCTCACAGTGGGTGGCTTGAGCCATTTGCTGGATTTTGTTTTGTTTACCAGCATAGAAATGGCCTAAATAGCTGAACTGGAGAAGCTTACATCCTGGGAAGTAATTTGTTCAGTTACATGTAGAAATTTCCACATTATACCATAGGCCTGCTCTGCTGAGGGGCGGGAAGTGCTGCTGTGGTTGTGGTGCTGGTGGAGGTGCTTGGCTGTTGCAGTACTGGGTTTCATAGGTAAAACTGACTTGAAGCCATTCCTTAAGGTAATTAATCTGTGTTTTCTGTAAGAAAATAACTTCATTGAATGTTCTTTTTTGAAACTAGAATTAGTAAAATTAAAATTACTTCAACTTGTGTGAACAAATTTGTGGAAATCTTGGCAAAAGAAAAGATTTGCATCTTAAAGCATTGTAAGCTCATTAAAATTCTTCTCATGGATAATTAAAGTGAATTAAAAGGAAAGTTTAACAGTAAGCAGCTCACAAGCACTGCAACATTTCAAGCATATTAAAATCAGAAAGAAATAGCTTTTGTAGCAGTAGTCTCCACCTCTTGTATCACGTGTTGTTTTTTTCTAATAAATAACCAGTTACCATTGGTTTCTTTGGTTCTCCAAGTAGCTCATTTATGCCTGATGGGCACAGTTCTTTGGCATATTTGTGACCAGCTTTGCAGGCTTTGTCAGCATGCCTAACAGTGGAGAGACTCTCATGAAACAATTGCAGGATGAAAATGCAAGGAATGTTTCAGGAAGCTGTGAAAATGGGTAAAGTAGCCTGAGCATTATTTTTAACAAACTGATCTACCAATTTTTCCCAGCTTAACTTTCTCTTGTGCTACTGTGCAGATCCACAAATATTTTGTCTGGTGTCTCTACTATCTAATGAAGACTAAGTTGTATCTTTTGAAGCTAGAATGAGAGAAAATTGTTAATGAAGATTATAAATAGTTTTATTCTCCTATGCTAAATCCTACTTTGACCTTAAATGTAATAGCATCATTGAGTAGGGGCTATGTTACTTGTATCTTATTGGCACATAAGGTACACCTGCATAATGTTTATTTTATAGCACAGAGGCTATTTAGCCTCTTCTCTGGATTTGAGGGAGTAATAATTGATCCTTGTGACAGACCATCTTCTTCCTGTCAAAGGCAACAGAACTTAGCTAGATAACCCATCTCTTAGAGGTGGGAGTGGGGAATTTTGGAAGAGTGTATTTTAATGTTTATGTTACCTTTTACATCTAAAATAACTCCGCTGGGTGCTGTCTCCTTTCTGTCCTAGGCAGCACAAAAAGAACACATTGTTTCTTCTACCTTTTGATCCATCACTGGAACGGTATCTTTTAGAAGGGAAATCTCCCCATCTCTGGAGTTTCAGGAAGTACTTAAGATTAGAACAAGACATCTCTTGGGGAATATTTTAGCTTCTGCTTGTTAGAAGTTTGTCCACAAACTCATGAAAGTTAGGATTTTGCTGAGTTAGTGATAATGCCTCTATTTTAGCCCATACATACTTCTATTTGTGACATGTTTAAGCAAAAAAACAAAAACAAAAGAAACAACAAAAAAAAAAACCCCAAACCCACCCCCCCCAAAAAAAACCAACAAAAAACCTCCTCAACAAGCCAATTCTGTGTTTTCTTCATTAAAGAAAAAAGTTAAAGAAGGATTTTAAAGTACAATGGTTTGTGTTCATAGCAAACAGGAAGTTTAAGCTTCCTGTATTAGAAAGATGTTTAGCTTTTAGTTTTTTTCTGGATTTCTAATGCAAGAACATCAGACCCTAGAACTCAAAGTACTTTTGGTGCATTCAGAGTCTTTTGTTTTGCATAAAACTTCTGTGTTTTGTTTGTTTTTGAAGATGATAGTGCATGTTGCCATGTTAAATGCTGTTGTTTACCTGGTGTGATTTGGAGCTAGGTAGCAAACTTCTGTCCCTTTTTTAGTATGCTGGAAGTAGAATTCCAAGTAGAAAGGACTAGACAAAGAAAACAAAATTATATCAAATGTAAATACAAAAAAAAAAAATGTCTTTTATAAGGCTCAAATTGAATCAGTGTGACCTAAATAATGAGGCAGAGATGAAAAAATTAGTTCTGTGTGACCTAACTTTGCAGCTTTCCCTGCGAATAGCTGTATGGAGACAGCTACTGGGAGATTTCTGCTTCAGTTCTGGGTTTTTGCTGTGCAGGAGAGAACAGAGCCAGAAGATCTGTACCAAGGTCAGGGCAGGGTTGTAGTATGCACCCAAATGCTGAATAGAGCCTTTTTAGGGGAAGAATAAAAAAGGCTCATTACATTGTTCATTTCTTCCCATTCCGCCATGAAGTTCTCAGCTATCTTTAAAACTGATCTGCTCACCAAAATAAATGACCTGATTTTTGAGGATATTATTCTTAACAAGAGAAAAAAGTGCTTCAGTTCTGTTTTTTGCAATTAAAGAGAGAGATTTTACTAGGTGTGTGCCAACTGTGTTATATGGTAAAATAGATCTTAGCTGTTATCACTAGTACATTGTTCTTTATTAAGCTTTTGTTTAGCTTTTAAATGTATCTTTGTGAGAGAAGTGTGAGTAATTTGTCAAAGTCTGGTTTTCTTGTGCACTATGAAAACCTAAGCGATTGTCAAATCAGAGGGGCCTTTTTGCAAAAGTACGGACATATCTGGGCTGATCTATGGCCTTGTTTTTAAGTCTCATGAGGGCATGGAAACCAATTAGCAGTTAAATCTGACCTGTTATTTAAGGGCAAAAGGGAACTTTTAAATAGAATTAAGAAGGTATGTATTATAATATTGCCCTCATTTGAATAGAGGAGTAATTAGTAAATAAGATGACCAGTCATAATAGCAGTGTCCTGTAAAGGGCCATGGGAACCTCCTGTGACTGTCTACTCATTATAGGAAGAATACTACATTACAGAAAATAAGGGTTTGAAGAACTAATGTGGTGTATCATTACTGTGTTTTTTTCCCCTTACATCATAAAAAATGAGAAAACATCTTCTAAACATCTTAGGTAACAGTTGACAGCACCTCAGAGTCTGGAGATACAGTATTTGCTTGGCTATTTCTTTGCCAGTCGCAGGCTTCTCTTTAACTGCTGAGCTATCAAAGCTGTGATGTTACGTTGATTAAGTCAGAGTGACTTTATTGACTTTGTCTAGAACTCTAGGTCAGATCTGTGATTCTAAATTTATTCTCTTGTGCTCATTCCTACAATCTGTCCCCAAAATTCTGTTTTAAAATACTAGATTTGGCTCTTGAAGGATACATGGAGATTTGGGAAATGATTTCTCATTAATGGAATCCAGATGAAGATATTTAGTTTCTGAAATCTCTAGGCAAAATGCCAGAATCATTAGTTTTCAGAGGTTACCCATAGGTATTTTAAGCCTTTTTGCTGCCAGAAGAGTTGTCAGATGAATACTTAATGATTCTGTCTTGAATTCAAATGTCCCAGTGAGCTGTTGGAAATGTCTAATACCCAATGAAAAGTTCTAAAGAATGTGCAGATGTAGACCCAAAACATTCCCCCAAAGTAGCTCTAATGGAGAGTAAGGCTGGTGGAATGTATATGACTGGGTTGGCCTGGAGAACGTGCAACCAAAGCTTGGAGGGGGGCATTTCTCAGTGTTGGAACAGAGATCAATATTTAGGACACTTGTCACCAAGACTGAGACAGCAAAAGATGGACACTTGATTCTAAGAAGAATGTTTTAGTATCCACTTTATAATGGATTCCTTAAATAAACCACCAAACTGTAGGAGTTTAGAGAAGGAATTCACTAAGTTGTCCTCACAAGAAGCAAGCAGTGAAACATAAAGCCAAAATTTATGAAGAAGTTCTTTCTTGGAAAAATGCATATTTTCCTCTTCAGCCTTTTTTTTTGTGTGTATTTAATAGGATTAATATTTAATAGTTAGGAAAGCCAGTTCAACAAAAAGTGTTTGGGGAAAAAATACTCGTGGAAGTGGGAATCTGCACACTTTCTCCCTAAGATAAACACCTGTGTCTTACAAAATATTTCTTTGGGAAAGACAAGCAGAGAAAGTAGTTTAATTAAAAGCTGGGGACTGTTTGTAAGAAGTGTGAAGTAACATGCTGACTGCCACATGAATGCAGCTTCTGGTGGTGGGTGAGCTTGTAGGTGATCTGCTCAGAGGAACAGCAAGGCTAAGGAAGGAGCTGCACCATTGGATCATCAGTGAGGGCAGAACAGCAGTGAGGCTTCCTTAGAGCTACTGAGTCTGGAAGCAGTGCCATGAGAGCACTCCCAGGAGAAGCTGAACGGGATTGCTTTTTGGAAAAAATCATGTAAGGGACAGAGAAATTGTATGCACTCCACAGTCACTGTAAGTGAGCATTTCCTCCTTATTGGCTGTTTTCTCTGCTGCAGACAATCTGTAGTATAATTGATTTTGAAAGGACAAAAGCAGAAAAATCATACAATCATTCAAGTTTTATAATAAAAGCTTTGGAAGTTAGGTGGACCTGAACGGTCGTAACATGGTTGACCACAGCCAGAGCTTTGCACCCTGAATATACTATTCTTCTAAACTTAGGCATCACATCACAACCTCAGCTTGTCTAATAATATATGTTATGAATGCAGTATCTTCAACAGTAAATATGTCTCATCCATTAAACCAGAATAAAAATAATTAATTAATAAAAATATTTTGCTGTATGGTGATCTCACATGAGATACAACAGTTCCCAGGAGCAGGGTGGGAGTAGAGTATCTGTGTAATGGTGAAGCCTCTGCAACAGGAATACCAAGAAAACGGAGGAGGAGATCATATCTTCACTGTGAATCTGGCAGTGCAGGCCTGGAAGCTCAGAATATGGCTCTGGGTGAATGTGTGGTCTGAACTACCCACTGGTTTCATGGTAAAAAAATGTTTGTTTGAGTCTTCTTTATGAGCAGTTGTGAATGTGATTTCCAGACGTAAAAGTACATTGACTTGCTATATGTGTGTAGATGGTTATGAGTAAATATTCTGAAGTCTAATGGAATACCTTGTCCTAAATAATGTATCAACAATTTATATATGTAATTATTTGTTAAACTGCTTATTTTGCAACTTTATAGAAAGCCTCTCTCTCTAAAGAAAGGTTGATCTTTTAGAATTTTGATAATCCCTTTAGAGAACTGACTGGTAAAAACTTAATATTGACAAGGTTGCAGGACTTGAACAACAGAAATAGGATAAGGAATAGGAGTACAAGAAGAATGAGATGTCTTTTTATTTGCTCCCATACAGTATCTGTTTAATTAATAGGTACCCCTTAAATTTCATAATAATGTGATAGCTGCATAACAGTGTTCGTATTCTCTTGGTGCAGTTTGTGATAGAAATATCTCTGCAAAAACAAGGCCAAAATGTATCCTAGAAAATAAATGTTGTAGTTTTTAAATTTGAGAGAAAAGCTACAAGCTAATTATAGAGGACACTCAGTGTATCCTGTAAGGCTTATTCAAGTGAGAATTTCTGTAGAATGTTTTTTTTCCAAAGAAGAAAATGGTTTATTGTAATATTAAAGACAGACTTTGTAGAGTCTCTTCAGTTTTATTGTTTGTATTTTCATCAGATTTTCCTATAAGGAAACAATTTAAAGGACAGCAAATATCTGGCTGTATTTGGCCTAGAACATGACGTGCAAGCAGAAATTCTAAATTCCCAGAACAGGAAACAGCCTGTAGGATGAAAAGGCTAATTCCAAAGTCCCTTGAAACAACAACAAAAAGAATGGAAACTAGTATCACAATAAGTAATGCCATTAATCACTAAGCATCATTATGGTAACAGAACAAAAAGCTTTTCTAGTGTGCAATTAGCAAAAGAGCTTTGTCATTTTGTAATGATAAAAGCAGAGAGATTTAGCTGTGGCATTTAGTTTCTGTAATTACAGTAAGAAGTGATACTATATCCAGTGGTTGCTATCAAATACACTCAGATAAAACCAGTAATTGCTATGCCAGCAAATCCAGATTGGATGCTTCTCTTCTGGTGACTCACACCCAGCAGGAATATCAGTTGCATCAGTCATTATTTAACCTCACACACACATTGCTTCCACTGAGTTGCAATGATAAATCTCACTAGAGCTGTTACAGTCATGGAAGTCTAGAAAGAAAGGAAGCTCTCCCTTTGTTAATCCAGTATAGAGAACGTTCAGATTCTTGCTTTTCAGGTTGGCCTGCTGTGTGAGAACAGCTTCTGTGTGGAATAGCATCCAAGGGGCACAGGGGAGTGGTGAGACCTGCAGATGGGTTGGGCAGTGTTGGACTTTGCCTCAGACCTCTGGATAAGCCAGCCTAAGCTGTGCTTTCATCTCAGGTAAGGGCAGTGTGTTGAATTCAGGCAGCAGAAGAGGTCATGTTTGCTAGAGTGGTACCTTGAAATTAAAGCCCAAATTACATCAGGAAATACTGTCATTCAAAAATCACCCATGCTAATGGAGTTATATGGAAATATGCTTTAGTTAGTTCTAACTGGTAAACATTTTGGAACATTTTCTGTTTGTCCTAGCTGACTTGTTCAAGTGACCTCTACTGTTGAATTCTCACTCTGTGTGATTTGATGAGGTTTTTGCATATTACCTTTGGAACTGTAAACTTGGAGAAATCAGATGTAGAAAGTCCAGTTTTAAACTGGTAGTTGGATTTTGGAAGATGCTGGCCCTGAACTAATGACACTGAATAATTTACGCAGAACCTCAGTCTTAATAAAAAAATTAAGAGCCAAAATCCAGATCTCTGAAGCATTTAGTTTTGCTGGGGCATCTTGGCAGCAAGCTGTGGTTCTGCAGAGCTTTTTCTCCTTGCTGCAATTTATGCTCAGTAAGCTCTTGATCAGGTAGCCCCACCAAATTCTGCTCAGTTCAGTCTTGGGCAAGTCCAGATACCATAACTATTCCGGATATTTGCTTAATTTTAAAAGAAATAACTCCTAGTAAAAGGTTAAAGTAGAGTCATCATTCTTTCACTCAGAAGCAATGGTTCTGGATATACACAGAAATTGTTGGAAGAGAAAATTTCTTAATTGTACTTTCAGGGCAAAAAAACCTCACTCAAATGAGCTGCCTGATTCATGGGGACAGCTAAGAACTCTGTTGCATGGAGTGTTACGAACTTTAACACTCATGAAGATGCTGAACATGTAGGGATCCTCATAGAATTTTTGCACATTGAAGCATTACCAGAGGATGTCCAGAAGTTCAGATGTTAGTTGGCTGTGTTTCTATAAAGAGAATATAATGTAAACTGGACCAGTGTGCTAAAACATATAAGAATAAAGCAAACTAGAGGGATATTAATCTGGGAAAAGTAATTTATGATGTTTATTACTTCTGAGTATCCTCAAATGAGGCACTGCTGATACATTACTAATCTGTTTTATTCAGAAGGCTTTTCTGCTTATTGTTTTAATGAAAAGGGATGTTCAGTTATCTTTGGACCAAGACTTTGGTTTATTTGTTCTGTAAAATAATAAAAAGCTTTATTATTCACAAGATATTTAAAGGAAAAGGTTCCACTGGATTGCTAAACATCTAATATTGTTTAAAATAGGAAAAGCATCAAGAATTATATCAAGTGCTTTGAGATGGCAGACAAGCATATGTTTTTAATTTATTTTAAATGTTTTGTTTTGGTTTTATTCCCAAATAAGTCTTCCTGATCTGTCATTCTGTCTTTGATATCCTACTTCATTAAGTCACCATTTCTTCAACATATCAAGCACAGGTTTACCTTTCAAAATGCAGGATAATCTCATTCTTTATTTAAATTACTCAGTTTCTCATCAGCCTCCACCTTCACCAAACCAGTGACTATTTTCAGAGCCTCATTTTGCTTGTCAGACAAGCCCTTTCATGTTTTGTGCCATTATACCATTAACAAGAGAGGAAATATCCTCACAGGCAAGATCAGTAATAACTCCTTGTTTTTCTTCAGCTGCTTTTGTGACCTGTGCTCTGCTTAGAGGGGACCTGTGAGGAGGAGCAAGGCAGGGAAAGAACTGTGGTTGTCACTTCTGAGGGTGAAGGGTTACACAGCCTGCTGCATTCTTGTAAAGGATATACAGTTCAGTTAAGACATTTTACAGATCAATTTTATTGTGATTAAGAACAATAAATTCTAGGAGTGTCCCACATATATAAGTATTTTACAAGTGTGGTATGAAGTGGGAAATAGTGCCTGATGTAGTGTTTGGTCCTGCTGCTTGCTCCTTGTCACTGCTGTATAAAAAGCTGCTTTTGAGGTTGTTATTTATTTGAAAGCTGTGAAGAGCATTGTTTCAACTTACTTTTTCTACATTTTGAGTTAATTTATTACACTGGAGAGGAAGGACTTCCTCAGCTTCACTCAGGTCTCTTCTGTTGTATTATGGAGAAGGAATGAAGGAAATCCTATCTTCTTCTTAGCCTCTAAAGGCTGCTGATTCCCACCACTTCTTCTATGAAATGAAATTAATTAAATTAAAAAATCTTTATGCTGCTATTCATGAATAATCTGCAGTGTATTACTATATTCGGTAATTTCTAAATTCTTTTTGCTTATGAAATTCTTAGCAGTCTGTCACCTTACAGACTATTTGGGTTGGAGTTTGTATTTGTGCTTTAAACTTGATCTGTTAACTTTTACGAAAAGTTAATTTCATCCATGTGTTAATGATAATTTGTTGTGTTGGCAAAATTTTTGAGAAATTTCATTGTTGTTGTTGTTGTTGTTATTGTTATTATTAACTAAATTTCTTTCTCTTCCTGGCCTGAAAAATCCCCCTGACTTCAGAGCTTTAATGAGTATCAACAGTGACAATTTACAAGGTTTTGTGATATTAGCAGTGTCAGTATGATCAGGGTTAAGATTAGTAACTCATCCTTTATACTTGTATAGTTCATGGCCTCTTTGTGGAGGTTCAAAGTTAGTGTCTTTATCTGGTATATTCCATGATATTGAAACCAAAAGCATGAAATAAAGAATGTCATCTTTAGGGTGAAGGCATTTCTATTTGGTCATAGTGGAGTTTGCAACAGAGGCAAAATGTATTTGATAGCTCTAAGCTTTCTAATTTCACCTGCTTGAATTTCAAAGTACTGGCAAGCTGTGATTTTGTTTACCTTTTGATACCTATATTGCATATTTATATGTTGATTGTAGTAGATCCTACTAGTGCTTCTGGATAACATCTTAATAGTTCTATTTGCTTTTAGAGCATTTACAGATGTACAGACTGTCTGCAGGGAACTGCTGCCTCATTTGGAGGAGGACGAGGGGGAAGGCACAGAGCGAGCAGGTAAGCATGTAAGAGATGATCCTTGGAAATTTGAGCATTTCTTAGATTTCCTCTTTTTTTTTTTAAGTAATTTTTAGGCCTATTCTAGCAGGTTTTGACTGACAATTACTCGGGGCTCAGATAATGAAGGACAAAATTAAAATAAAACTGAAATGAGTCAGGGCTGCTAAAAACTTTTCAGGAGTTGTCTGTAAATTTGCATAGATTTAGTAGTTTCTGCCAGTGTTGTCTGTATTTGTGATGATGACTAGATAAAAATGAAAAATAGCTTGATCCCATTGAGAATCATGCAGATTGTTATCTTACCTTTGGCATCATAGCCTATTCATCAACTGTCACCTGGGGAGGATTTGGTGTGTGGTGTAATGACTGGAGACTTTAAAGGAATATTTGTGCTTTGGTTAGTTCTGTGTTGCATCAGAGCATGTGCACACTGGTGTCCTTTGATTCAGCTGCAGTGCTGAATGACTTACCTGTATGTGCTACAGTGTGGCTTAAAGGAGGTTCGCTAGCAGAACTTTCTGAGGTTCTTTGGAAGGTTTGCAGCCCTAAGAGATTTTCCTGTTGCTTGGTGAGGCTGCTACTGATATCTAAATGTGCTGATTGAAACAGAATATTTGTTCTAGGAGAAAACGGAAGCAGTGAGCACATAACTATCTGATCTATGTAGGAATCTTGTATGCAGACTTTCTACATGTATATAAATATATGTCTCTATGGGTTTATAGTTATTTTTCAATAGGCAGGTCTTTGATACACAGTAGGGTTCTTTCCTAGAAGTGAACTGCTAGCTATCTGCTTTTAGTGAGCAGGAAATAAATGTGGATGAATAAAGGCTGTTTTCAAATTTACAGGGTATCTTATTGAACTGTTTGAACCACACGTTCTCTATGTAGATTGTCACTGAGACTGTGATTCTGCAGAGTACTTGCTTGTGTGTGTGTGAAGGCTCTGACCTATTTTCCTAAGAATTTATCTGGGACAGTGGTTAATGCTGTCAGCTCTCTACCTGCTTCTCTCCCACAGGCTGCTGCTGGCTGCAGTTTAGAGAAGTAAACTGGGCTGTAAAGCAGTGCTCAGGCAGGAATGCACATGTCATTCAGCCACTCCTGCAGAGGTGACCGCAGCCTCTGCCACAAAGGTGAGGTAAACAGCTAAGGGTAAAAGCCATTCCAGCTGAAACTAGGTGATTCATTTTTTTATCTTCTCCAGACTGGAGAAACACATTTCCTGCAGGGATTCTTGTACATGGTGTGCTCCAGGCCCCTGACTGCCTGGGAGTCCCTCTTTTGGTCTTGTGCCAGTTTGCTTTTCAGGATGTCTCTCTTGCACACTGTCTCAGGGGCAGCCTCAGGAGCACTGAGTAGGGGGGAAAAATCCTTTCCTTGGTCTGCTGGCTATAATCTTGCCAGTGCAGACAGGGTTGTTGTTAGCCTTCATCTCCAGTGAGACACACTGACTGGCAGCCAACCTGTTCACCAGAACCACAGGGGTTTTCCTGCTAAGCCAGCTGGCATCCAGCCCATGCTGTGCCAAGGGCCTGTCCTCCCCAGAGTGCAAGACTTGGCTTCGCCCCTATTGAGCTTTCAGGTCATGTCAGCCCATTCAGCCAGTGTGCTGAGGTCCATCTGGATGGCCGCCCTGCCTTTTGTCCTGTCAGTCACTTCCTCAAGTTTGATCGCTGAAGCTGGTGAAGGTGCATTCTATTGTCCAGGACAACAGTGCCATCACTGAAGAGTGTCATTCTCACAAGTAACCCCTGAAGAATGTCACTTGGAATTGACTGCTAAGAAGACTTAAAATTGCTGACCACTGTTCTTAAAAAATACTTATCCAGTCAATTTTTTATCCACCTGTTCCTCCAATTGCAGCTGGTTCAAACCTTCCAAGGATGCTGGGCTATGTAGAAGTTGTCAAAGACCTTGTTAAAGGTAGAGTAAGCCATGTGCCACTGTTCTCACTATATCAGAGCTAGTCAACTCATTTTGGAAGGCAGGTGGGTTATATTTACTAGGGCCAAGTGAAAGATAGCCATTCTGGCTGGTGTCAGTCACCATTTTATAGCGGAAAATGATTTATAGGAGAGTTTTTTTCTATATCATTTCCATGGATTGAGGTGAGACTGATTGGACCTTAGTTTTCTGAATCCTCTTCTGCTTTTTTGAAGACAGGTGTGGCATTTGCCTTTTTTTTTGTGATGGGGACCTTATACCAGATTGCTGTGCTTTCTCAAAGATGACAGAGAGCAGCTTTGCGATGGCTTTAACTTGGTTTCTCAGTGTCCACTCTGAAGGATCCCATCTGGTCCCATCAACTCTTTTGTATATGTCCAGGTTGTGTAAGTGGTCCCTAATTTGAAGTTCTGCTGCTGTAGGAAAAGCATCTCACTAGACATGGAAGCTCAGGAAGCCTGACCTTGCCAGTAAATACCAAGGTAAAGAAGGCACTGAGAGCATCAGCTCTTTGCATGTCCTGTGTCAGTGAGTTGTCCTCAATATTGCTAGTTCTCCCTTTGATTGCCACTGTACCTGTAAAAGCCCTTTTTGTGACTTTTCACATTACTCACCAATTTAAATTCTGAGTTTTGACTTTCCATTCCTGCATGCCTGGGCAATGTTTCTGTAGTGATGTTTCCTCCTGATTACACCTTCCACATGCTTTCATTCTGGTGCATCATAATCAGTTTTAGAAGTGTCAGTATTGTTATGAAGCTTATTTTGTACTAGTCCTGGTGTGCCACTCTCTCCACGTCAGCTTGTGGAGGCATTCTTTGGAGGATGTCTTATTTCTCTGATCCACACTGTAGGGTTTACTGATGGGAAGAGCAGTATATTTTATCGTAATTAATAATTGTTCCTTTTTCCTCCAGTGGAAAAAGTAGTAGTTTCCAGTAATTGAAATATTTTCGTGTGTTTTGGCTAATTTAAAAATAATTCCTTTATTTATTATCTTTTCTGTTAGAGAGGGTGAAATTATTTGTTTATTGCAGAAAACTGGTAATATATCAGAAAACTCTTTTCCTCCCCCAGCTGTGGCAAGCAAGCCACAGGAGCTGGTTTGTGTGCTTTATTAGAAGAATCACTATGTGCTTAGGCTGGCTGAGACTTCCAGGTTTGCTTGAATTTCCAAAGTTCTGTCTGTTTCTTTTATCTGTTTATTGGCACAAGAAGTTTGACACAGATACCAAGCTCTCAGACTCTACACAGTGTGTACTCAGCTCCAGCTTTCATTAAAATGAAGTCAGTCTTTCAGGGTCACAGACATCTTGAAGAAAAGTAAAAAATAGTGGGTGAGAAGAGGAATGGAGTATTTCTGTTGTCAGCAGAATATGTTGGCATCAGAGCTGTGGAATCTTGGATGATGACTTACAGGAATTCTTCCAGCAAAGAGCTGAATTCCTTCTCTCATCATTAGGACAGAGTGATATTTTGCAGTATCTGGCATATAATCAAGGCCCTATTTTGTGAGTTAAATCTGATTAATTTTCAAGCAGAAGTAAAATTACTGGTTTACTTTTTTGCTTTGCAGGGCACATCTATGGAATATCACTTGGGAGTTGCTCAGATCATGCAGCAGGGCCATTCCACAATCAGCCTGTCTGTTTATCTGTCTGAAAGGTGACCTTGGGTCTTTTGAATTTTATATGACTCTCAGAGCTGTTCTTCCATAAATATCTGAATTCATTTACATTTTCAAATCCTTTCTGGCAGTAACCAGAATACTTGCAGGTCAGGTAGTGAATAGAGAGAAGGTTTCACTACTGATATTAGCTTTAATCTGTAGGATTAGTGTATTTCTCTTGTCTTTGTTTTTTAACTACTACGCAGTCTCCTTCATGTATCCCAGAAGTCCAGCAGTTTCAGCCAGACTGATTATTCATGGGAAAAAAAAAAAAACAAAACCCACAAAAAATAATCCCAAAGACTTGTTATTTTTTTGTCTGTTTAAAGTAATTTAAGTTATTTTCTGATATCTGAGCTTGTACCATGTCAGAGCTTCCCATTGTACATGGTGGAAGGAATAAACTGGCTGTTAAAAAATACAAAATGTGTAATGTGTTCTATGTTGTGTATAATTTCAAAATTGGTTAAAAATATTTGAGTAACAAATGTACTTTTATAACACAGTATTCACATATAAACAGCTCATAAGTTTAGGATTGTATTGTAAAAAATCAGTTGAAAACTGCGAGTCTTTTAAGTGGTTCTTAACTACTTTTTCCCTCCTGTAAAGTTCCCTGTTGAAAATTTACACTTTAGTTTCCATCTTAGTGGGAAAACTACCCACATAAAATCCCAGATATTTAGATCAGCTTTTCTTAGAACAGTTCCTAAGACAGACTGCAGTACAATCAACCTGTTATAACTTCGGAATGAGACTACCCTGAGCCATCTCTTCCTTCAGCAGGGAAGATAGAGATACATGGAAAATGATGTCTGATTATGGAGTTTTTTGCCTTGGAAGAAAATGGCATAGGAAAAAAAATTAACTTCCAGAGCCTCAAACAGTGACAGTCCAGATTTTATTACCTGAAAAAAATCTCTGCCCTTTTTTTTTTTTTTTTTTTTTTTTTTTAAAAAAATNTTTTTTTTTTTTTTTTGTCTAACAATATAGCCTTCTTTAAGCAAAAATCTTTTTGCAACATCTCTGACCTTCAGAATTCATGTGAAGAATACAAGTCAAGTAGTGGATGAAAACACATTTTGAGTATGAAGTATAATGCAGGTAGCAGGTGTTAATGGAAGAAAGGGGAAAGGAACAGCTACTTTTTGCTTTCACACAGAAAACTTTCAGTGTCATCAAGTGCTTTGAGCTGGATTTCTGGGTTTATTCCTTGGATTCTGTGAAGGTACAGTTGTATAACTAACAATGCTAATAGTGTATATTGAGGGGTTTTATTCCGATCTCCACTTTGGTTTCAGAGGGTATTGACTTGATTTCCAGCATGGACATTGCAGTTTAACTTTCAGATGCTACTGAGGCTGAACACCTGTTTTCCTTCTCCCAATGTTTATAATTGATGCATTTAGTATTTAGCCAGGCATTCTTTCCTAGGCACTTTCTACAAAGAATGAGCCCTCTGCTCAAAATCCCTCTGCAAACTGACAGAGGGATATATTATTCATTTTCCATTGTTTTTACTAACTCTGGGGATAGACAAATTAGATTTTTAGAATTATTTGACTTATCGAGATTTCAGAACTGTTTTGAAATTTAAAATCTATCTGCAAATGCATGCAAAAACAGACACTGAGTGGGTGTTCAGGTTTATATTTATTTGGCTGTATCTTGAGTATTATCAAGGTGATGCACAGTCTCTGAAAGCGATTCTATTCTTTGTCTTTGATATGAATCAAAGATGCCTTTTTAACAGCAGAAAAACCTGTATAATGAAAACAAAAGGAAACTCAGTTTTCAAGTACGTTTTTGGTTTCTATGTGTAGGTATTTCAGGAATTTGATTGATTTTCAATATTCTTTGGAAATTATGTGGTTATTTGGTGCACATCTGAAGTGAAAAGACATTATTAATGCAACTTCTGTAATGTTGTTTTAGGAATGTTGCTAATATTTTCAGTTTCCTTCAAGAGAGGTACCCTTTCTTCAGGAATGCTTTTAATACATGGACCGAAATGTTGTACTCTAGCTCCTTACGGTATGATTTTGTTTTAAAACAGTTTTTTGAAAAATTTTGAAAAATTTTTGGAAAAAAATTTGTTTTGACAGTCACCTACTTGTGTTCAAGCACACTTGCCATTCCTGACACCTTTGTTTTGAAATCCAGAACATTTATATATAGAATTTTTTTATCTTGTCTTTAGTGTGTCACTGCAGACAATAAACATTTGGCTTAACAATGGCTTCTGTCTCTGACAGGTCTTACTTATCATCCTTTTCACACCTGCATTGGGGTTAAGTGCAGAAACAGCTGCTTTGCCTTCTCGACTCATAAAGTATTTATTGGGTGCTACTGCTTACACTTTGATGAAGTCTGTCTATTACCTAAACTCTTTCAGAGCTATTTGTTTCCAAACTGTGAATTTATGATGCCCTTTCTTCAGTGATCTAAGCACGGCTCCACACCTATGTTTTAAAAATCATTATGTGCAGTTTACACATGAGAAAATGAAGGTGCATGGGGATGAAGCAGCTTTATTTGTACTTATTGTTGTCATTAGTACATTCTATTTGTCAAGAAAACAATGCAAATCTGCCAGCCAGGAGCAGGAATGGAATGAAATGTTTGTGAGCTTACAGTAGTTTGCTGTGCCTCTGGCTTTCAGTGCCTGACTTGAGGGAGGCTGCAGGTGTATTCTAAAGCACTGTGGATCCAGCTATGGCTGGTGTGTTCCTGTATTGCCACAAGTGCTCAGATAGGCAGTTCACAGACCTCTGAAACAACTAGAATAGCATTGGAGAGGTATGTGATGCATGTTGTACTTTTGGACACTACAAAACTGCTCTTTTTCAGCCACTGAGGTGGCAGGAAACAGCACAAATACTAACTGAGCTTGCTTTACAGTTTTTGCTTTCCATAGGTGTAGTAAAATACAATTATGCTTATAAACTAGTATTAGGAATTACAAAAAGTACTGCTTTCTCTTACTCTTAATTCTGACAAACCCAAGAACTTTGATCTGAATTTTTTTCACCAGCTCACTGTAGAATATTTTAACTTTTTTTTATGCCTATGCTAAAAGTATTGCTTAATTTATGAAGGAAAATCTAAGGAAAAAAACTTTCTTACAATGTTCTTGTACTGTTTTGTTCATATGTATGGGAACTGTTTGATGCAGGAGTTGTGGGAGAGTTTGTGCTTTCCTTGTGAGAATTCACCTGAATTTTGCTGGTTTATAACCCCTAGATCCTCTAAGGAGTGTATTCATACTCAGTCTCTTGCAGAGTTTGCAAGAGCCAAGGAGTCTTTGAGGCAGACATTTCTTGTGAATGCCAGGGACTGTCCCAGTCCTTGGCACCAGTGGTGAGAGTCCAGTGACATTTATTGGTGCTCTGTGTCTTTGTTCTGTCAAAGACAGGGAGAAAAAATACAGGGAGAAAAAAGTGGATGATATAAAGACAGGGTGAGGAAGACAAGAGCAGAAGATGAAAAACTGAACCATGGAACCAGGGCGAGACAGGAGTGAGTGAAACGGAAACATAAGAATATGGGGCAGATGACAGAGGAAAAATTGTGGGAAGTAGTGAGGAACAGGGGCAGGATGTGGGAGAATACCTGGAGGGGCAGGAGGGATAGAAGAGTTACAATACGCAAAAAGAGCTTGAAACAGGGGCAGAGGTTTCATATCTTTTGTATGTCTAACTTTCTGGTTCACCAGCTACTCTATTGGCACAAAGGGGAGTGCAGACCTGAGCACAGCCACATAGATTCTTCTGGAACTGGGGGTGTGCCTGCAACACACAGATCATCAACATAATTCTGTATGGCACTTTTATTCAAGATGCAGAATAAAGTATGAGAAATAAAGATTTCTCTTTCTACATGGTATATTTGGTAATAAGAAAATTGGAAAGCCAGTTGGAAAGCCCTTCTCTCAAGAGCTGGGAAGTGCCAGAGTTGTGCTTAGTCCTGTGGTCATTCAATCTTCTGGTCCAGAGTCATGTGCTATTTTTCAATTACAGGTTACCTTGACAATGGTGCTTTACCTTCCAGAGTCTCTGTGGACTTCTTTTGCTGATGGCAGAGTCAGACTGAGAATAGATAACTCATGCCCACAGATTCCCATAACAGTTCATCAGATGTTCAAGGAGACCCTGGAAAAATATGGATCCCTTAATGCTTTGGCCAGCAAAAAGAATGGAAAATGGGAGAAAATAACTTTTTCAGAATATTATTGCCTCTCTAGGAAAGCAGCCAAGAGCTTCTTGAAGGTACAGGAAACAAAACCAATGCCTTTAATCCTTTTGTCTCCTTTAAAAACCCAAAAAAACAAATTAACAAAAAAACCCCAACCCCAAATCCTACAATATCTAAGAGGTTTTTTGCATTACTTGAAGATCAGTAGTCATAATCTTTATTGAAATTATAATGATGAAAATGAGTTTTGGTCAGAGGTTATGCTGCTCTCGGGGAACCTTCATGGCAAGTGAGGAGCTGCTGTGTTGCACTGTGTCTCTGGGACATGGGTACAGAGCTCAGCATGAGGCCCTAAGATCAAAAAAGAAAAATAGGGGAAAACTACTATCATGAATTTGGTGAGATAAAGACAACTTTAAAACATTCTAAATTAGTAATATTAGTACTCATTATGGTCTTGTTCATATTAAAATATTTTGGGTCTTGGGCCTTTCTGGGAAGCAGGGTTCAACAGGAGAAGGTAGTGAAAAATTCACATTCTGTTAATTGCTGATAAATACCTGGTTTGCTATGGATACCAAAACATGCCTTCACATGCCTTGTCAATACTGTAATAATAAATCAAAAGTTTCCATGGTTTATATTTGTGTGTATGTTTCTCTCCTGTGGGCCTATGCTGTATAACCTTATGTATATTATTTTTAAGCTTGGTCTTGAACGATTCCATAGCGTAGCAATCCTTGGATTTAATTCTCCAGAATGGTTCATCTCAGCTGTTGGAGTTGTTTTTGCTGGGTAAGATATTTTTGGGAGGGTTAATTTTTGAGGGAGATTTTGGGATTTCTGCTTTGCTGGGTCTGGAAATGTATCAATTCAGTATTTTGTGTCATATCTTGGAAGTTGTGTTGTTACTGATTAACACGTTGAACAACCTGCTGGAGTCTCATATCCCAAATAGTCCAGACACTCATAAAACCCTGTTTGCCATGGGCTTAACCATGACAGTCACACAGATCTGTTGTACAGGATCTTATCAATGGAAGATGTGGGAAACAGATGAGAATCACAGTTTTATATTATTGATAATACTATAATATTAATGATATCTAGTGTAAGATATATTCAAGCAGATGAAGTAACATATGAATATTAACTACCCTGATTTCTTCTGTTCTGATACCTGTTAATTTGGTTTTTACTTCTTAAATGGTTCTGTACCAATGAAATCCAAATTGGTATCTGTGCACAGCTCGAACAAAAAGAGGACATAAGTGGGGATTATTTACCACTTCCTGGGATAACTCCTGTGTAACCTTAAGTGGGTTAAAACACTGAGTCCCAGCCTACAGCATATTCTACTGAATAGTTCAGAGATTAGTTTTTGCAATGTGCATAAGTCAGAGATTTCATGTGTATCTGAATATGTGAAACAAACATTAGAGCTGTCCAGCTGTTTGCTTCCACATCTTCATACCCCTTCAGGTTTCTTCTGATTTTTGATTGTTATTCTCTTTTGATACTACATGCATGTATATGTGTGTGTATTCATATAAATGTAAATTTTTTGATGCAGAGGAATTGTCACAGGAATATATACAACCAGTTCTCCAGAGGCCTGTCACTACATTGCTCATGACAGCAAGACTGATATCGTAGTTGTGGAAAACCAGAAACAGCTGGACAAAATAATGCAGGTAAAAGGTGGCTGAATGATTACTGAAAAACCACAATTTTTCTGTATTGGTACCAAATACCATATTCTCTAGATCATGAAGCCTTTTTTTGTAAAGTGTGTGTTGTTACTCAGAAATCTGGTATCTGGTGTTAGAGCTTGTGGGTGGCTCTGACCCTCAGCAGTGTCTGTGGCTCCAGCAGAGAGTTCACTGGATGGTTCACTGCAGGCTTACCTGGAAAAAACCCACATTTTGATCCTGTATTTTTATTTACCTTATTCTGTTTGGAAAAGCACAGTCCACTTGAATGGAAGAGATTATGCTGATGCAGGTTTGGAAAGGTCTGCCATTTAAATACTAAGGATGTCAGTGTTCAGAATTTCCTCTTTCCAAGGTGTCATCTTTTCCTGCTTGTGATATCAGCCATTTAGGCTCTTAAGTTCGCTGCACTTTGGTAGTATCATGGTTAACATGAGACAGACCTTAGTGAGAAAGCAGGAGTCTCCTTAAGTGAACAATTTTGACAGAGATCTTGGGTAGCTGGGCCTGCCTTTCAGCAACAGTGCCAGATGGAAAGACCAATTTGATGGCAAGGTGACTTGGGAGAGGAGCACAGGCAGCTCTTGGGAAGGGCTTGTCAGTCTGTCAGATATTGAGGGTGGCCTGTGGACTCATCAAACTTGCACCAAATGGCACCGTTTGCTGAAGCAGGAGGGCCCTCCATGATGGAGCTTTCTGCCAAAATTTGCAAGAGAAAATATGCAGTGTTTTTTCTCAAATGTATTTCATATAAGTTGTTCATTAATTACTTTGTATTTTATGTTTTATAAAGCAATTTTTAAAAAAAGATAGATTTTTGTATGTATTCTATAAAAAAACACAGACAAGCCTTCTTGAAGTGTCATTGGCACAATACCAGGCTATGCTGTTGTGAACATGGAGAGAAGAATCCAAATGGAACAACTCGAGGGGTTTGGTTCATATACATTGTGTAGAATAAGAGAGCTCTGGCCAGCACTGCTTTATCCAGCCAGAGGGTTTTTTTGAAGCTTTTTTTCTGGAAACCAAAAATGAAAGTAGTAGCATCTCAATTGCTATCCTTCTAATAATATGTACATACTGGCTACCATAAAACCACTGCTTTTGTATTGGCAAAATTCAGTTCAAAATGCAATTAATTGAAAGGCACCTGTGAGCAGTGCAGTCCCACAGAATTCAGTGAAATCAATGCTTCCTGTAGGTCATGCAAAGCACACAACCACTGTTGTCTGCCTAAAAGCCTGCAGCTTCATATTTTTATTTATTCTTACAATGTGCATACAACTTCCTTTGGTTTTTTCCTTAAGGAAGTAGAACTTTTTTTATCACTTGAACATCAGTTTCTGCTGAGGGACTTTATCTCAATTGTTAATCACAGGGCAGGATCAGCTTCTAGCTTGACCTGCACTGTTCCTTTATGTACCCTTTTCTGCATTATTAGAAGGGATGCTAAGGAGCCATTTCTGGTGTATTTTTTATTTTTTAACCTTTTAACTGAAACCAGATTTCCTGGAGCAGATTGTGTAGTCTATGTAGATTATGTAGTTCCCTCCTCCTTTGCCCTGCCTCTAGTGAGCTAGTTGGTGATGAATTTAGGGATAAATATTTGGAGGTGGAGGGAAATGGGAGGTTTCTGTGCCTGTCAAGCCATTACAGTTTTGGCAGCATTAGAGTGGATTAAAGCCCACACAATATATGAATAATAAATAATATATTTGTTTTAAAAAATGCAACAGATCTGGAATCGCTTGCCTCACTTGAAGGCTGTGGTGCTATATAAGGACTCCATTGCAGAGAGACATCCAAATTTATACACGGTGAGTGAATACTAGAACAGAGGCATAACCAAATAATGCATGGGGTTATACCCATGTATTACCAGTTAATATATTTGCATTGCTGTGTTCCAGCAAATACATTAAAATTTTTTTTCAGGTTTTTCTGTTTAATTTACCTTTGTTACTTCACATTTAAGAAAAGAGCTACCTTGCTTTACTGTCTGTCTCATCACTTCCTGATCTTTAACTTGACTGGGTTATTAAACACCTATAAGTTTTAGGTGGGAATATGTACTCTCAAATGGTTAAAAATACAAGTCGCTCCATGGTGCCTGTGAATTCCATAATTTTTTTTTTAAATTCCATTATTTTAACTGGACCACAGATCTTCAGATTTTAGGCTGAAAAACTTCAACTGCAGAAAAAATATATTGAAGAGAGATATAATGTATTCAGTATATAAAAATATAATGAACAGTCAACAGCAAAGAAATATTTCTAAATACTTGTGATTTTGATAATCTGATAAGAAAAAAATCTTCTGTGCTTTTCTGTTTGTCTTGCATATGACTTAATAATAAGCTGTTACTGTTCCAGTACTGTATGTACTGTAATAGAGCATGCCTTACATCTTGTACAATAAAAATGTTAATACAAAGACAATCTTACTATTTAAAAAGATTAAGTGACAGCATTTAATTCTTGAGCAACTTGCACTTACTGAAATCTAAATGTGTGACAATTGCTGTATTTTTAAATACTGGTTCAGTGTCATGTTGGACATTTTCTCAGAGAAGCAGGGTAGCTGTGAGTGTCTGACAGTTGCCATAGTTTATGTCATCTAAAGGAAAAATTAGAGATCACCAAAGGCAGAAATGATAGTTGCTGTGGTGTGATGCAGAGCAAACCACCAGACCACATGGCATTTGATGAAAGGGATTTGTGCCGTGTGATGCACGGCAGCAGGGGCAGAGCTGGCTGAGCAGTGCATGCTTCCAGAAGGCAAATGCAGAGTCAGGAGTGTGGGAGTGTGGTGTGACTGTTTCTATACCTTCCACACTCACTGGAATGCAAATACCATCTGTTGCAGGTTCTATTCAGTAAACAAAGCCTGGGCAACAGATTCTCAGTGATCAATGCATTCCACATTCCACTGAGAGAACACAGTAAGGTTAGGAAAGCCAGAACAACTGCTTAGCAACATACAAACAATTACATCCTTCACACCACCAGGCTTTCCAGGAGCTTGTGAAATTGATGCAGCCATGTTCCATGGGGAGGGATAGAATGTGACAAATCCCTGACTTAATACAGAGCTGTGCAGTGCCTCTCTTTTCAGAGATGTGGTTTGTTGGAAGAAAGTATAAAACTGATGAATAATCCTTAGGGGACAGCCTTGCCACCCGAGAAAAGGAAGTTAAGGTGCCACAGAGGCTGGCTACTGTAATCTTAGTAACCCAGTGGCGATGCCAGAGGTCTGAAAGAAGAAATTAACTAACCTCAAGCAGAGGCTCTCCTTTTCTACCTCTCTTTTTCTCATTATCCCCATTATTGCTTTGTGGTTCTAGATATAGCTCCAAGAAATCACTGAAAAATGAAGGTGCTGCACCTTGCATTTAAATAACACACTTCTGTAGCACGGTATGAATCACATATTGTGTTTGCAATGGGAAACTGACAGTTTGGTTATCAATTTTCTTCAAAAATACTGTGATACTCTAATTTCCAATTAGCATTGCAATCGATACACTTAACAGCACATTGGGGATGTGCAACAGAAGTATCAGGGGGCAACCCATATAATACAGAGGAGCAGGTTCAGGATTCTTCTAGGCCAATTTGTGTGAAACAAAAGCCCAGTGTCATAGAAGTTTTATTTTACTCTAGAATGAGCCAAATTTGAATGGAAGTTGTGACCAGCATCATGTGCTGTTTCCTATAGAAGAGCACATAATTTGGACAAACATTCATACATCTAGATAATGATGCTTTTGCAAAGAAGCTTTCATTCAATTGCTTTTGAGTTATATAGTGTATAATGAATTAGAGATGAGCTGTCACAAATGTTTTCTTAAAAATGTTGCATCCAGATTCCTTTAAATAATACTCAAAATCATTCTTAGAGTGTGAGAGCATAACAGAGTTTTAGCCTCCATGACTTACCCATAATATCCACACAGGAGGAGGAACAGTATTACTGTTCCTTCTTACACATTGAAAAGACTCATGGCAGCACAATTTTAGATAGTCTATTTGCAATTCACACATTAAGCTCTAAGATAGACTCACCATATTTCTTCCATAGCCAAGGTCTAGGGAAACTTGCCTTGGGCATGTGTTCAGAACAAGGCACAGAAATGTTCTAATATTTTTGAGACAAGAAAGATATGTGTCAATTTGTAAGAAGCCATTTGGTATCCTGTATTTTCTGTTCCTTGTTCTAGATGGAAGAGTTTCTGGAGCTGGGAGGTGACGTCTCTGACAGTACTTTGGATGACATTATTAACTCTCAAAAGCCAAATCAATGCTGTGTTCTGATATACACCTCCGGAACAACTGGGAAGCCAAAAGGAGCCATGCTGAGTCATGACAATGTAAGTACTTTAGGCTTTTCCTGTAGCAGAGAAACAGCAAAGGGTGAGGATATTTATTCCTGTGGATTGAAATGGCTGGTATATCCTAGAGCCTTGAAATGCTTTTGCTTTTACAGCATGAATAGTGTACTGCAAAGCAATGTCCAAAGTGCAGTCAACTGTTCCTGGTAAAGTACAAGCAAGGTAAAGAATGAAATAGCACTTTGCAAAGTTGAACAGTTCTTTATGAATATGAAATTTTTATTCGCTGCATTTCTTGTGAGATCTAATGCATGAATTCATAAACATAATTCGCAGATTGCCACAAAGTCTCTCAAGTGATGTAATAGGTCACTGTGAAATGAACAAATCAGATGCATCAACTAGTTACTATCAAAACAGTCTGATGGACCACTTTTGCAGATTTTATTAAAATTGAGGGTGAACGTGTGGGGTTTTTTTTACTTTGGTGTTTTTTGTTCCTGGACTTGCAGGTTTCTATGTCTGTCATTGGAGTATAATATAGCTCCAGTGCTCAGTGCTGGTACTGACAGTAGCCCTACCTGTCTTGCTGCAAACAGAAAATTTCCAGTTTTAGACAAAAGCAAAGTTATTTGCTGAAAGGACTTTCCACAGAGGTTTGCTTGGAAAGATACGTAATTGGTGGCTGAGCAGGAGTGGAAGGTGGTAGGGAGCCTTTTCTGAGTACACAGAGAATCTGTTAAAAGACATGGTCTAAGTTGAGGCCTCACCCCTTGAAGCAGAAATTATTGCAGGCATGCACAATGTGAAAACAGTAATTCACTCAAATGTAGGGAATTAGCTCAGTAGTACCTGGAAGCAGAATGTAATGAACTTGGGAGACAAAAAGATTGATTTGATGTTGCAAATCTATGCTCTTCTATCTCAAAGGAGTCTGGTGTCATTTCTGTGCCAGCTGCCAAACTATTCTTGGCTGCTGATCACAAACAGTCTATTTTTATGTTGACAAACAGTGGAAAACATGCCTTGCCTGTAGCTCTGCTGCTGCCTTCTTTAGTCAAAGATATTTGCCACTGTTCATGTGCAAAACCTGTGCTGAATCAAACCTGCATGACCCTCATAGATCTGCTGTGAGTGTGCCTGTGTGCTGTGAGACATGGAGCAAAAGCAATTAATACTGACACATCTTAAAGATATCCTGTTCTTCCTACTGTGTGAGTCTCCTATAGCAGCTTGTCCAGTGCTGCCACGTAAACTTGGATGGTCTGGCATGGCAGCACACTGCTCCTTCAAACCCTCTCTTGAGAATCTCTATTTGCTTAGGCCAAGCCTACAGTTGTACCTTTTCATTTATTGCAAAGGAGCTGGCAGGAATGTGCTATGATAACAGGAATATTAGTGATTTGTGTCTGTACTCTGCCATCATGAATACTCTCATTCCTGTATCCTGCACTACCCAGTTTAGATTACACACTCCTCTGAGAAAGAGCTGTTTCGTTTTGTTGCTTGGGGTTTTCTGGCTTGCTTGGGGGTTTTTTGGGGAGTGTTTTTCATTTTGGTTTTTGTTTTTGTGCACATGTATCTTCTCCACTGTCTCTCACACCACCACAAATATTTATGAGTCTTCCATATTCTGTGTTCTGATGATGAAGATATGCATATTTAGCATCCTTGAACTACATCTTCTGAGATAAAGTGGGAAATGAGAAGAAGGAGGGGGAAACAACATCTAGGTTCACTAAGAAGTCAAGCAACACAACTTCAAAACCATTCATGTATGTGCTGCCTCTCATGAGAGGGGTGGATGCGTGTCACTTGGGAGCCACTGCAGTGAATATCCCAGAGGCTTCCAGAGGAGCAGAATGCAGCTGCTATCTTCCTCCTGAGTGCTTAGCCAGGGGATCCTCAGTACCAGGCAATGAGCTTGTGGCTGATACTAAATTGTCATTTGAGCTCACTGGTCACTAAGTATTTATTATTCTTTTTCTAACTTGCAGATACAGCACTGATAGAAGGCGCCAGTTTAATAGAAAGCTTACAGAGGTGGAGAGTTGCAAAGAAAGGGGCAGATCAATTTGTTTCTTGTCCATCCAGCCTATGGCTGCCTGGCTCAGTGTGTCACTAGGGCATGGGCAGGTGCTAGCGTTCACAGCCCAGTCAAACAGCACAAATGCTGTATTTACTTACATAATCTGCTCTTCTGTACTGCTGCAAAGGTCATCTGGCTTTTGGCAGTGTCCCCAGGGAACTGACAGTGGTGTGTGGTCAATATTGTGATGTCTTTCTGTGAGCACAGATTTTTCAGTTTCATTAGCATAGCAAGAGGATCCTTAGTTTGTTTTAAGAGGAAAAAAGGAAAAAATCCCCAAACCAAAATCCCCACCATGTGTAATGTATTTTATTATTTATTTAAACAGATAACTTGGACATCAGCCCATTGCAGCAGAGCAGGAGGTATGCAACCTGCTGAGGTCAAACAGGAGTCTATAGTCAGTTATCTCCCACTCAGCCACATAGCTGCACAGATCTATGACTTGTGGACTGGAATCAAATGGGGAGAGCAAGTTTACTTTGCTGAGCCAGATGCTCTAAAGGTACCTTGTCTGACATTACATCTAATTAAGATTGCACTTCTTTCTCTTAGAAAATGTCCCAAGGAGAGAATATGATATTTGAAAAGTTGTAGAGGATGATGATTGAGAGTCCATTATTGTAAGAGTTCTGGAAAACTAAAGCTCATTGTACTTGGGATTCAGTGCTCTAGATTAAAATTAAGATACATAATTCATATCCATAAGGTTCTTTTAAGGCAAAAGAAGTATAAGCAGTTTTTGGATGAAACGGAGGCAGGAGGAACTAAATCCTGTGTGCTTTTCCTCCTTGTGTACTACCTCCCCCTGACACACGTTAAGGCATATGGCTGACTGGATTGGGCTCAGCAGCCCTTCTTTATGTCCTACATATTTAGTGGTGTTCTACAGAGCTAAACATTCAGGTTTTACTTCACCAAACCTCTATCTCTGCTGTATGCCTTTTGTTGAAATTATTTAATTATTGTAACAGGGCAGCTTGATCAACACACTAAAAGAGGTGCAGCCAACATCTCACATGGGAGTTCCCCGAGTATGGGAGAAAATCATGGAGAAGTTAAAGGATGCTTCTGCTCAGTCAGGATTTATGAAGAAGAAAATGCTGTCCTGGGCTATGTCACTTAGCTTAGAGAGGAACCTGAGTGGCTCAAACAGGTATGTAGTAAAATGAGTGAGATTTCCAGGAACCTGGAAGTAGCAATTTCCTTGTAATAAACCATGAAACCTTGGTGAGACTCATTTTGTATATGTGGGTAAAATTTGGCATGGCAACAGAGCAAATATAGTGCAAGGGGGAGGGTGTAGCTATCAATTATTATTGATGTCTATTATTTCACAATGAAATGTGAAATTTCTTATACAGAATGGTATTCCAAAAGATCATTCCATGATATTCCTTTGCTTGTCTTATCATTCAGCTTCTTAGATAGATCTTGCAAATTTCAGATTGGAATGGTGTAGGTTGTCTGAGACACATTTAACTGATAAAATATCAGGAATACAAGATCTGTATTGTATACAATATGTAGATTCTTTATGTATTTGTTGAACTCAGATACCTCAAGAGTTGGAGGTAGGAAAGCTCCAAAGGTAGGAGAAATGAAAGACACTGAATAAATGAAAGAAGGATGAATGTGTCACCTTACTTATGTTCTAATTTCTGTCAACACTCAAAACCAAATGACAAACATATCTTCAAACAAAATCTGTGCCTGATATTGTTTTGAAAACTTCCTAGATTGCTCTGACTTACTTGTGCATTTTGTACTCAGCAATGATCTAAAGCAGCTCTGGACAAGATTAGCAGACTACTTAGTGCTTGCAAAAATCCGCAATGCACTGGGACTTTCTTCCTGTCAGAAGCACTTTTCTGGTGCTGCTCCTCTCAGTAGAGAAACACTGTATTTCTTCTTGGGTCTGAACATCACCCTGTATGAGGCCTATGGGATGAGTGAGACCACAGGCCCACATTGCCTGTCTGGGCCTTACATTTACAGGCAGCACAGGTAATTTTACTTTTTTTACTATTTTTTAAATATTATCTGTTTCATTTTATCAATAAAGAGTATTTACTAAGGTCAGCAAAGATGCTACAGCTTATTTTATTTCCTCTGGGTGCATTGACACTCTGTTGTGGCTTTGGGAGTCAGACTAATTTTCAGGTCAGTATTTGAACACGTTGACTCTATAGCACACTGTGCCAGGAGCACTGGAACTGAGCTACAGCATTATAGCCAAACACAGCAACTATATCTGACATATACTCTAGTGCTGGCCATAGGGAGAAATCCAAGACCTCAAAACCAAAAATAGTTTTATGCCTGAAGATACAGGGGGGGAAAAGCAGCAACCACAGGCCAAGACAGGCCAGAAAGTGCTCAGACACTCTGATAAATCTGCCCTAGTGAAGGAGTATTCCATGGCTGTTGGAGAGTTAAGCACGGTGAAATTTGCCGTCACATATACTTTGACAGTTTCAGGGATTTGGCATGTTGGCCAGCTTATTAGTATTATGTTTGATGTTTCTATGATCCTTGTGGTTTTTTTTCTGCTCTTCTCTGGTAGCTGTGGTAAACCAGCACCTGGATGCAGAGTGAAACTGGTGGACAAAGATACAGAAGGCAATGGAGAAATCGGTTTCTGGGGAAGGACTGTTTTCATGGGTTATTTAAATATGGAAGACAGAACAAAAGAAACTTTTGATGAGGAGGGGTGGCTGCATTCTGGAGATTTAGGAAAGCTAGACAAGGATGGCTTTCTCTATGTCACTGGAAGAATTAAAGGTAATAGGCAAAATCTTGCTCTCGGTTTATGGTAAAGGTTCAGCACTATGCAGTCATCTCAGATGTGGTTCATCTAGTGAAGTATCTGCCCTCTAATGCCAGCAACATTGCCCTAACAAGATGGTAAAATAAGCTTTCCTATGAGAAAATCACAGTGTGCTCTGTGTTCAGGGAAGGTTTCCAACTAGTCTGTAGTAGGTGGAAATTATGCAGTTCCTATAATGAGGCTTTTCATCTCCAAGACCTTTACTCAGTATTAATTACAATTAGAAATATAAACTACTAATACAGGTTTAATGTGTCTTGTTTGAATGGAATAATGTAATTAAGCTGTCTAGTCTCCCTTTGAATCTTGCTAAAGCGTCTTAATTGCACCTAAGAATGTTTAGGCAAGGAGAGGCACCCTCTGTTACACAGAAGTTTTTGTGGCAGGTAACAGGTCAGTTCCTCTGGTGCCTTAGGTGAAGTGTTTGCAGAGACCAGAGCTGAAGCTTGAGAGCAGAAAGGAAAGCTACAGCTGAAGCAATGCACTTGGTTGTTACAGGACACTGGCTGAAGGCTCAGAAGACTGAGACTGGTCACTTGCTGACTTAGAGGCTTTCTTCATATTTGTACAGATAGTGGGATTGGTCACAGGCAAGATATAACTGAGTAAGATTTAAGAATTGAGTAAATGTCATCTTAGAACATAAGATGAATCACTAGGTAAATAACACAGATGAGTGAATTTGTCACAGGTGGCATCGTGTCCTGCTAGGAATCAGGACTAAGTTTGTACTATTAATAGCCTGCATCAAATGCAGCTGTCTTGATTTTAACTTTTTTTCTTGTCTCATTCATTTTCCTCCTCTCAATCCATGACATTGGTGTTTCTTTTATATCTGTCTTGATTGCTGAACTAATAGTAGTTACTCTAAATTACAGGATAGGTAGACTATTTGGGATAAAATAACTATATATCAAGTTTCATTGAAGTTTTAAATTCAAGTCCAAATAAGGACAATGGAAAAATAACGGCCGGAGAGATTGGTAGAGGATCTGAGACAAAGACAGAACTATTGCAGAAGTAGGGTGGAATGAAAGGAAAAGACCTAGAAAAGTGTGTCTGTGTTATTTGTCGAAACATGTTCTGAACTTTTGCGAAGACAATTATTTGAGGACAATGAGAAGTCATCAATATAACAAAAGCAAAGAATTGGAATTTACTTAGAGAATACTCAAGTTTGTAATAATTTCGTTGAATATATGTATTACACTTCAGAACAAATGTTGCTTTTATCAAGCCTTCCTCCAGTAATGACTTATTTTTGTCTGACCCCTCTTGGTGGATTTAAGAATGGGTTTTAAACATGATAACAATGAAGTTGCTTTTTGGTGAGATAGCAACAATAGAATAGAGGGTGAATCCTATGCTTATTTGGGAGAGATGATTTCTCACAGAAAGATTCCAGTTATGTAACAGTCTCTTGAGAACTAGCTGTTACTGAATTATGTAAAAAATATCTGGAGCAAATATACTGAGGGAGGTCTGAGAACTTGAGCACAGGTTTGAAAAATTGTAGCATTTTAGTTTTGAAGATAATAACATTTGTGGTATTTGGAAAATATTATCTTGGAAAAAAATCTTATTTTTTATGTCAGAATAAGAAAAGCAGGTTGAGCCAGACATTAACCTGATCTTTGGAATTTATTTGAATTCAGTTAATAGCCTTTCTTTTTTTGCCTAGATTTGATTATTACAGCTGGAGGTGAAAATGTGCCTCCAATTCCAATCGAAGATGCTGTTAAAAAAGAGCTCCCAATTGTTAGTAACGCTATGGTAATTGGAGATAAGAAGAAGTTTTTATCAATGTTCCTGACCCTAAAGGTAAACCAGTTTTAATATTGCCTTCAGTGAAGTTATACACCTGCACCTAACAAAAGAATAATAAATTTGAACCATTTGTAAAAATACCTAAAATTAGATAGGAGGATGTAAGCAGGGGCAAAAAAAATGTAACAACTACAGACAAATCCTACTGGGTCTAAACTAAGGGTTACTTGATCTGCTAAACATCCACATATTTACTGCTGTTTCTCCTACATATACAATAAGAGCTATTTTCTATTTAAATGCAAATTTTTATATAAGAAATGCTGGAAGATTGAGACATCTCTGTAACAGAACACAGTAGCTTTTATGCTTCCAGATGAGCAAAACCAACATGTTTCTTTTATGGGCAAACCTGGAAACTTTCCAACAGAAACATTTCTCTACAATTCATTATTTTTATAACACAAGAATGATGACTGTGGAACAAAATAATTAACAACCTGGCTGTAGTATAAGCTTTAGTTGAGAAATCAGTGTTTTCCTAAAACATTTGCACTTCAGTTCTGTGGACATACCTAGTGAACACCACTTAGGTGTTTTCAAATTGTTTACCTCTATGACTGGTGCTCTCTCTCTTCAGGTACATTAGCAATAGTAATTTGAGAAGTCTAGGAACACCTCTATTTCAAGCTCTTTACATTACACCATAATAATTCCATTGAATGATGAGCTAAATGTTTCCCTGTAACAACGGAGTCATTTGGAAAATATGGCAGAAATTTTAAGGTCAGAGATGGACTCTATGGCCTAATTCATTCACACATTTTAAATCCATACATGACATCTGTATATAAGCCAAAGATATTTGCATTCGGTAGCCAAGTGGAAAGAAAAGCCCTTTATGATCTGTAGGTGTTTCTGCTTTTTAAGGCTTACAGAATGTTTGTGTGTTAATCCTGAGCCTTCTTCCCAAGGGGTGGGGCCTGGTCAGAGAACCTGTTTATGCCTTTTAAGAGTGAGCGTTTGACGATTCACTTCATTTGATATTTTAGAGTGTGCTGGACCCAGATACATCTGATCCTACTGACATTCTCACAGAGCAAGCCAGAGACTTCTGCCAGAGGAGTGGTAGTAAAGCTACCAAAGTGTCCGAGATTGTAGCTGTGGGAGACCAGGCGATCTACAGGGCCATCCAGGAGGGAATCAACAGAGTCAACAGCACTGCTACCAACAGGGTTCATTGCATTCAGAAATGGATCGTCCTACCAAGAGATTTTTCCATTTCTGGTGGAGAACTAGGTAAGTTTACTGACTTATCTTGAGGTACACAAAGTTAAGAGGTTGCTGATCTAAGAATATTCAGTACAGGAAAAGGAAAAATGGTTATGCAATGTGTGGTAACCAACACAAAAATTGGAGGTTTTGCTGCGCACATATTTATGAATCTGTGCTCATTTGCAAGTAGAGTTCTTAAATTTCAGATTGCTTTGGGTAATTAGGCAATTTTGGTTAATTCTTTGTGCATTAGTAACTTCCATTAATAATACTGAAAGTGATGCCTGGAATAGATACCTAAACAGAGGCTACACAGAGTTAAAAGAGAAAGGGTAGGTATTTACTGAAAGGTACACCTTGGGCAGTGCAGGAGTCTCACAGAGACCACACCCAGGAAAGATGATGTCACACGTTTTTTTGACAGATATAAGTCTGGTCCATTCGCATATCAGAGGTTAATGTCCAATTACAGCTTCAGGTAGTGGAGTCTTGTTCCCCTAGTTTGCCCCCCCTACTTCACTGCAGTTTACATTTTTCAGGGCCTGTGAAAATAAGGTGACCTTGGTTTCAGGCCTAGAGAGAAATTGTTTGTGTGAATAAAATGGGAGAACAGTAGCTGACAGACTATGGAGTTTGTGTTATACACTTAAAGCAGTACTGATCTGGAAAATATAAAAGCTAAAACTTAAGGCATCAAAAGTTTATCTTTAAAAGAAAACAAACAAAAGAGGTAAGATAGTGAAAGCCTGATAATGGAGCCCAAAGCACATTATCAGGCTCTTTGAATAAACTGGGAATTGTTCCAAAGCTTTCAAATACATATTTTTATAAAAATGTAGTAGCCAGTTACTACCCTTTTATCTGCAGCCCCCTTTGAAGTCCTCATGCTTATGTGGAGGTAACCTCATATATCACACTTGCTTCTCTCTTTTAGCATTTAGCTGTGCTTAGAGGGGGGCATGTTTGTCCCAAAAGGCTCTTCAATAACAGGCACCAAAGCTCAAACTGAGGAGGAATTTTTGTTCCTATTTCTGGCATTGATTCTCCCTCTTTTAAGGTCCCACAATGAAGCTGAAGCGGCTCGCTGTGCTTGAGAAATACCGAAAGGAAGCAGACTCCTTCTATAAAGAATAAAAAGTGTTTCCTCCAAGCATTAAGAAAGATCTGTGAGCAAAAGGAAGTATTTTCTCATCAAAAGCATTAGCAAAGACTTATGCTTTGTAGTCTATTGAACTAAACCACTAGAAAGCTGCTGTCCATTTAGTTGTTCCTGATACTCACCTGATCATTTGTCCTTTTTACAGAAGCATCTACAGTGTGTCCATTCTCTTAATACTGCTTTTACTTTATGACGAAAACATCCTTCTGTGTTGTATAGAGATATAACTAATTCCTCTAGATTGAAACATAAAAAGTTTTTATACAGCCTTCCTTTTTTTTCTTTTTTGTTCTACAGGATGCTTCCTGTAGCTCATTATATAATTTTGCTAGACAGCAGTACTGCTTAATGAAACTGTCATACCACTCCATTAAAAAAAAAAAAATCAAAATCAAAAGGGCTGGGATATTTTTCCCCTCCCACAGAACACTTTCTTGTTCACTAACACATTTCAAAACCTGAAGATACTCCTGTTTCTGTAGTTCCTAGAATTCAGACTTCTGTGAACACAGCAGTTGGCTTCTGAAGTCCATTTCTGAATAAGCATTACTATTTCTCATAAAAATAAATAATCGGAAAAAGCAAAGGAATAGTTCCCTAAGACAGACACAAAGGAGGAACTACAGGAGCTCTCATATTAAAACGTTCTTACAGAAACTTCTTTAAAATTGCTTACAGTGCTTTTCTTTGAGCAGTGTTTGTGTATCTGCATGTTTCAATATTCACAGTGCACTAATTCTGACAAGTATGGGCTGCATTTCTTCTTATCCATATGCAAAATAAAACATATTATGAGAAGGAAATGCTTGGCACAAAGCTGCATAAAGGGTATGCTATAAGTGATGTCTGGCAGACAGCTCTAGTAGCTCACACAGGCAGGCAGGCCACAGCCCATTACTGTGACAAAAAAATGATGCAGAACAGGATTCCATGAAAGATCCATTACCAGTCTCACACATCTTACAGACCTGAGATCTGTTGCAAGTACCAATCAGCTCAACACATAAGACAAAGGAGCAGCCTAGGAGTATAAAAACAAAATGAGCAATAGGACTTTGTAAAGTTTATTCTTCCTCATTTTGTGCGCAATGGTAATTCAGAATTTCTTTAACAATATTAATCTGAAGGAAACAAGGAAGCAGCAGCTTGTAAAACACAGAAAGAAATGTTGCCCTATTCATGAAAAGCGGAGTGTGGCAGGAATAAAGTTTCTCCAGCATGTTGTTAGACAGTAGAAGAAGCTGGGATGCTTACTTTAAGAGAGTGACACGAAAAGTTGTTGCTCCAAAGTTGTTTTACTTCTGAAATAACTAGCCCAAAACAGTCCCAATGGATATTACTCCACTTGGTTACTTTCCATGAAGCTGTAAGAAGCCTGCTTCTGGCATGAGGGATAATCCTGTGCTATACTAATGAGTTTGAAAATACATATTTTCTTGTCAGATGCAGGAATGTAAGCAATACCATGATAGCTACAGATCAGAATGACTCGAGTGATGATCTGCATCTGTTGGGGGGGAAGGGCAACGAGTTGCTTTTGCACCATCAAGCTTAGTAAGCAAGGAAAAAATAGATTCAGATCCCCTTGAAGAGGGATGAAATGTATTTCTGGAACATAGGCACCAGAGCCAAACCGCTGATCTGTCTTAATCCATTTAGGACTAGTCTCTTACATTTAGAGTTTCTAGAATAAAATTACTAGTCAATACAGGAAGACACACTGAACAGCCTGTGCAGAAACTACAACACAAAAAGCATTCTAGCCAAAGTCACGAGATATTTAATGTAAATTTGCAAAGTTGATACTTTTCCCTCACAATATATGGCAGAAGTAATTTTGTATAGTTTGCCCTCATTAGAACTGTATTGTAAAATGTGTTTCAGAGAGGAAGACTCCTAAGAATTATTTTGGTATACAGACTTGAAAAATAAGTTTGCTTCAGCATTAATTTTCACCTCTTATTAATGGTTGTAGTTTTTTTAAAAATACAGAAATAGATTAAATCTCTAGAATTTTGTATTTCTTCATTTATTCCTTTGGTGGGCAGAGCTGTATTTCATGAGTCACCAGAGTATCCAAAATGGTTTTTTCATTCCTTCTAACACAAAATTGCTATTTAAGTTATTTTATACCTGTTTCTATGTATAAAGATCATCTTGTGCTACTCTTAGGCTGAAAACCTATCTTTTTAATTTCAAAAAGATCAATAAAGTAGGTTTTAAGCATTACGGTGCTTTTATATTTCCCTAATTCTGTTACTGGCTTGTTTACATAATTTTTCTATGTGGCAAGTAAAACCCTCTAATTGAAATGGAAAATATTAGGCAGCTACAGTGCCAATTAAAGAATTCACTTACATAAAAATGTTCATCAGATAGGAAAAAAAATAAATAAGACAGAGCACTTGGAAAAGTCCACCGAAAGCAGGCACAAGCATCATTTGTAGCCATTTGGACTAGATTTATTAATGGAGAGGCTGCAGCTAAAAAGTTTGCTCTCAAGAGATAAGCAAACTCTATTGCATGTGGATATCAGGTTACATATATTGTACTCTGTGACGTGTCCTTCCAGAGCCATCATCAGGGGGATGGGTAGGTTTAGTCTTTGTCCCTTACTCGGCGGCAGATCTCCTCTGTGAATTCCGAACACTTGGCATTGCCTCCCAAGTCTTTAGTCAAGACCTGAAAGAAAGAAAAAAATAATATTACTGAAATATATTATGGGCCAGTCATATCTCTGAACACTTCTGGATGTTCTTGTGATGTATATATAGTAAATAAGGTGAGCAGGAATACATCAAGTTTGAGTTCTGCATCCCATGGAGACTTCCTCAATAAGGACTGTGCAGGGAGAGAAAACCTGAGTAAACATGAAGTACTTATCAGAGTTGAACATGATTTTAACATGATTTTATCCTAACTATAGGAAGAAAGTGTGTGTGGTCAAAGCTCTACAAAGTCCATTAATGGTGTAATTAATGGTTAAGTATTTACATATTCAGTAAGAAGTTTGTCCTTTGGAAGGAAAATTCATATATGAAGGCTCAGCACAAAGACAACTAATTGAGAGTAAGTCAGAAAGACGGGGTCTTTTTTTTTAAGGAAACCCAGGCAGAACAAGCACAAATAACTCTTAATGCTGCATGCTAACAATTCTCAAAGTTTTCTTAGTTTATTTAAGAGATAATAAATGTAGAGTTAAAATCTCTTTCATCAAGTAAAACTCCTGTCTGGCATCATGAAGACAGTAAAACGAAAATAAACAAGTGGTCAAAATTGCTTGTCCAACCCAGCTAGATTAAAGCACTCTAGGAGATAAGTAAAAATTAGTAGTTTCTGCACACACAGACACATATCTTAATTAACTGGTTGAGGGGAAAGGAGGAGTAACAAGCAAGAGAAGCAATCATGGTTATTTTAGGATCATGTAATTTAAATTGCATTGTGGGGTTTTTCAATTAAAAAGATTCCACTGTGAGCATATAATCGTAACATTATAAGTAACTAGCAAACAAGTAGCCATGTCACGAAACTTGCACTGTTATCTTCCATGGAATTACTGACCTGCAGATGGAGGATGTAATTTCCAGAGCAGTAAATGGGAACTTTACAGGAGCACCTCTTCATTCAGTTATAAGTTTAGATTTTTTTTTAACTGGCTCCTACATGCAGCAAGATGGCTGCAATCTTACAAAATGATGACCACTTTTGGTTTCAGCATTCTTGTTACTTTTAATTACAAAGCAGCTTCTCATGGTCCTGCCTAAGATAAATGAACCAGCATGACTAGCTGCTAATCGTCTTTAACTGCAATCTTCAAGATATTTCCAACAATGTTTTCAAGAGATGGACATCAATGTAGAGGAGTGAACCAATAATGGTTAAGACCACGAATTTGTGAAGTTTCAGAGTATAAGCTCCCTCTCCCCTCAATATCCCATTTGAGTTATGAATTCGAAGACACTCACTTCCATAGAGAAACATATATAATGCTCAGAGAAAAAAGTTAATACTGGATAACAGCTGAAGAAACAGAAGCATTTCAGTCCTGACTGAAATGCTATGAACAAAGTGGATGATGAAGCCTGTGAAAGGCAAATGAGCGTCCTTCACTTCAGGATCCAGATTTCAATATATATGCTTTGTATGTTTCATCAACTTCCTAAGTGAAATGCTAAGAGTTACTTAAAACTCTGATACTCTTCCTGAAAAATAGCCATCCAGTTCACTGTTCTGGAGTTCATAAAGCTATGGAAATGTAAGATGAGCATTGCTGAGACAAAAGGAATGCTACAGCATGTCCCCTTATGACTGTGCTGGGCAGATGTAATATCATCAAAGATAATAAAATTACTGTAAGAAAAGGACAGTGGCACTGCTCAGGTAACAGGCCAGCTCAGCAGGCCATCCCCCACTCTGGTGTGAATCCTCCAGGTTAATTCCTGCTTTGATATGATATGATTTTAATTCACTGCATTTATTTGCACACCCTCATGTTACCTTTCCATCTTTAATTGTATCGAAGCAAGCTGACTCAATCTTTGTGGCATGTTTGTGCATTCCCATGTGGCGCAGCATCATCACAGCACTCAGAAGGAGGGCAGTTGGATTTGCCATGTCTTTTCCTGCAATGTCTGGTGCTGTTCCATGAACCTAGAAATGAGAGTAAACCTATCTGTTATGATGTCATTAGGCTGATTAAAATGTTCTAGGCACTTGTGCACGCAACCTGAGTCACAGGTCTTTGTGTTAAAACAGGACTTACTTTGCTGTGATACAGTCAGTGGAAAGGAGACACTGAGGACCAAAACAATTCAGTTCAAAGACGACAGAAAGGGAAAACTAGGTCTCCTTCTATCTTTAAATTGTGCCCATCAACTTCTATTTCATAGGGGGTATTTATCATATGAAAAAGTGGGAAAATAAAATATCAGTGGAAAAAAAAAGATGTGAGAAAAACCTACATGGAATATTTACTTTAACCAGTCTCCCAGGGTAAAGCTTGAGCATCTTGACAGTAAAAAAAGTTCTATGAAGAACTTTGTTAGGTAAATGTCTGCCACATTGTATGGCGTGGGAAAGTTTAGACTGTCAAGTTGAGACAAAGTTATTACTGTTCTGCCTTGTGTAACAACACTTACGGATTCAAAAATAGCCACGCCGTTGGCACCAATGTTTCCACTGGGTGTTACTCCAAGACCTCCAATGAGTCCAGCACACAAGTCACTGAAAAAACCCCAACCACCACATTAAACAATCCACGAGTTTTTCCATATACAGTTGCCTCTCTGCAAGGTATTAAAATATTTTTCTTTATCAATCAACTGCAACTATAACTTAAATTTATACACCTGTACAGTCTGAGAATAATATGGAGAAAAAACAGATGCTGTTAGCCACCTGTACCCCATCAGAACATTGGAAAATTCTTAGAACTACTAGCAGAACTAGCAGAAGACAATGTAATAAAATAAAATTGAAAGGAAGTTTCAAATACTAGAATAAAGCTGGTAAGACACAGCCATAACAAGAAGTACTAGAAGCACAGAATATGTATAGAACTCTCAAAAACTAATTGTTATGTACAGTTCCCTGTAACTATACAAAAATCTTACTTCTGCTAAAGGGGCCCAGAACTACTTTTCATATGTAAATTCCTTCTAAAAACCGTGGAGGAATGTTGCTCAGGTAGGTGAGTTACTGGTGGTTTTGTAGTGTATTGTGTGCAGCTTAAGGAACATTTTCCATGTGACATCAGACTAGCTTTCCTGCTCTCTTTACTCAACAGCCTGCAGGTCACAAGTCTGACATTAGCAGATCATCAGATATAAGCAATTTGTATTTGGGTTTCCACCAAAATTAACATGGGGAAGGACAAGCCAACTGTGCCTATTGTCATCATACTGTACCTTCTGAGCTGGACACACTGATGAACAAAGCTCTTAAAACTGTTATTTTCACATCCATACATAATTATTGCCTACACCTTGGCTCATACTAAGCTAAGTTAGTACTTAGCTTAGGTCTACCAAGGAGAAAAGTTTGGATGACTTCGCAGAACAATATTTTAAGCTAAAATAAACCACTTATCTTAAGTTGCATAGAGCCTGGGGAAAAACTGAATATAGTCTGCATTTGTCACTCCAAGTATTTAATGCTTAAAGACAGAGATTGTCTTCTGTTTATTCAGACCTGTTCAGTCTAAGGAACCTGCTTGGCATTTTATTCATACTTTTAGAGCAGCAGCTGAGACTTCACCCAGTGGTGATAGTGCCCTTTCAACAGACTTAAATTTATTGAAAAGTTTTACAACGATGACATTTTTTATAGAATTTCTATGGGAACTTTAAAATGGGTGATAATGAACTCTGTGAAATGGTATTGATGATGAAACTCCTCTGATTTGATCTCTTAGTTAACAGTGTAAGAGCTGCTCTCAGGGCCCTGTGCATGCCTTCAGCAATTCTACTATTCTACAATTCTACTACCTCACCAAATCAAACTAATGCAAGAAGCATTAGAACCTGATTTTTCTTAGCATGCACAGCCTTATCACAGAGAGAGTGCTGTTTTAAGAGAAGCTTATGAACCATTTCTTCTTATTCATAAGTTACCTTGAGATCTATTATCTGTACAAAACCAGGAGATGGATTCTAAGATGTGAATAGTCGAACATGTAAATAAAAATTCCAGTTCAGGCTCTTTTCTCAATCTCTCCTTAGAGGTGTGAGAAGAAACTATGTTACATAATACACTTAATAGTTCAGATTAAAACACTTTATTTTTCAGGTGTTTTATGGAATTTACATTCTACCTAATAATTTTACAGAATGGAAAATGAGTGCTGATGGGTGTTGCCTTCAAGACACGAAGAACCTCTTAGTATTAATGTTATTCAAAATTAATATAAAATTTAATTTGAAGGTAAGGAATAGTAATACATAAACCAAGAGCTGGCAGAAGATTAAGAAGCCAAACATTTAGTCCTTCAGTGACTATGCAGACTGATTTAACTGTATATTGAGCTCCCTGTGTACGTCATGGTTCCACAGTCACCCTACACAATCTGTTTTAGTGCTGAGGATGAGAAAGCTTTCCTCTAAAATCTAACCAGGTGTTCATTATCTATTACAATGTAAGCTATTATATTCTTGACACATTTGGAGAAATTTCCCTCTGTCCTATCTGACCAATTCATAGCCTCCATAAGCAGAAACAGATTTTTTAAGATAAAAAGTACATTCTCATCATATAGCCCCTCCCATCAGTACATTAATAATTGAAGCAGTTAATGTCTGTTAAGAAGTCTGAGTGCATAAGATAATCACCCATCTGGCTTGCATGTGACCTCAGTGACTGCTGGGAAAGTATCAGTATTTTACATGCTGGGAGTTTAAATGAAAATCTCCATACCTGAGGATGTCACCGTACAAGTTTGGCATAACAAGCACATCAAATTGAGATGGATCTTGAACCATCTAGAAGGAAGTATATTTTCATTAAGGTTAAGAATTTAAACTAAAAAAAATAACCACTACTAAAACATAAATACTCACATTCAGACATACAGTATCCAGATACATTTCATTAAATTTAATATCTTTACAGTTTTCTGCTGCCTCCCTGCATTTTCTCAAGAAAAGACCATCAGACATTCTCCTGCAATTAGATAAGCAAGAGAATATTGCAGTTATTGTAAGGAAGCAGTACTGGAGATAAAGAAAACTGCATGCAACAGGGGTTTAATTAGAATTCAGAAACTTAATTTGTGACTATTTACCCCTCCTAAAATATTTCTCTATCAGTAGTTTAAACAATGAATGTTAATTCTCAAAATGACTTCTATTCATTTTTATAAGGTTTAGTGAATTTGTGAAGGTGACGTCACGAAGTATCACGTGTTATGACTCAGTTCAGTATAAAGTGGTGTGGAAACTGCAAAAGACACCAGTCACTTTCATCCTCAGTTTTTAAATACATTTTCCTTGTTTCAAAGTTTGTAAAATAAGAGTTTTGGAAGGAAGGATTACTACAAACTTCCTAACAGAACATTGGTACACAATTATCTCAGCCCTGTCAATACTGGGTTAGTATTGCCCATTTTACTTAGGAGGAATTTACTTGACTTTTTTCCCATTTTACTGACTCCCAGTGTCATCAACAGAAATTTCATGTTTGAATAAGACATAAGCAGTTATTTATGATTAAATGTTTGGGGATTTTTTTGGTTTTGTTTTTCTAAAAAGAAGTGTCAACATACATAATGTTTGCCTTGTGCACAGCAGTCACGTGGCTTCTCTGATTGTTTCTGGCATATTCAAAAGCAAACTCTGCAATGCGCTTGCTGGCTTCCTCTGTGATCAGCTTGATGCTTTGCACAACCCCATCAACAATCTGAAAGACAGGAAGTGCATCAGCAGTGCAAGTTCATTCTTCCCATCTGGAACCAAGCAGCAAAATTCTGAGCGAGGCAGAATGCATTTCATACTAGAGGAACATTTTTATGGGTGCCATACGTAAAAAATCCTAGTGAACCCTAGTGAACCAGGCAAAGTTAGCAGTGCTGAAGCAAAAAGGCAGGAGAAGGCAGCAGCTGAGCACCTACCACGTGCTCGATGCCACTATACTCGCCCTCCGTGTTCTCGCGGATGGTGACAATGTTCACGTCCGTGTAGGGGGTTTTGTAGCCCTCAATGGACACACATGGACGCACGTTGGCATAAAGGTCAAAGGTTTTACGCAGCAGCAGATTCATCGATGGGTGCCCTGCAGCAATTGGAGTCTTCAGAGGCCCTAGAGAAAAAAAAGATACACAAGGATGAATGAGAAAATAAACCCCTCCATGGATCTGAGAGCTGAAACTCTAGGTCAAGTGGGACTCTTACAGAGGATCTCCAAATTGCTGTTTAACCCTTATGCTGGAATGCCATGGCAATTTTCTGTTCTGTCAATTACTGCACAGGCACATTAATCAGCTGGGTAAAGGCCAAACTGCAAGCCTTACATGGAACAGATCTTACAAAATGTATTCATTAAAACATATAAAAATACTGCTCATTAGTAATGCAGTTATTGCATACTATTGTGTATCTTAGAAATGTCTTCTGCAGAGAGTCCAAAGGTTGCTATGTACCCACCTTCAACTACAACAACTATCAAACTTATGGCTTGGAAATGAAGGACTATTCCAAGATTACAGATAACCACCTGACAGGATGTCCTCTATAATTACCCATTTTATTGTGCTACAAGCTATTTGGCTTTACATCAAACTCATGATAAACACAACAGTATTTAATATCTGCGTATTAACCCCTAAAATACCTTTTAATCCCATTTTGTTTTTATCCATGGATTCTTTGGCTTCTGGAGGTATCATCCACTTTCCTCCCGGTCCTTGGATAGCCGTAACATTCCTCTCTTCCCACTGAATAGGTGCCTAAACACACACACTCTATGTTAACTTCAATATCATGACTTTGCTTCAAGTTTTAACTTTCACAAGAAGGTATGTAAGGAATTCTGCCCAGGCCTTTCTAAAGAGTATTTTCTCTGGTGAGTGAGGGTAAGCATGAGATGTTTGAACTAAAGTAATTTTTGAAAAATGAAATTAAGTAAATGGAAATTAAATAGTGTGAGCAGCAAATCATCATAAATGTGAATACCATAATGCTGCCCTAGATGTCATATACACAAGTGATACTTCTTTAAAGATTTTAGAGCTGTTGAGCTCCTTGTATACAAGAGAAAACATTTTAAAGCTGAATTAATTGAGAAATCATCCCCTCCACTGAGTGGAAAACTGTGTATGACATAGATGTGTATCTGTTATCTCACTGAAAATCTGCACATGCTCCACAATGCTTTCTGAATTTGCATTCACCACAAGACTCTAAGTGGAGACAGAATGTAACTCATTCATTTCATCAGAAATGATCACAAAGGAAAAGATATAACATAATTAAAGAAAACTTCACATTTTTAAATCCACATTGGATAGCTGTAATAAAAAGGGAATCTGACTGGGTGCTGTTACTAATGTGGTACAATTTAACAGGAATCTTGCCTGAAGAGCTATATGTCCTTTCAAGGAAACTTGATGAGTTCTAGTGCAGTTTCTCAAATAGGTAATAGAACAGTTCTTGGATACAGTCAGTTTTCATATCGCTGAAGTTAACGTGTTTGGCAGCACAGCAGTTGGATTGCTAAAATGAGCCAGACCTTTCAAACACACTTTTGACCTGCACTTGAAGTCATAATACATGAAAGAACACCCTTTGTCATTTGCTCAGGATTACTACATCAACAAGGTGATTTCACATGACATTGAGTTCATATTTCCAAAAATTAAACACAGCATTTGCTCTCAAGTCTCTACTCTTCTGTCAGCTAACAGTTTCAAGGTGTGCCTTGGTATCACATTCTTGCATTTCATTAGCTGAAGATTCAAATTCTTTCTACCGGAAAGAAGTTTTAATAGCTTAAATATGACTTAATCTCTGAAAAGAGATTTTAAGCTTTTTAAAATATGCCTAGTTCATATTTGTTGTTGTAGTTAAATTTGCAACGCTTAAAGCAAGACAAATATGACTTACTTTGGCAGCATCAAAGATCTTCATGACAGCAGCAGAAATCTCAGGTCCTATGCCATCTCCTGGGATTAAAGTTACTGTTTGTACCTAGGTAAAGAAATATCAGTAGTACAACAAATGAATGTTTGGTTTCTACATAGAAAACATCTTCATGTGTTATAGGAACCAAGTAACTATTAGAAAACAAAAGAGATTTTCCTTTACCAAATATTCACTATGAAGAACAGCAGTCCTGGACAAAATTCTGTGAGAAAGACTGGCTTGCTTTCTAAGAGAGTGTGCAAATGTTTTGACAGAATTGTTTAAAAATTTGCCTACTACCTATTCCTATTTCAAAATAGAGGCTGAATGTGAAAGGCAGATTCCTGCTCAGTACTCCTTGAAATTAATGAATGTAGCATGCTTTCCTCTGGCAATCTGGAGAGCAAGTTGTATTACCTAGTTAGGGCTCTGTTCCACATATGTCTACATTATCAACATGCTTCATAATACTGATACATGCTAGAAATGATTTATGTGTATGAAAAGCTACATTCATCTTAAAAAAAAGTCATGCCAAGCTAAATTTCTCAAGTGACCTCCTAAAAATCTCAGACCCATTTTTAACAATACCAACTTATTGTCCTCTCATAATGTCCTCAGTCTTGTTTCTTTTATCATCAACAAACAAGTATAAAAATGCACAGCCCATGCTCTACAAATAACAGGGGAAGAATGTATACTGCTTTTAAGAAAATAAATAAATTATTATCACTGTTCTAAGGGTCTGTGCTGCAGCTCATTTTATTTAAAGAGATCCAACGGCTTTTACGGGCTCATTATTACCTACAAAAAAGGCAGCTCACTTACATTAATTGAAAAACCCCTAAAAGAATCAACTCACAAGGCAGAACTTCAATATATATTGACTGATTTTTTTAACTTTTGATCCAAAGAAATTCACTGTGCACAGCAAAAACACAGAGCTTCAGATAAAAGAACACTGCTGGTGAGCAAGCTGTCACTGATGAGAGTAGTGTTGTGCTGCGTGACAGCACTGCAGGGCTCCACCTGTGCCTGAAACTTGTGTTTTCAATAGAACAGAGGTGCGTCAACTTTTGATTTTTATACTGTATAAGTGACCCTTCCATGTCTTTTCTGACTGTTGTACCTGCTGTTCTACAAAACTTATCATGAAAAGGCACAGTTCCGCTTTAAGATTAAGTCCTGCTTAGAGGTGCTGAGCCCTGCTCCCACCTTCACTGAAAAGAAGGCCCATGGGCACTTCAAACACATACACATAAAGAAAGGTAAAACATCTACGGGAAAATACACAAGGTCTAAGATAGTTTAAAGAGGATCTTGAAAAGGCAGAATTTTAGATGCAAGGAATTCTAAAAGCAGCAGTAAAGTAAATCTAGTGCTTAGAGGAAAGTCTGCAAAAGAAAGAAAATGAGAAGCTTCTCAACAATCTTTCTACTTTGCCCAATATTTATTTGCCCATTCCCATATGAATTCCAGAAAAATGGCTTATGTCCATATTTAGTGAAAACTCTCACGCCACTTCTATTTTTTTGCTAGAGCCTTTTGTATTCCCACATTGACATGCAATTGCCAATGACAGTGATTAACTAATATAAATCCAGGATGGCATTAGGAGCATGCATGTTCACTTGTTTGGTCCTTATTTTTTTGGAATGTAAGAATAGCAACAGTGATCTTATAAATTTCCAAACCCACTTATTGAGAAACTTCTTAAAAGAAAAAAATGGGACTATTATACTCACAGCATTACCAAAACTTCTGGTCACCTTTTTTTGGCTTTTGAAAGCACCTAGCAATCGAGAAACCTGCAAAAATCCAAAACAAAAAGATGCTCTTTTACTGCACAAATGAGATTTTACAAGTATAACAATATTGCAGCAAATCTGCTTTTTAAAGTCATATTGCTTTAAATCTCCTATCTCAAACTAGTATAAAAATACAAATGAAACCAGAGTATCCAGTGCTTTGCCAAGTTGCAGTCTAACACTCAGAGCAGCAACGCTTCGTGGGTATTCTTAGCACAAGGTGAGCCCAGGACAGTGGTGCTTTGCCCCACACTCTCGTCCTTCCTGAGGGCAGGACTGCACTGCAGCCTACCTGGAGTCCTCACACACATTATGCTGGAAGCAAGGCTGCAGGAACTCTAACTAAATACATGATATGCTAAGCATGAAGACATCTGGAAAACAAAGTGAAAAATCAAACACTTCATTGGCAGCAGTTGGGTGGACAGTATCTTTTCCAAAACTACTTTAGATTAGTGTCACTTCTTCCATTCAAACTATGGTGAATTTTGTTCTACCTTTTATACCTGTAGGTGTTGTAGTGTTGCCTTCTGCATGGCTGACTGTTTTTTAAAAATGGAACTGAAATGCACTTTAAATACAAAATTCACCAAGCAACAAGTCTACATATCATAGTCAAAGAATTACATTTTCTGAGTATTCTGAACTGGCATTAAGCTTCAAAACTGGGATGGTATGTGAGCTTGGGCTCCTGCCCAGCTGAGCACCATGGACAAAATCCCTAATAAGAAAAATCATGGCCTACCAATTTTAACCTCCTCTCTAGGACTGTTGATGCCGCTGGGACGTAAGAGCCAGAAGACTTCAAACCGCAGAGACTTGTACTACTTCAATTCTGCCATACTCACATATGCAGGATGTCTGCAGCTATCAGGCTAGAAATTATTTTGACAATTCATATTCCTCTCCTGTCCCACTTGTATTTGTTATTTCTTTACTGACAAAAAGGTGTATGGCAAAATGAACAAATTATGTTGGCACCAACAGAAACAACTAGAAAAAATATAATTCTGATGCATATTGTGATGAACACTGGGGGAGAAGTAATCTAAACTAGATCTATATTTACTTGTAGCCCCACACAAGATGCTCATAGTCACTGCAACAACGCAAGCAGTGTTTACCAAAGCAGGCCGTATGGTTGAGGACGAAGGCAGAGCAATCAAATGAAAATGTGAAGTTGACTGTACAGTGTAAGTGTTCTCATGGTACAGTTCCTGCATATAGAATCAGGATTCACATTCCAGAGTAGCCCTGAAAAGGGCACAGTCCATCTTGTCAAAAATTATGGGCCTAGTATATTATACTGAAGTTCAACACTGGTAACACCAACAAAGAATCCACCGAAGGAAAACTGATCCATTCTGACCTTAAAGTCATGTGTCGTGATTAGCTCTTGCCAGTTCTTCCTTCTTTTAGCAGATAGGTTAAATGGGGTGGCCTCAATGACTTTGCCTCTAGGAGGCTGTTTTTTAAAGGTACAAAAGAAATTTCATAACGCAAGGCAAAAAACAGCATCTCGGTGACAATCCTGGGATAAAACCTGCGTTACAGAATGGTTCAAATCTGTAAATCCCAGCGGACAGGTGTGGGGGCCAGAAAGCCGCTAGCCAGAGCCCGGTAGCAGCTCTCCCAAGCCGGCTCTGCAGTGCGCGGTACCGCGGACTCTGCAGGAATGGCGTTCCCAGGCAGTGCTGTCTGCCACCCGCACACCAGGAGCTGGCCGCAGCCGCGGTGGTCCTGCCGCTGCTGTGACCTCTACGGCGCGACCTCTCCGCAGGCCGCTCGGAGGGATGCGCGGCGCATCCCCGGCCCAGTCCGGCCCGCTCGAGTAACGGCCCCCACGGCCCCTTCCCGCCGCCGTCCCGGGGAGGAGGAAAAGAGAAAACCCGCAAGCGCCGCGGGGCCGCTATTCTGCCCGAGCCCTGCGGCCCTTCGCCCTCGGAGCGCTGCCAGGGCCCGACAGCACCGCGACCTTGCGGCCGGCGGCTCTCCTCAGGCGCCACCAAGCTCCGGGACGGGTCCTGGGCGCCGCGGGGCAGGGTCTGGCCCGTCCCTCTGCCTACCGTGGGTATCCACGCGGTCGCGGCCATGACGCGCCCGGGCACCGCGCCTGCCGAGGCCCGAGATCTCTGAGCCCGCCGCTAAACCGGAACCGGCGCGCGGGGAGCGGCAGTCCCGCCCTGCCCCGAGAGGCCCCGCCCCGGGATTGCCGCCGCAGCAACGCTCGTGGCTCCTCAGCTCCCGTCCGCCGCTGTCCGAGGCTCCTTCCCTGGCCTTCTGCCCGCGGACTGGCGGAGGTGCTTCCGGGGAGCTACCCGTCCCGGCGGTGCGGGAGGTGCCGGAGCGGGCCGGTGCCTCTGCAGAATGCAGGAGGTCCGGGTGCGGTATCTGAGGAGGTACCGTTGTGGCATCTCTGTGGACACAACCAGTTTTCAGTGAGGCCCCAGTTTTGAAGCGTTTGATGGTTTCATAAAATCTCAGCCTCTAGAATTGGGTCGTTTATGGGAAAAAAATAGTTGTTAAGAAAGATGCTAGATTTTTGTTGAAGCAGATAAGAAGCGTCCTAAGCCCATGTACTTTAAAGTGTTAAAAACTGTAATATATTTTATAAAATAATTCGTGCTATAGGAAATTAAAAATCGCAGCATTTGTCAAGCAATAAGCGGTAACAAGCAAAGTTATAAATATGGAAATTCAAATACCAGGGGGACACTGTCCTCAGAGATGTATATTCCAAGGGATTTTTTCGTCTGACAAGATTTCAGCAAGAGACATTTGATAGACATCAGCAAGATAATATTCGACGCCAGAAGTTTATTTTCACCTGACAGGATTTCAACAGTTCTGAGAAACGCGGCAGCAAGAAAGAAAAATACGATAATATGCTAATGAAAAGCCCCCCCTCCCAGAGCCAAAAAAATTATATAAAATGAACCCCTTGGAAATGATCTTTGGAAAACCCAGGAGGACTTTGGTTTGATAGAGACCAAAATCTCGGTTTTCCCCGGTTCTGATCGCCTGGCTCAGAATCGAATTGCTTGTGGGTTTTTCCAAATTTAATACTTTGATTATTTAATAAATTTCTTTACTTATTAAATTCGAACATTCATTTATAACAAAAGCATGTCTTGCCTAGTGAGAGAGAGAAAAAAGAGACTGAATGTAATATGAAAAGACACAATGTGAGAGCTAATGTCAAGACAGACAGAAAAGAATCTTAAGTTGGAAGAAGATTGAAGGAGTGGCGAGTAGGCTGGACTTCTCTTGTAAAGCCATAGAGAATTAACTTAATACCCTGTAACATATAGAATGTTTTTTAGGGGGATGCAGAGTTCTAGTCATAGCTGTAAGTTAATGTAATTGTGATGTACTGGAGAAAATTGAACAGAAAAAAAACGAGAGAGAGATGATGCCCTCTGCCCAGTGTTTTGAAGGTACCTCTGTTTCTTGAGATGAAGATGAACTAGATAAAGAGAACTTTTGTTTTATACTAGAAAAAGGATCCTTAAACCGTACTCTAATAAACTGCTATAGCCCATGGGAGGCTGTGGAAAGCTAACTCATGGGAAGGGACTTCACAATGGCACATCTCCTTCACCTGGGTGGGCCATTTGTGAAGTATGAGACCAAGAGAACTGATATCTTGTAGAAAATCTCTGTGATGTTCAAGAGAGACTCCTTTCTCCTTGGTGAATTCAGAAATGATTATTTTAAGAATGGTAACTGACTGAAAATCTCAAATTTTGTCTTTTTATATTGGAATGAGAAAATGAATAATTGGTGGGGAAGGAGAAGTGTTTTGAAAGTTATGTTCTAATTCTTGGGTTTTTTGGTTTTTTTTTTTTCACTTTTAGTTAATATAAGTTTTATTATTTTCACGCTTAAACCTGCTTTGCTCTTAATTGAAAAATTACAGATTTGTAAACCAAAACCACTACATTAATTGGTGCGTTGGCTGGGAAACCAACTAAACCAGTGACACATGTACAAATAGGAGTGAAAAAGACTGTGCATTATAGTGTCTTTAAATTTTACCCAATTAGCACAGCAACATAATTGTGCATTGAGTTGTAGGTACCACTGTGATATGATTGAGAAGAGCTAGCTGGTATAGTGTATGCCTCAATAGTTATAGCTGAATTCTCCGGCCTACATTGTAACCACAGGTAAGCCTTACCTGGTTAATGCTTTCCATTAAGCTCTGCTGCTGTTTTACTGCTGTTATTTTGATTCAAAAGATAGAGATTTTCTGATGTGTGTGTCATCTAGGGTACAGGGAAAGCAGCCAGGGAGCTAAAAGGTGAAAAATGAAGAGATGGCATGTCAGCTTTTCACCGTAGGAGTTCTCTTAAACATACAGAATCACAAGATTAAAAGATACAGAGTCAAATCCACCCCCCTGCTGTCAATTAACTTCTGTATAATGACATTAGAGGTAATTTGGCCATTTATATTTAATCTGATTTGCATAGATGGGCAGCTTGAAGTAGGTAGCTGTGAATGGAATGCCATTTTGTGCAAATCACTTGCCTAAGTATTGGCTGGTCTGATTGAGAGCAGCTATTATCTCTTGTATTTTAGTAGCATCATATCAGAGAGATTAACCATGCTTAATTATATGTATAAAAAGCCAATGATGGAGCTCATTCAGAGTTGAGGATGGATAAGAACTTTCAGAACAGTGTAAGTTCTTAGTCTCAAGGGTGCTTATAGATGGTTGTTTTTTGATTTTAAAAAATGAAATACTGTGTTTTGCAGATTTAAAAAAATTATTTTTAATGTTCTTGCCTTGCTGTGAAGAACTTTTTGGAACATAATAGAAATCCAATGCCACTACACACCAGAGAAAAGAAAAAAAATTTACTAGTGTCTGGGAAAACAGAGATTGGTTTGGCCGTGTAACAGTCATACAACTCTATGATATTTAAACAGATGCTTGCTGTGCTCTTGGTCTGATGGTAAATCATTCAGGTTGTATTTTCCTTACTACTGTAGATTCTCTCTTCTGAAACTGTGCTGCAATATGCTCTATTGCTAGAATGCATTTCATTGATGTTACAATTCTGATGTTTGCTTATTGCTAATAAGCCTTGTTGCCAAGGCATTAATTTTGTGGATATAATTTTAATGGGATATACTTTTTAGTTTTTGCAGCTCAGGGCAGTGCTGGTTTGGAACTAATCAAATCTGCATTTCTAAATGTTTTAATTTGAATAAGACATCTCTTACAACAGTCTGTGGTGCAGCACTTTGCAGAATGTTTTTACTACATATCCAACACACTTCACAGGATATTTTACCACGTATACAATATATTTGCTTTCATTATTACTTTTAAATGTTGTTACATGCCAAGGTGAAGTGAACTCCTATTATCCAATCCTACTATCAGGCCAGGATCAGTAGAAGCTGTAGGGAAAAGCACAAGATAATTCCCCAAGTGTTTTTATTATACTTACTATTATGATGAGGAAATAATGACCATTGGCAGACTGCAAAAAAAGAAGTTGGGAATTTTACCCTGTTCTGTTCCAATGTGCATGAATGGAAAGTGATCTTAAAATGAGTGCTTCTTCCCCGTTGCCATCCTTTCTCACTGAGATTTCTTCCTGCTGTTGTTATAAGAGCTTATCTTTCTGCAGATGTTAGATATTATGATTTTGTCTGCTACTCATAGATGCTCTTTTATTTTTTTTTCCCCCGTCAGTAGGGTTGTGGTGCGCTAAAACACCCCGTGAGCCCTCTACTGGCACTTTCTGCTTTTGCTTTAGGCTATGGTAGCGGTTTTTCCTTCCCAGCTGTGCTTGCTTGAGCCTAAGGAGGCAGGTTGGCGTGGGGTAAAACTACTTTAATCTTGCTGACTTTTAAAAATTTAGTTACTGTGCGAAGGAGTCCTTGTGTTCACTGCTGTACCCGGCTGTTTGGTACCTTTGGTGGTGAATTCATGTGCTCGCTGGGCACGGTGCAGACCATGAGCGTTTCCTGCGGAGCTCCCACGGCGCCTGGTGCTGGAGTGGGGCCGTGAGGCTGCAGCCAGCCGCACTCTCAGGGCAGCCCGGGGCAGAGTTGACTGGGCTCTGTGTGCCGTGCCCTTGCGCTCCCTGGTTCCCAGGCTGGCTGGCGGTGCCTGGCAATACGGCTGCGCTGCCCAGCGCCACCGGCTGACGCAGAGCTGCTCCAAAACCTGGAGGTTGCCGTGAGGAGCGCCCGGAGAGAGACCCCGAGGCAAGAGAGAGCTGCGTTCTGCCGAGAGCGGCTGCTCGGGTTTTGGGTTATAAAAGCTACGTATGCCTCTTAGGAAAGCATCTGAAAGGGCGCAGATTGGTATCCCTCTTTTGCACGACACCTGCCTATGATTTTAACACTTTCCTTCCTGGCACACTCCAGTCAAGCCTTTGCAAAGATTTCCCAGATTCTGTCCTTCCTCACTGGGCAGGTGAAGTCCAAACCAGTTCAATGCAGGTTCTGGGATTTTTTCAGCACACTCACGGATTGTACGTGCTCTAAATGCCTACAATACAGAGGAATCCAGCTACTTATAATGGGATACATTTGCAGAGAGGAAGAATTCCTCATTTAAGATGGGTAATAAGCAAACGATATTTACTGATGAACAGCTAGATGCCTACCAGGTAAGATATCTTGGTTTGCATTAGAGGATGGAAGGGAGTAATCTACATACGTTTATGATTTGGGTTTTTGATTGGTTTGGGGAGTGTTTTTTTCCCAGAATAATTGAAAACTTTCTTTGTAAACTGCATGTATATATTCTATTGTTCCTTCTAGCAGCTGTAATAATATTCTAAGGCTGAGTTGTTGAATATACTTAATTCCCTCTCTGTATAAAAGGAGAACGGTAACATCCTCAGTGTCTGAACTAGGAAGGAGAATAGAGATTATGACTAGCTTGACGAAAGTGTAGCACCCTGATACTTTTGCTGACAATAGAGCAGAAAGGAAAAAATAGATCTTGTCAAAATTCACTTCTCCTAAGGATAAGTCAGAGAAAGAATCCTCAGTTTTTAGTCATGTTTCAGCACACTGAAAATCTCACTGAAATGGATGACAGAAAGATGTCTGCACAGTGGGTATCTTGAACAAATTTCTGAAAATAGTGAGGCAAAGCACTGAGTAGAAGTGTACTAAAGAAGGGGGCAGCTGACTACTTACTAAGAGAGGCAGCCAGGGCTGACTGCATTTCTCTCTTCTCCTAAACAAAGGGACAAACATTAAATTAGCAGCACAGGGAATCAGTATTTAGTTTATCTTGTGGTAACCAAGGGACAGATATTGACCCTTAAGGGACTGAGTAACATAATGACATTTTACCTTTGTGATCTTTGATTAAACCTATTGAAGTAGAAACTATTATTTTAGTTACTAATTTTCTTTCAAGTCACTGCTAACATGGACTTGTCACAGGTGTAAATATTGAGCCACAGAGTGAGGCCAGGTGTACATGCTAAAATGCTTTCAACCATTATCCCACGCTGAAGGTTAGGCATAACTTAAATGCTTTTATAAATACCTAGTATTTCTTTTTTGTCATTGTAGGAAATGTGACAATGGACCTTCTTAATTTCCACTTTGTCACACTTCTCACCAGCAGTCTGTAATGTATTAATCTAAGTTAATGATCTTAGATTTAGCAGTCCAAGATCCAAAAAAGCTTTTTCACATCCCTGCTGGATAGGTGAGAGAGAAGTCAAAGATCTGTAAAGCACCAGTGTCTGTCTTCCTGCTAACAATAAAAATGAACACAGAACAGAGCACAACATCAGTGAAACAAAACAAAATCCAAATGTAATTAATGTTATCTTCTTGACAGAAACTGGCAAATGCAAGAGCTGAAATGTCATCCCCAATTCAGTCCTCTTCATGTAGAAATTGCCTCTCTCTAATGGCTTTTGCAGCCCCTGCCTTTCATAATGCTGGGTAATTGATCTCAAAGCCTGGCAGGAGCTGGGCTCAGTGGATTGAGTCGCCTTTGGGATTTCTCTGTTACAGGCAGACTTGCAGTTCATTAGTGTAGAGCTAGACAATTTTTTACTAGTAATAGCACTTGTTATGTTTGTCAAGTACCATAAAATAACAGGTTTCAGAACAATAACTGACCTGCAGAATTTGTCAGGAAGGAATGTTAGCCTCATGCTCTGAAGAATCAGATAAGGACATAATTTTGATGGTGATTTGCCTTTGATCCATTAGTTTTGCATTCTTCTTGAGTAATTTAAACAAAAGGATCCTGGGCTGACTGCTGGAGCCATCCAAACAGAGAGCTCTTGCATCTCCACAGCATCCTGGTGGAGAAGGCAGTTTGTATAATACAAGTGGAGCCGTTTGACTTCGAGTTTGCCATTTTACCTGTCTTCTTCTCATTTGTGGAGTTTCTTCAGAATAGAGAAGAAACTCCACAAATCAGAATGGGGCAATGTTTCCATAATTGTTTTTAGTGCAGGTTTTTCTTGTCTTGAGTCAGCAGCTGAGTTACCAGGGCCTTGGTAACCTTGGTAAACCGTGGGCAAAGTAAATAAAACACTGTGTACCACAGATCACATTGCAACAGTCTGTACCCCAGTACAGGACCAGAAAGGCATGTACATATAAATTGCTTTTATAAATCGATAATTGAATCTTTTTTTTTTTTTCCCAAAGTAGTTTCTTGTGAATTTTGGTGTCTGTGAGTTAGTACTGTACTCCTTACAACAGTAGTCCAGAGTACAGTGTGCATAGTATCAGCATTCAGGAGCAAAAGTGTCAATGTCTTTTGTAAAATATGTCTTGGGTGTTCTTTTTTTTTTACTTTCTCCCAGTTCCTATTGGAAGACTTTAAAATCTGACTCACCTCATGGTTAAATTTATTTCTTTATTGAAATATATTTCTGGACATTGCATTATCTGGTTGTAGCTTCTATTATTTCTGTCTTCCATACAAATTGCTTTGAGCTTATAACACCTAATATTGTTTCAAGGGGAAAATTTTTATAATTTTTAAAAAATTCGTTATGTTTTACGTGCTTGTTCCATGAAAGACACTATGAGATGAAAAAATGGGTTCATGTGCTTAAAGTATGGTGAGACCCATGCAATTATCTTTGGCTTTAGAGAATGAAGATTAAGCTGCAGAAAAATCATCTGCTTGAAGATCTAGCATACATAAATCTCATATAATTAGTGTGATACTAATGATATAAATAAAATTGTTTGATTTATCTAAAACTGTCTGAAAAACCAATGTATGCACCTTTTTTGCCTGTAAATTGTCATATTGAAGCATCAATTTTTAGCAGAACTTTAAATTAAAGAATTGTAAATGTAGTCACCCACAGGATGACCTCAGTGTTTTCAAGTTTTTTAAATGCTTTTCATTAAGACTGGTGAAGGTTAGCTAGTTGAAACTATTTGTACAAAACACCTGTAATAGGACTTGATAATACTAAACCATTCAGCTTTTTTTTAAATTCAAGTAGGTAGAGGAAAAGTAAAGAAAGTAGATTTGCAGCTTTCCAGTCTGATCTCTTGTCATAGCACCTGCTGTTAATATTGTATCACCTGTTATTATGATAGTGTTCTTGTTGGCAGTTCTTTACATTTTCATAAGATTAGTGAAATGTTTTGCAAATTAGGATTTGCTAGCACTGGGTTGCTCATAGGGATTCAAGTAATTTAAAATACTGGCCTTGTAAGAAAAGGAATTTTACTGGGCATTTATGATTCTTAGAGCCCTTGGAGTTCCGGTTGTGATTTTTTTTTGTGAATAGGGGTTTTGATTTTTGAGAAGTTCTTTATATGGAAAATGTGAAATCTAACAAAGGTCCGGTGAGGGGAAAAGTAAGTATTGATAGGCAAGAAAGATGGGTTTCATTGCAATAAAAGAACCTTTTAAAATTAAAGTTTTAAAAGCTGCTTACAGATTTTGGAGGTCAAGTCTCATACTGAGAAAAGAAAATAAACTGAAATTTTGGGATATTTTGAATGAATCTGTGTACAGATGCCTGAAGAAATGGAAAATACAGGTATGCAGTAAAGCAACATCAGAGCCATTTATTCACCTCGATGCACAGCATTTCTAACTGTAAAACAATTGTATTGAGTAGGAAATGCAAAGAAACTATACTTGTACAAACTCCTGCACTGATCAGTCAATCTCATTCCGTTTTCTGGGATTACTCAAATGAAGAGATCTGAATTCAATGCAAATTCAGTGATTATTTATTTATTTATTTTCCTTTTAGAACCTAGAGATTATAAGGCATGTTACTGGTTTTATTGCAAGCCATTTGTATTTGTTAATTTGTGATATTATTTACTTTGTATTATTTAATGCAGTCTCAAAACAAACTGATGTTTACCCTGGTAATACAATATAGTACAATATAGTACGATGAATTAATGACTTTTTTCTTTTACACAAGAATATCTCCATTACAGAGCTCACTTTTTTCCTTTTTATCAAAATTGAAGTCAAAGTGCAATGCAACTGTATTTCATGAGAATTATGCAACACCAGATTAAGCAAATTATGATCTCTCAAGAAACACATTTGTAAAGTAAAACAGGTTCATCAAACTGTCTTTGAAAAAGTCATACTTGACTTCTTCCCGGGTCTTGGAAAATTAACCTTTTGCAAGAATACAAAATGTGCATTCATAGGTTCCCCAGGATCTTCTGTAAAAAGTATTTTCCATTTGATACAGTATTGCTGTTATTGTGCAATAGTAGCACAAAAGTGAAAAGTAAAAGTGACATATTAATGCAGCAAGTTTTTTGTGAAAATATCCTTTGGCCCAGTTCTGGTTTCACATTACCATTTGGTGTATCTACAGATTGAGCAAAATTACTTTTGTTGGCAGTTTGCTTCTTTCAGTCCTTGCTAATGTCTGATTTATTTTTACTCCCCTTTTGCCGTATGAATACATAAACTGGTTGTTACAGATGCAGATTTTTTCCTTCTGAAACTCAGTAGGTGTTTTGGTTGGTAGGGGTGTAATTGTAAACTATATATGATGACAAGTAAGGATGAGCTGTATGGTAAAATTTTCACTGGTGTTCTGATGCAAACAGCATTTTTAACTCATTGACTCTTAACTCTTAATACACAAATAGTGATGAAAATACATAAATATCTTGCAGACTCAGTCTTGCACAACTCTATGCCAGACTTCATTGTGTGGAATGTAGAACAAAAGCATTGCATTTGTAAAACATTACCAGAACAGGGTTAATAATAGATCTTATAAAAAAGTGCATTTACTTTTTTCTGTTATCAGATTATTGGTAGCTTCACAGGGTGATATTTTGATTAAATGCTCTTACACACAGTTTGTACTTGGGCACAGTACAAAATGTCATTTGTGATTTTTAAAATGAAACCTCTGAAGTAATTTGCTTGACATATTACCTTTTAAAGTGCTGCAGCATCCAATAGTTAGCATTTTTTGAGAGCTGCTCTCTCAGGTAGCTATATGGTTTACGGTATCTGCATTACCTGTAGTTTGCTAGCTTTTGTTTGAGGCTGATTTTTTGGTTTTTGTTTGTTGTTTTTTTTTAATTTGCTGTGATTTTGTAAGACTGATTTATATTATTTTCTTATTTATAAAAGTTTCCAATGAAGCTGTTGCAGGATCAAAGTAAACTTGACCTTATGAAACCATACATATATGAAGCAGAATATATATGTATTGTCTTAGAAGAGAAATATGTATTTAATGACTTTCAGAAGTACTGTTCCACAACATATTTGAGTATTTCTATTCTTTCATTGTATTGTTAATTTCTCCTGTTTTTGTTCTGTAGAGAAGCGTTTTGCACACCACCATGAAATTAGTTTTATTTCAGAGCTGTGCTTTTTGCACAATACTTGTTTCTGGGAGCGGTGATTCGTAACCTCCCATTCACTGCTATTCATCACCAGTGTGCTGCCCTTGGGAACTGGCAATCCATCCCCAGAACAGCTGGCATGTGGTCTTAGTGGAGACACACTTCCTGGTGTGCTGGATGAACACTCTACAGACACTTAAGTAAGCAGCATTGTCAGAGCATATCTCTCTCTCCTTTTTTGTTTTGTTCAGATCACTGTGGAATTCAATACAAAGCAGAACCAAGCAAGGAGTTTGCAACCAAGTCTTGCAGACAAGTGGATAGGGTGGTGGTCCACCATATTTCAGTCTGTTCTGTCCTAAATTTGCATTCATCTGACATAGGAAATAAAAGAATAAAACTAACAGCATGCGCATGCTAGTCTGCTATAAAATAAGTTTAAAGAGCAGAGACTGTTAACTGTGCTTTATAGGCAATGCTGAGTGACTTGCAGAAAGTCCAATCACCAGCCATAAGCCAAGCTACCTGTGGAACCTAAATACACCAGCCATCTGCCTCTTTTCTCTGCAAAGTATTTTAAAAAGCAGTTAAGCCATCTAAATGGTAAATTTTAGAATCAAGTCCCATTATACAAGGTCATGATCTCATGGAAATCAATGGGAAATTTATTTTCTGTTTCCTTGATTTTATTCACTTTGTTACAAGATGTTAAGTAGATAATTGCAGATTTGTTTTAGTTGTATCTTTCCTCCAAACAGCCATCAGTGATCCCATGTTGGACTTCTAATTCATTTGATTATTAAGGGCTCAAGGACAGACTGGATGGGAGAGTTGATCTTAGAAAACGTGTTTGCTCTCAGGGGCTGGAAAAGGTGACCTTTCAAGGCAAAGCCTCTCTTCTAAAGAAGCCAAAACCCCCAAAGGTTTGCTGTTAGTCTTTCAGGCCATTGTAAAGCACTAGAAATAAAGGTAATAATTCCCAAAATCAATTATTGCCAGTAATGTTGAACTGATAAGAATTATGAAAACTCTGGTAAATGTTTATTTGTTCAGTATTCAATTTCTACTTCTCTAGCAGGACTCTCAGACATTTTAGTGTCCAGTCAGAACAGACAGGTTGCTTTTTGTGCTCTTAGTAAACTCAAATACAGTCCACAAAATAGCAAATGTGGTCCATGATACCTCTGGCTTGCAGGAAAATCAAAGTTATCATGTGCATAAATGACAAATGCTTTCCAGAGCCCATTTCACCTTTCCTTATGGAAGAGTGACTTTAACATGTTAATTTACTATTTATTGTTCTTCACTGTGTATTTTTCTGCATGAATGAAGCAGCCAGAAGAAAATTGGATGATTTACCTCTGTGTTTCTTTGACCTAAAGTCTTTAATTAAATTTGAATTAAATTGCTGAAGTTACAGCAACTATAAAATGTAATTATGTTATTTAGACATTTTGTCCATCATGATTTTAATCCAACTGAGGGCTGTGCTTTCAAAAAAAAGAGAAAAAATTAGTCAGTCTTGCACCCCTTTCCTGCCCTCAATAGATACTTCTTTCACCTTCATCTCTTGTACCAGCACTGCCAACGCTATATTCTAAGTCACTAAAAGGAAATGATCCAAGCTGGAAATGCATCCATTATTGCTAGGTTAATTTACAAACACATTAGTTCCTTCCTTCAGGGTTCTCTGATGCAGTTATTCTGCTTATCAAGCTGAAGTCTGCATAAAGGAACTGGTAGAAATAGGAAAGTGGGAGAAGCAAGAGGGATGACTGGACTTCCCTGTCAGAGACCTGTGGAGCTGTGGTTTTGCATTTGCCATTTGATACCAGACAGGTTTTTTAATGGTAAATTGTTTCATAGGTAGTATCATCTGGCTAGATCAAAAGTATAGGCCAGGTCACAATGAGTTTATGGTGCTTTGACCCTGAGTAGCTTTAAGATCTCTCTTAAGAGTGAGACCATTCTTACTTTTTTTTTTTTAATACGCTTCATCCCTGATGATTCCATGCAATTGGCAGGTGTAATTGAAATAGAGCTGTCAGTAATGGTGGTCAGGTAGATAGTTGCAACTACTTCTGCTCTTGAGGTTCTCAGTATTTGTGGGGTTCAGATTACATTAGTAAAAAAATTGTTGATTAAAAAACAGGCAGGCAGCAGTGTTTGCTGTCAATGTCATGAAGCAAATCAAAATAAAAAATATGTGGACTGTCAGCAAAAATTACAGTCTGTCATTATCTGACCTCCTAATTTGTCTTCCAATAGCATTTTTACAGGACTTCTGCAAGGTGAAGGGTAACTTTTACTTTTAATCTTTCTCTCTATTTGTATATGACTTCCCTGTCAGCTTTCTAGTTAAGTGGCTGCTGTTTACCCCAGTCTGTATAATTACAGATGATTGCTTCTGAGGGCATTACAATTATTTGTGCAATTACACTTGACCTTTCTCAGTAAATGAAGCATCCTTAAGTAACAGTTTGACTGTGTTGCTTGAGTGGAATTCCGGAAGACTTGACCAGCTGGCTCTGATGTCACTTTGTGCAGTTGCAGACAATGTGACATCAGGGTCAGCAGCTCCCAAGGTCCTTCCTCCTGGGCCTTGTAACTGCACAATCCACTGAAGGAAGAGCTGCTGCTTTGGGGACCTTGTATGGAGGAAAGGCAGCTCAATAATTGATACCTGCAGGACTGATCGTGTTCCTGGACACCTGAGACAGGGTGCTTGCTTCTGCCAGTGAGGATCCTTTGCTTCTCCTGTCCTGGGAAGATGCAGGCATTTAGCCCCAGTGTGTCTCAGCTTGAGAAAGAAATGATTTTTCAGTAGTTGAATGAAGCGCAGAACTGGGAAAGTCAAAGTAGTTGTATGTACCCTTTAGTTTACGTACTCTTTTTATCAGACTTACCAAGTCTGATACTGTTATCTTGTCACAAGCTGATTTTCAAAGATGATATATCTAAATATCTTTACATTAAAGGGAGAAAACTACAAAGAGCTGAATTGTTAGGCAAATGCCCTGCCACATCACATGGGCTGGTGGGAGAGGTGGGTAATCAGGAAGATTTTCTGTGTTGGTGGTTGTCTCCTATATATACTCCCCCAGGAGCTGGCTCTAAGATTGAGTTGGATATTCTCTGAATTAATGAATAATATTCTTAACTGATTATCAAATATTTCATTACCACTAGTCTTGGATGCAGGGCAGAATTTCCATTAAATACATACTAAGTAACAGTGGAGGTTAGGGGATTGTTTTTGAATGGGATGGGACTGATTATTGTTTCCTCACAGCACCTGAAATTATAACTTTTTTTGTGACTGACTTAGAAATGCTTAGAAATTCCACTGCTCCTATACTGGTTCTTTGGTGAAGTGTTTGAATTATAATATAACACAGGTGTTCATTAAGTGAATTAAACAAATGTCAATTCAGTCACATCACAGAGCCATTTAGAATGCAAGTGAATGCTTGTATGCTCTTCTCTCAAGTTCAGCAAGCTCTGCTTATGTATTTTAGTAAGTTATTTCTAGTTCTGTGATAGCACAGGGAAAGCAAATTGTTTGCTGCTGTTGAGGACAGGGGCTGTCCATTTATGCATGCTCCTAAAATAGAGGAGTTTGCAGCCTCCATTAAAGTGACCACAGTGCAAATTGATTGTTAGTAAAAAGGGTTAATAACTAATAAATAACCACATAATTTTATTATTAAACCCATTGTCTCCAGTAGGGGGATACTTCAAGTTAGAAGACATCTAGTTTTGGTCATCTGTTTATTGTTTATAGTTTTCCATATTAATTTATTGAATACTTTTTGGATATACCTTCTTTTGGGTTTAAATTTATTTCTGGTCTAGTCATTTCATATTGGAGAAGTATCTCAGCAACCTGGTATTTTTCCTCATGAACTATCACATTACCGATATCTTTCTTTTTACTGATAGGCCTGTCCTTGGAATATTTCCATTATTTTACAGTGTATATTGCTTTCTGAGTCAAAAGTAGATGGCACCCAAATGACATCTCTAATGTTTCTCTGTCAGATCTGTTTCCTTCCAAAAGGCTAAGAAATAACTCTTTGCAATAATTTTCAATATTTCTGTAGTACAATGACACATTTTGTTTCTTTAATAGGATTGCACGTTCTTCACTCGGAAGGAAATCCTTCGGTAAGTAAATTGTTTTCAATTTCTCCTTCATGATCCGTGTGGAAGGGGCTAAATCTTTTTATCTGACTTGTGAGGAAACCAGATAAAGCCAGTTATTCTGCAGGAATTTATATCAGAAGGATTTGATATTGGTTTTACTTATAACGTATAATAGTCATAAGGTGGTGATTAGCTGAAAGGTGAATATCATAGACTATTTTAGGGTTGAGCCAGTGACTTGTATGAAAGGGATTTGCTGCTTTTCTGCTCAGTGATACCAGTGAGGGCACATCCTACAGTCAGCATAGAATCCAGAGGTATTTCTACATGTCTGAGGTGAAATTTTAGTAAGCAGGAATAGAATGAGTTATGACCTCCTGGTTAATTAGCACTTATGGATTTAGCATCTCCCTGTCTCAGTGAAGGGGCAGCCAGATACTGCTGGACACATATTTACACTTCAGGATGCTCAGAGGGCTGATACGGAGGAAGTGCAGGTTTGGTCCTCTTTAGGCTGAACTGAATTTCTTGAGCAGCTGCTGACTTCAGTGAGATGATCCAGCAAGGAGCAACCTTACAAAAAGAACAAAAACCAAACCTGTCTGGCTCACCATCCATTTGCGTGGCTGTTAATGACTGTTGTGCAGGTGGAGATAAAGGGATTCATATGGCATCTTCAATTTAGATTGCTATAAACTGATGTAAACCAGCATGAGATTGCAATTAGGTGAAATGAACTAAGTGTTTTTATCTGTCCCTACAGGGAAAGTAGCCCATCAAAACCCCAAACAACAGTAAATCTATTTTCTGCCGATTTAATAAGCTGAATCAGCTCTATGAGGGATCAGGTGTGTGCCAAAGCTGGCATAAGAGCCAAAGCAAGCAAATGCAACTGAAAATGAGGAGAGTATTTCCCTACCAGTAAGGTGTTAGATTGGCTTACACAGTGACTTTAGTGTGCAAGGCTTTGGTATCAGCATCAGCTAAAGTCAATATAAATGCAGGTTGTGGTCAGAGGGGTTGAAGACACATTTTTGATTCTGAGTGTGGATAATGTGCAAATTATTAGAAAATAGTATAACTTATGAATTTAAAGTGAAGAAAAATTTAACACAAAATGCTGAAAGTGGATCTAGGAAAAACTATAAAGTAAGACTGCAGCAGAGACAAGTGTGTCTGGTGAAGGAGAAAAATAGAAACCATAGCTCACTCTCGGTATTTGGTAGCTGTTTATCACCAGAAAACCTAAATACACTCCTAAGTCTTAAAGATGGTTAATTTTTGGAAGTTCTGGTCACAGCTATGAACGTTCAGTCATGGGACCAGGGCAAGAACATATTAAAGATTGTTGATTATTTTATGAATATTTATGTTATTACTGACTCAAAACATTATCTAAAATGTTCACAGGACAGCTGACAATTTTTAAAGCTGTTATTGATGGCTTTGGTGGTGTTAGGGCTTTGAAAACATGCTCCACTTTTCTTAAGGACAATGTGGAAATTTAGACCAATGTGTGCAGCTTCAGGACACAAATTTTCTGCATGGAAAGATGCCAGAACACACTGGTAGACAATTAGTCTGTAAGTGCCTAGAATTAATACATGCTCAGAGGCAGCCACTGTGGATTTGTCAAAATATTCTTCTTCTTTTTGTAGAAGAAAAATATTTCTTCTGTAGCCTTTTCTTCTCTGCCTGTTTTGTGGCTTGTTCATGATGGGCGAAAGGTGAGGTGACAAGAGCCCTTCTAGCCGATCTAGCTGAATGTTGGATTTTAAATCTGAAATCTGCCAGAGAATTAAGCAGTGGTTTCCTTCAAGAGTCTGGAAAGCTTCCTTAGAAGGGAGCAAATGCAGCTAACTGCTTGGGAGGCAGCTGCCTGTGGAGCAAGTTGCTACACAAATAGAGGGAGGAGCTAGAGCACGACTCCCGTTTTTCTTTTAAAGAGTTTGAATTTTTGTATGCAGAAGGGAATTGCCCTATTGCCAGCTTTGGGGGAAAACACATCACCCAAAAGAATGAAATTGAAGGGAGCTCTATAGCCTTGGGAATCTTCCTGAGTTTTAGGCAAGAAACTACAATGCACGAAGAACATATATCCACAAGCTACTGTTGATCTTCTTGTCAATTATGTTACTATTCTTGTTGTTAAAAATGTTTCTGTATCCTCTATGTATGAAAAATAAAAACAAGGGGTTTAGGCAGTTCATGCATTTCTGTACCATGAACTTTTCCTGTATTATATTTCAGTCAGATTGCACCTGTTTTGCTAAGGCTTGTGAGAGGAGACAACCCCTGTCAGTGTTGATCTGTCTGGAGTCTGGAGTGCTGCTATACTGTGTCCAGTTCTGGGCACAGTAGATAAGGAGCTGCTGCAGGGTCTGGCAAAGGGCCATTGAGATTGATAAGGGGCTAAGACTCTCTCATATGAGGAAAGGCTGAGAGAGCTGAGATCTAGAAGGGTACAAAGGAGACAGTGGCCTGTGCCAGGAAAAGGGGCAATGAGTACAGGCAGAAACACAGGAGGTTCTGGCTGAACATAGGGAAGCACTGTGAGGGTGACCAAGTGTCCTGGGTTGATGCTAAATTGTATCCCTATTCATCTGTTTAGTTCAGAAATAAGTGTTGTGTCTTTAAAAATTGGATCTGAGAGTGAAGAAGACACACTGGAATTCCTGAGGCAGTTGTTTTCAAAACATAAAGATAAGAGTCTGCAGTTTTCGGCCTCACACAGCCTGTGTTGTTGGCAGGGTGTGGACAGCAGAAGAGAGCTCTCCTTTGCTTTTTGTTAGTTTTTTTGCTAGCCGAGGCAGAGAAGTTCTCCAAACTGCATTTTTTTTCCTTTTTCTTGAAACTGTTTGAACCTGCTCTGGACTAAACACCCAAAAGGGCACCATGAGCTCAGCCCTTGGCCACCAGGCCTGGCCTGGGCCTGGCCTCTCCACCAGAGGAACCGACAGCAACTAAACCGAGCTACAGCTACGAGAGAGACTTTCTGGCATCTCTGCGGAGCGGCGAGAGGGTTTTTTGTTGTTCAGGGTTGTTCCTTCATTTGTTGGGCTGGGGAGTGTTTTATCTGTTAAATAAACAACTTTTTCCACTTTCTACCAAGGAAATTTTTTTTCCCCTATCCCGATTCAGCTAAGGGGAGGGGTGGTTCATCTAGAGGTTCATTTGTTTTCCTTTCTTTCCCTCTCCCAAATTTGCCCTAAACCAGGACTCTAAGAACTGAAACAGGCTGCCCAGAAAGGTTGTGGAATCTCCAGCCTTGGAGATACTTGAAAGCCATCTGGATGTGGCAGCCTGCTCCAGGTGCCCTTGCTGGACAGGAGGTTCCACCAGTTCATCTCAGGAGTTCCTCGCAACCTCAGTCCCTCTGTGATTCTTGGAATGACCAGCAAAAAAGAGGTCCATCAACAGAGGTTTTAGTGGTGCTTCAAGGAAGGAAAAACATTATAAAACATTCTTATCTATACTCACTATGCATCATGTAGATCTGGGAACAGTAGAGTATATGTACTGGAAGTCAGAGTTTTCCTGACTCTGACTAGATTTAGAAAAAATGTATTATAAATTGTCTGCCAAAAATATTTCCTCACAACTTCTTTTTATTTTTACTGCAGATGATTTGGGAGAATATTTATCTAGTATTCTCTTAAATTAATTTGTGCTGCTTCATTTGGTGCTACAAAGATGAATAAATACATGATATCTAAAAGCTAGCAGAAGACTCATCTCTTCACTTTTTCTCATCTTATTACGCTACCTTCTCATAAAATCTGATTTCTGTGCCCAGTTATTGTATTTTATTGATACAATGAAAATAACTTTGACTGGAAAGGATAAAAGGGACAAGGCATATCAGTAACAGAATTCCTTCAACTTTCAACTCTTCATGCTTGTGTTTCTCACTGTTCTTTGTTCTTTATCTGTCAAACTGTGGGAATTAAGTGAGTTGTGGTTTCAGTTTCCTTGTATCATGTTTTCTATCATTTTGGTTTCAACTTCACATGGTAGACCGCCCTCTCTAATAGAATGTTCTAACCTCTTGCAATCCTTGGAAGCAATAATTCACTGAGGAAGTGGTGCAACACAGAGATTTATGCTTCCATTTACTTTGTGTAACATTTAACCTTTATTGTTGCAAAAACAATTTGTGCAAGTATGGCATAAATCTGAGACCCTCCAAGTACTTTCTTTTATCAGTTGCTGACAGCTCTAAAGACCCCTCCTTTCTCAGTGTCTCAGCCCCAGATTAAAGAACCTTCTTCTCTTTGAGCTATAGCAGCTTTTCCTCCCTCTATGGCAGACTTGTAGATTTTGATCTGTCTGGCCTGTTCCCCAGCTGTCCATTAAAGGACTGCAGGACAACAGAGCATGTGCTATTCACTGATTTGCATCGGTACAGGGCTACAGCTCTGTAGCAAGGGTTGTAAATCCGTTCCCTTCAGTGCATTCTGTGCAATTCCATTCTCAGTGTTGCTGCTTCTTTTACTTCCAGCCATCTCAAGTGCTTGGAAGGGCTGATTGCTGAGACCTGGCTCTTTCCATGGCTTTATGTTGACTTGTCAATTCTCCTGCTGGTCTCTGGAGTGCTGAATTCTTCTCTGTGTTACACAAAGTCCTTCTCTAGCTGTTCCATTCAGCTCTGGCATCTGGACTGGAGCCTATAGCTTTGATTGTGGTGAATAACTAGAAACACAACTGAACAGGAGCTGTGCGCTTCTGGTCCTGCTGATGGCACAGGTTGTTCCATCCTGTACAGCCAGTGTGTGGTCAGGTCATGCCACTGCTCCTGTGAACCTCTGGTGCGACTGTCTATCAGCACTCACTGCCTGGTTTCATTGTTCTTGTTAAGCCATTTGCTGGATCTTTTTTTCTGAACATGCAGAACAATGCAGAGCAATCTAGATTTTACTCTTTGAGATAGTCTTGAGTGTAATGTACAAGTCTTTGAATGCATCCCTTTTACTTAGGAATAAATAGGTTATATATTGCTGAATAAAAATGTTTTCCCCATACAACATAAGTTGAGTGACTATTGCTGTGGTACCCAAACTAGGGAGATGTTTATTCATTTCTAAAGGCCAGTTTAAAGCCTCTACTTATTTCTAATCAATGAGCCATTGCAAGCTTTTATCTTTTGTTTTTAGCCCTCCTTCAGTGCCGAGTTCCTGTTCAAAAGGCAACTTAGCAAATAATGTATTGTCACTACATTTAATGATTGAGACGAATGTACACCAGGCCAAGGAAGACCTGCTCTGTGTTTTAACTCAACCACTGGTAACCTTGAGTACAGTCTGATTCCCTCCCAAAGCTCAATAGTGAATTTAAGTGGTTGCTGCAGGGTGTAAGCTTAGAAATCTCTTTTTTCAGATCTATTCAGGTAGAGCTGGAGACTCTGTTGTAAGCTTGGAGACATCCCAAACTATGTCCAGCAAATACCCACAGCATCACTGTTGCTGATTCTAGGATGCTTCACCCTTGAGAAGTGGGAACAGACTCTGACCTACCTTTTTTGCCATGTAAAAGACCCTAAGTGGTAGAATGAAAGTTATCATCAATCAAAAGTAGTCTGTGGGGACAAAACTGTGTTGTGAGGCTTTTTTTCTGAACACAGCATTTTTTGTTTTCACTGGTTGATGGGCAGCTGAGTTGCAGTTAAGTTGAGCAATTGAGTTGATTTTAAAACTACTGCTGTCTACAGAAGTAAGTCTTGTTTTACCTTCATTGATTGATTTCATAGATAAATTAAACCCTCATTTTCTTCCACTGCTGTCACAACTGCTTCAGTAGCCTCGGATCTGACTGCGAAAACTTTGATATTTTTAAACACATCAGTTCCCTAAACCTCATTGCACATTCTCACTGCACAAAGGACATGAGTAGCTGGTGAGCTTCAAATTTCTGCAAGGGCAGATCAGCAGTCTGGGTTTAGACTGGATTAAAGTGATATAGAATCAAAGCCTTAATCCCTGAATGTTGTACAGGAAGTGTAAACATATACCAGTACCTGTGGGGACAGAGCATCATCATAATGAAGTTTGCCATTAAATTTATCACCACATTCTCTCCCACTCTCATTTGTGGCAGGGAAGACACTGCCAATTTTTCATTTTATACTTCCTTGCAAAGTAAATAAGGAATCCTGCTGAGAAAGAGAGCACATCCAGGAATAGGAAAATACTTCTGCATGCATCCAGAAGAATCTTTTAAAGGAAATACAGCTGCAGGAGCTGTAGTAGTTACTGCTGCAAAGACAGTGAGGCTGATCCTGGGATTCTAAAAACACATGATGGTCTCTGTATGATAATGGCAGGTTTTCCTAATCTGTGTGTGTTCAGACAGCACTGCAAAACCTTACATTGCCTCCCTGACAAGACGTAAATGTTTCTATGTCTAGGACAGATAAAGAGGCTTTAGGTTGTTTTTAGACATGCTTCTTCTGAAAGTATGCTGAGTAAAAGGACAAAAAGCCTTTCCTCTAGGTCACAACTCCTCTGGTGTGTTCAGGTCACCTGAAGAGACTTCTGCTTTTCCAAAACAGGAGAAATACTAGAGCCTTTACTAGAGCTTTGTTTCCTCTCTATTTGCAGTTAGGAATTAATATTATTGAGAGATGTGAGAGAACAGTCAGTAATGAGAGCAGCATTTGGGAAGTAATTACTGATTTGTCGTACTGCACAGGATTTTCCACAGTGCACAACCCTACAGGGCATAGTGAGGTATTGCATACAGGGAGGAGGATTATGGATGTAAATAACCCTGACGTCTACTGAGCTTTATATGGTCTTACAGAGTAATTGATAGATATGTATTGTTTCCTTGCCAGAAAGTAAGTACTCACCCAATGTAGCATAAGATATTCAACTAAATGGGAGTTTTGGTGGAATGCCTGCAAAAAGGACTGTGATCCTTGTGACAGGTGGTTTCTTGAGATCCTGTTAAGAGGCTGAAGCAGGTCTGTTACTTTTTTTCTACAAAATCCAGCATTTGATGCATCATATCTTACAGAAGGAAAAGGTATTACTGTCTTTTGTGGTTGTTCCATTGGTTGGGATTTTTTGTTTTTTATTTTAAAGGATAATAGAGTGAGAGCAACATGGTATATGTTGGATATAGAGAAATCTTATGGCCCTTTTCACAGTCATAAATGATAATCATGCTATGAGACAAGGTGATTACAAACAGAGTTTCTGCATCCTTTCAGATAGAAGTGTGTGGAAGATGTATTTTATTACTGTAATATATGTTGCAGGAGTTAGGCCAGAGCCACTTCCTACAGACCCATTTGGATGCTTTAGTGTGAAATCCACTCAGGTGTAAAGCTCTTACATCCACAGATCTTTGACTGATTTGGTGAATTAACAGCAGAGTTAGTTAGGAGGAAAACAGGATATGAGAACTGCCCTCAAATCTGCAGTTAGTTACCTGCACATTTCTGTGTCCAGCACCTGCCTTCCAGACAATTCTGGCAGAGTCTAGACTAGAGTTGAGAGCCATACCCCTCAGCTGCCAAAGGGTATGGCTGACAAGATAGTGAATTCTGTCAGCAAGCAGTGATAGGTTTACTTTGCACTGATATTGTATGTTTATAAAGAGACAAGTCTAATATTAGATAAAGTACAGGAGAAAATCTTGGCAGTTAAGATAAGCAGGAATTGTCAGCTCCTGAATTTCCAAGTGTTGTCCACAATGGTCAAGTTTTGTCAATAATGAGTGCTTAATTTTCTTGAACAATAGAGCACCATTTAAATATTCTAGCTTTTAAAAAAGTAGGTAAACCATAGGTGAATATTGAGCTTGGAAGTTTTGCTTTCTTTTAAGTTTTTCTCTTTTTTCAGTGCTTTTAAGCTGCCTATTCTGTTGCATTTAGAAGCATCTTTTTAGCTCTATTTACAATGGAGAAATCAGTTGCTAGAGAGGGAAATGGCTATTGCATCTTGGATTACAAAGTATTTATGAAATGTCAGGGTGAGATGTGGTGAGCAGCTGAAATGTGCTGAGATCAGTGGATATCCAATTTCTGGTATGGCTCAAGATATTGCTATGTGAGATGAAGACATCCATTTCCTACAATGCAGAAAAAATGTGTTTCTGTGTTTCATTTTGTGTGTTCTTTGTGGCACATCATAATCATAAGAAAACAGATGCCTGTAGATTATTTTCTCCTGGTTTTTGAGTTTATTTACACACAGGAACCTGAAGTAGTTCAGTTGGGTGTGGAGCTCCCTGCGCGGCTGCTGCAGGTAATACTGGGGAAATTAAAGGGTTACTGAGGCATTGTTTCCTCTATTACTGCTTTGTTTAGGTTCTGCTGTTAAAACACGGTAATCTCTATATGTAACTGTTAGTATGCCTAGTGAGTAAGCAGGACTTTTTTGTTAAAAGGAAAATAAATCACAAGATGCAGCTTTATAATGTATACAGGTAGTACATATGCCCTACTGAGAGATCAGAATATGCTGTGTAAATACATAGAGCAGGACAAAGGGGCCTCTTTCTGTCCTAAGCAGTCAATGAATTAGGTATAAGACTAAATTTCCACACATGATAAGAATTGCATTTCATAGTATGTGCCTTGGTTCAGGCCTTCTGTACATGTACCTGGCAGTGCTGAAATGTTACATACACACAGTGTGAAACTCTGCTCAGTTACAGACCTCGAGTAACATGTGGCTGTTGCTGGCAGTTATGCTGGATACTGCATCAAAAGCCCTCTTTTTTCAGAAAGATGGGAATTTGGTAGGCTCAGACTTGTGCACTAAAACCAATGATTAGAGCTGCAAGACAAATTTGTACTTGATTATTTTCTGAATGGAACTAGTTATTTAAAACTGGTTATTGGCTGTTTGTTTCTGCTTCTTTACAGGTTGCATGGCCGATATCATGAAATGGCACCAAATGTTGTGCCCATGGACTATACAAGGGACCCAGATGTTAAACTACCTATGCAGCTTATAATAAACATGCCTGAGCTAAAGGTATCACTTCTGACTGCTTGCAAACTGTATCTTAGCTTCTGTTGCACATCTGCCAGACTTTTTGCCATGATTGATATCCAGGAGCACTGTGGCATATGCTGAGGTCTTCCCCTTCTTGTTATTGTTCAAGGGCAAAACCAGCCTCAGAAACTGGAAAATATTTAGGTGCGTGTCTTTCTTGCAGAGATAGTTAGGGTACATGTTAAAGGAAATTAATAGGAAATAAAATTAAATTTAGCCCTTTGTGTATATCCCCCACAGAAGCCATGACCCCACAGGGATCTCTGTGTGAAGAGCTGGTTAGAAATCTGAAGTTCTTATCTCAGTCTGTTCATAGGAAATTTGCTAGCAGTGTGCAGAATATTGCTAATATAAAGAAAAGGTTTTCCCCTTTTTTCTCAGCTACCTGAGCACAATAAATACTATTTTTCTTAATTACCAGGAGTTTTCATTTTCATGGGGACATTACTTGGTAGGTAGTGGAGTAAAAGTCAATGTAACTGTAAATAAGAAAAGCAGTAGGTATAAGGCAATCGGTGCAAAAAAATTTGAGACAATGTTTGTTTTTATTCGCAGTTCAATGGTTCAATAATTTATAGTTTTAACAGGACAGATGTGGATTTCAGCATTTATTTTTTAAACAGTTCATTGAATTTTGTTGTGTTTTGTCACATAGTCTATTTATGTATGCTAGTCAATTGATGTCTATAAATTACTATAATGTGGATATAATTATGTGTTCAATCTGATAATTGTGTGAAGTATTAATTTTTAAGAACAATGCCATAAAAACCTTGTAATTGGTGGCTTTCCACTTAGTGGTCTAGAAATCCTTCCTTAGTGATGGGGTTGTTTTGGTTTTTTTTCAAATATTTGATATTTTACAAGCAGAAGCCATGCTTTAGAAATTCAGTTGTGGAGGACGCTAAATCAACATGAAGTGTAAAAATATTTGAATTTGATTTCAAGTTGAAGTTCACAGAACTCTTTGTTCCTTTAATGCCACACTTGTTGTGTGTTTGGTTCTGAGATAATATAATTTATTGAACAAGAAGCACATTTTGTTAATGTATGTGTGTTAAAAAGTGACCAGCATTTCATATAAATGAAAATATTAAACACATGCAAGCATTTAATTCAATAGAAAACTTTTTTTTCTATTGGGAAAACTTTTATCCTTCAGTTATTCTTCAGACTCTGATTTAGCAGATGCCTATGGACAGCTTAGGTTTCTGAAGAAGCTGAGAAATAATTGAGTATTTTTTTTCACAGTAAGCATGGGCTTCTTCAGCAAAATATGTTTATGCTTTTTCTGATGGCATCAGTATTCCTTAGGCTTTAGGTTATCATCTTTGAGATTTCGATAGCACAACATGAAATCCTTTGACACAGTTCTTTGACTCCTTAGGGTTTAACAGCCAGACAGCTGAGAGTTACTTTGTGACAAATCAAGGCTAAGCTTAAAAAGAAAGTGAGAAATTTCTTTTGTTTCAGTGGTAGAGGATTGAACACTTAAGGAACAGCTTCCCCTGTATTTGTCCTGGTTTAGGGCAAATTTGGGAGAGGGGAAGGAACAGCTCATTCTGTGAGAACTTGCAAGATAGAAGGCCTGGTTCTGAAGTTTACTTACAAACCAGAAACTTTATACAGGATCATGTTTGGATTGAGATACAGAAGCATATCTTACTAGCTTAAAAAACTTAGGTGGTAATGATAGACTTCCTAAGAAGCTTTCATGTATGAAGTGGTTCATAATCTATCTTCTGGTACCACAAGTCTGTGAGGCTTTCTGACTCTGCTTTAGAAGATGTCTCCAAGTAATGGAACTTGATTTTATGAAAGTAATAGCACAAACTCAGTGTTGAACTGTTGAATTTTATACAAATTCTCTCTCAGGTCTCATAAGTCTGTGGAAGAACCTCAGAAATATTGGTGTCAAACCACTCATTTTATCAGAGGAATTCTCAGAGCTCACAGATAAAAGTGCTTTCAATAGCTACTGAGCTTGTTTCCAGTAAAATCCCAGTAAGAGGAGACTAGGTCCTATACCATAACTCTTTCAAAGCATTGACACTAAAATATGTTAAAATGTCTGGGATCGTTGTTACGAACTGGGGTCCATCTTGCTCATGAAGCATCTTGTGGGCACCTGTGCAGATAAGGGCGAGGGGGAGAGAATCTTTCCTCAAGAGTTTATTCTTGAAGCCACCTAGGTACTAACTTCATCTCATACACTAAGAAAAAAAATCTTTAACCTTTGCAACTTCACCACACTGCCCAACAAATCATTATGGTGTTCTCTTTCTGTGGTAAATTTTCATCAAGGTGAAGACAAAGACAACATTTACATCTTAAAATAGAAATAAATTGCCTAAATGTCTATTGAATTCTAATAAAATTAGTGCTAATTTCAATGCACCTGGCTTTTTTCATATACACATTACATTTCTAGTTACTGGCAATGTTGAGCTCAATACCAGTGCAGGTTCTGACAAATGGATAGAATCAATAATGCACTTTTCTAAATTAGATTCTGCTAATATAAAGAAAGATCCTTACCTCATGCGTTAATTTTTGGAGGCAGTGTTTTTGTGTTTCAAGGAAAAAAAATGCTGATGGTCATTAACTTTAATTGGTAATCAATTATTCACTAACTCCTGATTCTTAAAAGTTGAAAGTTGGGACAAGAAATAAATAAATAAAGAAGGGGTAGGTGCTTCTAGTTGATTATGTCTACCATTACACTGAAGTTAAGAGAGCTACTTGACTCCATCAGTTTCATCACAGTCTCTGTTCTCTAGTTGTCACAATCTTGTTTACACAGGCACCAGTCTAATAAATTAACTTTGGAGCATCTGGACACCTGTGAGATTGCAGTAATTAATATAGCAAAACTGTAGCCATGATATGGACTGCTCAGTGTGGGACCAGGGAGAAAGCAAAACTGATACATTTTCAAATTAAAACTGATTTCAGTCACATTATCACTGTCATTGCCACAGAGGTGCAGGTGGGAATGTAACCTGGTGCCAGAGACCCCTGTGGTTGGTAGCAGTGGTGGGTGTCCATATCCTCATCCCAGACTGCCTTTCCCAGACTGTGAACTCTCTGTGGGCACTGCAGTGCAGAGCGATCCTTCTCTCTGGAGCTGAGCAGCAAAGGGCTGCTGGAGGGGAACCTTTTTTGTTTCACTCCCTTTACAGTCTGTTGCTTCCTGTGTTTTGGGTCACACAGGAACTTCATTGATCCTCACAGGCCTTGTCATAAGCTGCCCTGAGGAGGGAGGTAGTTCATAAATCCACTGCTGAAACAGGATGGGCAGCAGGCACAAGAATCAGCCAGGAGCCAGCAAGAACACACAGAGAAGAGCAACTCCATCTGTAGTAAGTTTAAATATGAATGCAGGGGACTTGCTTCAATATAACAATACTTTTAACAGTGTTAATAGGATGAGGTTTTAGAAGTGATTTCAGTGAGTCTTCAAAGCTTTTAATGCAATGGACAATGACATCTGAGAGAACAGGGTGATCTTCCCAAGCCCCAGGCCTGCTCTGGACAATCTTTGCCTCCAGCTCTTCTCAACATCTTTGCTGCATTCTGTTAATTGCTTCTAGTTATGATGGGATATTTTCTTCCCTTCTGACCACTCTACTTGCTTCTCTGAAGTCTCTTTATCTGTGCATCTCAGCTGTGTGTGCTCCAAGTGTTATAAGCGGGAGCTGTTTTCTTTGCATCAAACCCCAGGCCTGCACCTCCTCGATGGCCTGCTGCATTGTCTATGGTCTTCCCTGGCCCAGTTAGGAATCAGTTGTCACAGTGCCTTGTCTTCCCATGAGGTACTGGTAGGTTCTATAATATTTAAGCAATTCTGTATACAGCCTGAATCTTTGTTTTTTTGGCCCTTGTAACTTCAGTAAAGAGTCATTGCTGAACTGCTTTCTGACAGAACAAAATTATCTTTTCTATGAAGACATAAACTTACCAATTTAGCTCTGTCTTAGCATTGGTTTCTACAGGAATTTCTTAAACACTACCCTGCAGGCACCACAGAGAAGTTTGATGACATTAATATAATCATAGACACATAAAACCCAAGTTTTTTATTTTGAAGAAGAAGAAAATAAAGGAAAAAAACCCTGCAAAGAAACTTGCTTTTTTCAGCTCCAGGGACAATTTGCTGTTGCACTTTTTATGCTGCCCTTCTGAAGCACCAGTCTTTCCTATGGAGCTTTGATAAGGAACAATTTAGCCACTTTTATATTAATATTTGTCTGATAGCAATTTTTTTTTTTTATAACTCCTGAAATTTGAGAAAGGTTAGTTTTTACTAACCTTAAAAAGTGTGAAAAATGAGGTTCACTTTCCTGGTAAAATTTAAAAAGTTTCATAAAACACAGTAAGAGATGACAATAAAGCAAACAGCTTTAATACTTTAATAAAGTATACAGCTGAGTATCCTGGCATTCAGCCAAGAGCACACCTTACCATCTCAGAAACATCTCTTCTTTAAATGCACCAGCATGTTACATATTCAGAGACCCTCATGCATTATTCAAAAACATTCCTTTGAGTTTCTCAAATTTGCCCCCCCTTCATTCCATCTGGTAAATCAACTTTTATTTCTCCTTCTGGCTCCACTCAGTCGCAGATCTTCTGATAATGGATGATCAATAAATTCCTTTCCTGGGGTCACCATCATCTTCATCCAGATAGGATAATCCAAGAATGTGGAGAATTTCCTGATTATCTTTTACTATTCTCTGAGTTAGTTACAAAAGCCTTTTTGCGTTACCATGTTATAGCCCAAGAAAAATATATTTATCACACTACTATTTCTAAGTTGTGTTAATAGCAGAAATAAAGGAAACTATTCATACACCAAAGCTTTCCAACATTATACATATAGTATTCATTTCAATATTTGCAAAAAGCCAATAATAAAATATGTACCTATAACAAGAAGGTTAATTGCTGAAAAAGTCCTGATTCAAGCATCCAAAAGGATTCTGGCTTGTATTAGTCAGCAAAATAAACTGCTTTATACTTCTAAATATATTCTCTAAGGTCAGTGGGGACTTATGGTCAAATACAAAAGGGAAAATAACCATTGTATTTCTGTGGATATGAAAATTAAGAAGCATTTTGTAATGACTCTCCAGTATCTCCATCTTAATTATCTTGACCTATCTTTGAACTTCACTTGCAACCTCTTATTTCCAAAATGCAGTCAGCTTGTGGGAATAGGATTGGATACTTGAAATCAATTCCTCAAACTGCAAAACAGGTAAGGCAAAAAGCCACCAGAATGCTTTCCTAGAGTCTGGGATGGAAACAGGAGGACAGAGGAATATAACTGGTGATTTAGCTACAATGCTAGTAATAAATCCTCTAACGATTTGTTAGAAAACTAATGGTTGTGTTTTATTGTAAGCTGTTATAGGTCTGTAGAATAGATACTGTGTGAAATTTAAAAATGCATAGAAACACAATTATCTGAGTAAAATAAGTGTTCCTTACAAAGATGGATTGTACATTTAGGATTCTCTCGAGCCAATACAGGAGCAACATCAATCTGCAAAGCAACAGAGTTGTTTTTCAGATGTAACAATTCTTTATTCTTTCTGTCTCCCCTATAATTTTTATCATGAGAGTGCAGAAAAAGCTTTTTAGGATAAGTGTAAGTTTCTAGTTTTAAAAACAATCTTTTTTCAACAATTAATGCTTATGGGAAAGCAATCTAGGAAAGAACAATATAATTTTCCCCTTTACTCCCTTCTTCCATGGCTCTTCCTTCAAATATGATGGAACCCTAATCTGTGCTCTTTAGACCAGAGGTAATGAAATTACAGAAAGGATGTGAAAAGTATCTGTGAAGGTAAGCCAATAGTTTCCATTGTGCAAGCCACAGATATACTGCCTGAAGACACATAATATGAGAAAGTTAAAGGAAAGAAATCAATAGGAGGAAAGATTTTATTTTTCATTTTGGTTTTAGAGATCCATTTGGCAGAGAGTTACTTAAGAAGTATGCTTAGGGTCACTTAATTCATTCTTAATTCATCTGTATTTTCAAGATCTCTGACATGCCAAATAACTCATCTTACACAATTGCAATATGCTTATTGAGTCAGCGAGATCCTGCCCTCGCTTTTCTAAAGCACAAAGTCCTGGGCTTGATATTCACTGCTGATAGGGATATTTGCATCTGTGTGCTGCTGGTTTGTTACCCAATGCTGCCTCTAAGATGTCAGTTTACTGTTACCATGACACTTACTTCCGATCAGGTTTGTTCCAAAGAAAGCTATACAGCATTTTAGAAATGAAAAATAAATTTCTAACATGTTTTGTTGTCCGTGCTGGTGTTTGGCACTCTCAATTATTAAACATATAACATACCATTTTTGGTGTGCTTCTGGGAAGAAAGGGGGTCTTTTCATATATTTCAGCTGAAATGAATCTTACTTTGGCTTATTTATAAACTGGCAATTTGAAACAATAGAACCAGTTGTTCTTCCCAGCATGTCTGTGTGTGCATATCCCACAAACAGGTATATGTGTATCACTGCAGGTAAATCCCACGAACAGGTAAAAGTGTATTCCACAAACATTTCCAGGCACATTTCCAGGCATTTAAGTGAGATACTTTAACCTGAGCAGTACCCACAGATGCACACCTGCTGTACTTACACATCATTTACGAGACGTGAGTGATCACTACATATCCTTTTACAGTGAGGTTCTCTCAGCCATCTGCCTGGGTCTGGGATGTTATTTTTCATTTTTGAGACTGCTTTTTTTTTTTTTTTTTTCAGGGATCCCTCTTTTCTATTCTATTTGATTTGGTTTTTCTAGCCTGTTTTTGTCTTTATATGAACAGTGAACTCTTTAATCTCATATCCTTTGAAATCTGTAGGCCTGTTGCCTATTGTGGATTCCTTCAGTCATCAAACCCTGCAGGAGAATTTGTATTGACTACTTTAATGGGCTGTCATTTGAGCCTAAGGCTCTGTGGTCCCTACTTCACTGATCCATAAAAACAGCCTTATTCCTGGTCATTATTTTTCAGTCTCCACAGTTATACAAAAAATGTTTTCTATAGATGCTTTTGTTCTATGTGTGAATTATCAAGAAAGAATTCAACTAAACTGAAAAATAACATTTTCTGGTCATTTGTCTCTCAAATATAGCTGTTTTTTGAAATTTCATTTAAAAAATTGGATGGTTTATGAATACCTGTTAGGTGATTAAATATACAGGGAAAAAAAATTAAATAGAGATAGGATTGAATGTCTGAGCTTTCACAGTACTGCTTCATTAAGAGCCAAACAAAATTATGCATGCATATTAAAAATAGTGAACCTGATATGCCACCATCACAGCTGTATATGTTTATGGATCAGTATGTTAATCGGTGTCTTGGCTTCAGATAAGATCTGTAGCACAGCTTTAATGAGATGCTGCTCTCAGCCTGAGTGATGTTTGTGTTCTGTTCATATTTAGCTGAATTTAATTGATTTTCCAAGTTTTATCGATGTCTTAGTTTGAAGACAGGTATGCCTGCTAGGAAAAAAAAAAAGGGAAGTCTTTCTCCTGCAATGGAGAAAGCAAACCTCCTCTCTCCAAATTGCTATACCTTTAGAATTAAAGGGGCTTCCAGGCAAAGAATTTGGTATAGGAATAACAGTTCTTTACTAATGAGTCTAACAAGATGAACAAAATAACAATAACTATAGTATTAATACCAAACTGGGCTAGGAAACAGTCACAGGTTTTTCTCTAATGCACCTTTCTGGGCGGAGGGGAGGAGGGGATGAGGAGTCCCGAGGGACCAGNAACTGCACCCCTCCGTTCTTTCCGAGCCCCCCAGGAGAGAGGTGGAGTCGGTCTTACTCCCTCTTGACAGTTACTTCTTTTGTCTCTTTCAAGTACTTTAAAGTGTCCAAATGTACCCAGCAATCAGCTTCCTAGCCACTCTTTTAGGAAAAAATTCTACAAGAAAACAACCCAACCCCCAACAATCGATACAGCTACAAATTATTGTTGGGGTTTTGTATAGCTCTGAAAAAGATGATGGGTTTTTGCTGTAAAAACATTTGTTTTGGATTTCATAGTAATAAAGCAGGTTTTCTTATGCTTGCTTGTGTGTTTATAGTTTTAGAATATTGTCTTATTCTAAGGAGCTAGAAATTATTTCAGGATCATCTCCTGTGAAGATTAAATTTCATTTCAATCTCTGGAATTTTTAATCAGTCCAGTCACAGGTTGGACATTGGCATGTATCAGTGAAAATAAAAGCCCAGAAGTGGTACTACACAGCAGCAAGGACTGCTGAAACTTCCTGCTAAAGCATATGAATGTAAGTTTCTTGATGTAATTTGGGGAAAAAAAAGGAAAAATTGTCTTTAAAGAGCCAACCATGCAATTAAATATTCATTATCAGCAAGTCTACAGGTTTTTTTGTCTTCCAAATAACAATCTGTATATATCTTTCACAGGAGAATCCCTTCAAAGAAAGGATTGTGGAGTCTTTCTCAGAAGATGGAGAGGGGAGCCTGAGCTTCAATGACTTTGTGGATATGTTCTCTGTGCTCAGTGAAATGGCTCCCCGGGAGCTTAAAGCAATCTATGCCTTTAAGATCTATGGTACTGTGTGGAGGGGCTCTGGTGTGCCTTTTGTGTTTGGAGTAAATGAATAGGACACTTGGTGATCTTTGGTTCTTTTATTGTTTAGATTTTAACACAGATAACTTCATTTGTAAAACAGACTTGGAAAAAACCCTCAATAAGCTGACCCGAGAAGAGCTGACATCAGAGGAAATCACTCTGGTTTGTGAAAAAGTGATAGAAGAAGCTGACATGGATGGTGATGGGAAATTAGGATTTGCAGATTTTGAAAACATGATTTCCAAGGCACCAGACTTTCTCAGGTATTTAAGGAAAAGATAGTCTCTTGCACACTTGCAGGAATTTTTTTAGGATATCACTGTGCAGTCTAATACAAGAAGTGTCAGGCATAAATATTTTACTAGATGACTGACTGTCGCTGTGGGACACACAATGACACACATGGACACACTTTCTCTTGAGAAGGCTAAAACTATTTATTGAAACATGACTTGGTATTTATTTTATTTCCACACATACCAGGGATTGGAGAAGAAGGCTGACACTTCTCCCATCCCGTTGTTCAAGACAACTGTCCATCAATTGTTCTTCACACCAAGAGAAAGTTTGTAAACAACTTTGTCGTATTAAAAACATACTTCTGATAACAACACCCGTGTGTGAGAAAGAACTAAGAACTACGAAAAACATGAAGTTAGAAAGTGCCTCAGAAAACTTGAAAAACGAGGGTGAAAACTGACTAGGGGATGACTTCTTACCTAACTCAGTTTACTTTTCTGGGCCATATTCCAGCTCTCTCCTAATTTAAGACTAAGAGCTCAGTGGCTTAATTATCACCTTTCCTGCCCCTCCACCCCTCTTGGTGTGATTCAGGAACTATTTTGATCCATTATCAGCGTAAATTCATATTTTTCTGCAGCCTATTGCAAGGATCCCAGCTGTCTGAATAGGAATGTATGTAAATATTGTATACATGTTACAAGTATACATGGAAACACATTGATTTCTCTGCTGAGAAAGTGAAAGTGTTTTTTGAAGAACTATAAAGTATCCTGCAGAACACAGAATAGTATTTCTTTCACAAATGAAGCTTTGGAGAAAAGATGTTAAAGCTATTCAACAATAAAGCATGAGCACATGATTCCTGTGAACCTTTAGAAACATCAGCTTCTGGAGAGAAGACACTCAGTGTGAACATATTTTATACATTTCAGGTATTCCTTGACTAATGGAGTGTATCAGAAGAAACCCCTTTTGAACAAGGTATATATCATCATTATGGTGAAGCTCAGCTCAGTAGGTATTCTAATATTTTGTTTACAGGTATTTCCAGCTAAGAAAACATTTTCTTTATACTGCTATCTGTGTAGAAGCTGCTGGAGTCAGGTTGAGTTTCCTTTAATCAATCAAAAGCTGTGCTTCTTCTACAAATCTGGTAGAGAACAGTGATCAAATGTGAAGAATTGAAGGCAGATCTGAAGATTCAGCAGGAGCTGCAGTTTCAGAAGTTTCCTGTGCCATGACTGACTTTACTGCTGTGTTGTAGAGGCTTGCAAACTGCTGACTGAGAATTCCAAGCTGAGGATGCTGTGCAGTCCAGTCATTTCCTGAGAAAGCCGCAGAGAGGAATGTTTGCCAGTGTAGCCATTGGAATGATTGTCACAATTATATTTCTTTTCCAGTTTGGTGATGTTTTAGGAAGATGAGGAAGTGAGTGAAAATCATTGAGTGCTGCATATTCAGTAGGGCAAGATGATGAGTAAAAAGTGGGATGAAGTGAGATATGTATTATAGATTAGGTAAGAGAAAGTAGAGAATTCCAATAAAACCAAAGGACAAGGCTACCAAATATTGTAAGACTGAGCATCCAGTTGCTCAGTTTAAACACGTGAACTTGAATCTGTGCTGTAAGAAGGTATCTCCTTCCTGTTTTAAGGTAGATGTTTGGCATCCCTGGCTTCTAGAGGAATCTTAACTTCCCCTTCCTTTAAAGTTCAGTTTAGCTGGGTCATGGGATTCATCGCTCAAGTCTTCAGGCCTAAGATCTCCTGATGATATAAAGAGTGTCCTTACACCTCCTGACCAAAACACTGGTTGAGAGCCTCTGACCAGGTAGTTTCTATATAATGGCACCTTCTCTGGGGATAACAGTACAAAAAGAGCCATTTCTTAGCTGGAAATATATGTAAAGAAAATATTAGAATCCCTTGAAAGATCTGATGTTTCTCATGGTTCAGCAACATGTGTCTTTGAAGCTATGTTGGAAAATGAGAATGTAATGGAAAAACATCTCAGAGTTGAGAATGTGTAGGTTCTCTAGTTTGGTTTCTATTTTAATCTGAGTTAACAGCTGCAGAAAAAGAAAGTGACAGAGTCATGAGACTACTTTTATCCAAACTGATTTGCATGGAAGATTGGATACCTCTGCCTTACTGTGGTTTACTGTTCATTTTTTCTGTAAAGGTACTTTAATTTTTTAGGACATTGTTAGTTCTATTTTTCCTGTATGCACTGCATCATAGGCTGTCATATTTGTTAATACTGAGCTTACTGTTCTGAGGAACTTATTCTAATTTTTAAAATACTGTGTAAATATTGCATTCTAGAGAGAGATTTGACTTTTGGAATGGTATTAATTGAAGTTTAATGCTACAATGGGTTCACCAAAGTCTGACTGGGACTGAACCTAAACCAGCACTCTCTGGCAGGAGCCAGTGCCTGCCAGCATGACAGTGTCTGCCAGTGACAGACTTCATGACATGGGACAAGAATGCAATTCCTGTAGCTGATCTCTCACCACAAAAACCTCAGTTCCTGTTCATTAAGTTCAATTGTGCCATAACAGTCTTGGACACATTACCTATTCATTTACTGAAACAATGCTTTCTTACATCTTTATGAATTAATCTCCAGCTCTATTCCTGGCCTCTCATTTTCTTCTCTTTTGAGTCATCAGCTGTAATGGTTGTCTTAAATGATAGCCTTGGGCAGGGTGCAGCCAAAGGACAGGCAGGGCTGTGCAGTTTTACTGCAGAATCTACTACAGAGTGTCCAAGGCACAGGAAGTGTCTTAATAGCAGATCACCAACTCTATATGCCAGTGGAAAACTGAACCAGCTTCTTACTGTTGCAAAAAGATATAAAAGCATGCTTTCACCTAAAATAAATAGTCCTTTTGAAATCTTAAGCAGACATGGAAGAAATACCAACCCATCAGTGTCCAGAGACAACAATGTCCAGAGTTACAATTTCATTTGTTTTTGCATAGCTCCACTTTTTGTGCCCAGTGGAATGCATTCCAGAATTTAAATTCAAGGAAGCCAAAGAGTCTAATGATTTACACTTCTAGCTGCTCAGCAGCTGTGAAAACGGAACACCTAGGAACCAAAGCAATAGCTACATTGAAAATTATTGCCAGTGAGTAATTGGAGATGCTGGGTAACTGCAGTTTGCAGAGATTTTGCTGTGAAGCCATGATCAGTCAATATTTCTGAACATCTGATCCCAGAATACCATCCTGGCATGAGATGGTATAAGATACTTCTGAAAATGCTGAATAACTTGCAAGGCCACAGATGACTTTTATCTGTAGTAAAGGATTTCTTACTCTGTTCTTTTTCTTTTCTCCCCACCAAAGCCACCTCTTTTTATCATAAAAGGGGGAAATGTAGGATTCCAGGCAGTTAAGTTTTATCCCTGGCTCTCCCATTGCTTGAGTAGGTGATTTGTATGAAGCCATGAACACTTTTTTCTCTCTGCTCCCTTTTCTGGGACTGGTGCTCACCCAGCTTGTGACAAACATTGAGAACTTTCATCCAGTTGTAAATTATCAACTGCAAGAGCATGAGATTTGAAGTTACTGAGGGGGAATATCTTGTTTACTCTGTGGAAAATCTTTGAATGTCAGATTCTTACAGCTATATGCACTCAGGTGTTGAAGCACTTTTTTTAACATGTGTTGGGTTTTTTTAAGCTGTCACATTATCACACCTACTTAACATACACAGAAGGCATTAACTTTGGCACCATAATCCAGGCTTTCACCTGCTATGTGCTGAAGTTCATCCACTCTGTGTTGACTGATTTTCCTTATTTTATCACTCCTTCCTCAAACCTTTACTTAATGACCCTGTGTAGGTTCAATCTCCTATAGACAGCCTTTGCCAGCTTTATGCTGCTGTCAGGCAAATGAAGGTGCAGTAAAGTCTATTACTTGATTTGCACTGCTCTCGTTGAGGAATCTTTTCCAGACTAGAAAAAAAAACACTGTTAATCATTAACCAGGGACAATCTATGCAGTTGGCTGTTATCCCAGAAGCTGGACTAAGCTGTAAATGATAATGACAGTTACTAGCTCAGAAAATTTGATCCCAGTACTTTTATTTCACTCAAAATTGTTATCATTAAGAAGCTTCTTGTAGTTTAATGGAAGCATTGGCAGATTGAGCTGGCACTAACTAAGTGTTCTGTTCTACAAGACTGGTTACATTTTCCACAGGAAATTGTTTTATAAATCATCCTGGAAGTTTCAGCTTATTTGAATGTCTGAGAGTGAAGCATGTTGTAAAAATATGTAATGGGGTTTGGGAGGATATGGCATTAGTAATGCCTGGGAGCTGCCAGGTAAACAACAGGGAAACAACACATTAAACATTGGAAATGCAGTATTTCTGAAACTGTTGTGGGCCTTTGCCCGGCCACCAGTTGTTGTTGTGACACCAATTCTACCAAATGCTGAACTAAAGGAAGCTCCTTTATAGGGAATGTGCATCTCATAAGACTGTCCCAACAAGCAGACTAGTTAGTTCTTAAGGACTAATATTAGAGCTAGTGACTAATTGGCAAGAGATGCTTAGCAAAGAAAGAGTGGAAGGGAATAATTTTTGTCACTATTTTTTCGGAGTATTTTAGCTGCTTCTTAGTAAAAAGCTGTTATCTTCAAAAGTTGAAATTACACTCTGATTAAAATAGAGGGTTTTTTCCAAATAAATAGATTTCCAGTTATGGGGATTTGGGTGGATTTTTTTTGGGGAATCATACGTCAAATATTTTCACATACAATGTGATGGATCTTTAGCTCCTAGATATTAGTTGTATGGGAGTTAAAGTTTTAAGATCTTGGATTTATATAGTCTCTAGACATTTCTTGAATTGTGAACAAGATATTTATAATTCTTTTATTTAAAAAACCTTAGTGCCAGTAAACTATTTACATCACTATCTGCTTCCTCTCACAGTGCTTAGGCTGGTGTGCCAGGCTGCTATACAGCATATCTTTTTCTGTCATCCAGATTGAATAAACTCCTAGAGACAAAGTTCCTAGGAACCATGGTGAATATGAAATTTTATATCCTCCAAATACATGCCACAAGCTTCCTTTAGTGAATTTCTGATTCAAATATAATAGCTGTAATTAAGTTAAAGTATTCTTTTGGTAAAACAAAATCCAAAGAGTGTGCATCCAGAAAGTCTGCAGCCTCTCAAATGTTCCAAAAAGGTTTTCTTTCAGTGTAGGGAAGAAAATTACAGAATTTACATACAGAAATACATAGCAATCTCTTCTCATTTCAGTCAGTCAAGAAAGAAACAGTTGATACTGTCATGGCATTGAACAGACTGTTGCCTGTAGACAGTGGGTTTCAGTGTGCCCTCTTTAAATTGTCTCTCCCTGTCCTGCTGAGATGCTTGGGAGCTCTTTTGAAGCCTGGTGTCAGTTTTAATCCATGCTGCTTGCCTGTATTTGTGGAGGTATTGAAGAGCAAACAGAGGATAAGAAGCAGGATCTCTTGGCCCAACAGGAGAAACAACTTTATCTGCCTGATTTGTCCTGGTTAGGACCCAAATGCCGTGCCATAGCAAAAGTACCATTGGAAAACACTTAGCTCTGCTCTACAGCCAATGAATTAGGCAATTTACACTTGCTTTAATCCAGTATTAAGCTTGGCCCCTGAGCTAACATTTTCAGAAGATGAAATTTTCTCCCATGAGATTTAAATCTTCTCAATTTTTTGCATAGTCACAAATGTGTTTGTATGTCTTAATCATTTTGTTTCTTTTGCAGTACTTTCCACATAAGAATCTGAAGATGTTTCTACCAGTCCAGCCTTTCTGAATCTCAGGCACTCCAGGGACTTTTGTTCTCTAATGAGGGCTTCTTAGAACTCAACAGAAAGTACTGAAATAATTCTGGTCCACAAAGAGACAGAAGCATCATGTGATCTACAGGATATTTGGAATAGACGCATTTTATCTTCACTGCTGGCCAAGCACTCTGACAAAGATGGTTGGTTGTTGGATTGTGTTTTTTCTTTTTTCCTCCTTTTTTTTTTAACAGTCAGAATCGAAACATTATTAAAAGTATTTCCACAGAATTTTTATATTTATGAATATTTAATACTGCTCCTTAAAGTGCAAAAAAGAAAAAAAAAATGAGACAAAGATTAGTTTTGGTGAGTTTTCTAAGAGTATTTGAAAGAAAACACAGGCCTTAAATAATGAGATGCCTCTATCACTGTGTTGTACAGCTGGGATCTTGCATGGAAAATACCTGAGTTGAAAGAACTGCAGTCAAGATCAAGCTCCCAGTGTTGAAGACAACCACAGCCCAGGTTTGCCTTTCAGCCACTGAAATGGCAACTGCTGGGTTTGGTACTTACCTTCAACCAATATTTTATGGATTGTTGTGTCCTTATAAAACTTGAAATATTTGCCTTTTGTATATGATAACTGTGTATGTGATTCATTGCTTCCCAAGATAAATGTTAAAACTGTGCTCTTATTCTCAAAGGGGCTCCTGCATTTTACTCATTCTATGGTCTGATAATGTTGAATGGAGGAACATGGTCATCTGTAACTCATGAAGAAGTTGAAGAAACACAGAACTACTATTAAGGACATGAAAAGATGTTTTCTTTCTAAACAAGCTATGCAATCTCTCCCATAAAAAGCATGAATGCAGTTCTATGTTTCTCTTTCCCATCCAACTGGAAATCAGCTAGATATTTTTGGTTATTTGGGATTTTTTTTTACTTCCAGTATTGTTTAGGTACTGGGGCCTGAAGACAATCATATATATATTAAATACTGTTCTAACAGTCAGTAGAAGGGCTCTGTCACTTACATGGCTTCTATATCAAAGTCATCACAATTAAAACTTTTGAAGTATTCTGTTGTGCTTTGAGAATTTTTAGACTGACCAAATACTAAATTCATTTCTGATCATTATTCCAATTGCTATAAACTCTTTCAAAGTATGAAATCTGTTATATAGAAAACTGTTAAAGTAGAGAATCTCACCTGCTTATCATTTCTGTAGGGATGGTGATGCTTATCTACCTCGAAAACTCTTCTGTGTGATGAGCTCGTGTGGTAGCTGGCTGTTCAAATTTCCACACTATGAATAAAGAAGAAATATTTCTCTAGCAGTATGTGTGTAAATTAAAAGTTTCAATGAAAATTTTGGATATTTCAGGTGTACAGGACAGACGTGTCTAAGATTGCACATTGAAAATGACACTTGTTTGCTAATAATAACATTTATTTTTAGTACATATCTTAGAGCTATCATGTTCAGTGATGTTTATAGCATTTTAATGATTCCCCCTACTGATTTCTGTTTAGATAAAGGAATTAAAACCTGAATTCCCTTACCCAAGTTAAAAATAACAGAAATCAATCCTCATATTCAGTTCTGATTGCATAAGAGATTCAAGCCTTGTTTTCATTTTGAGCAGATTAAGTTAGATGTATCAGCTGATTCAAACTATTTGCAAGACATTGGCATTAAGAGAGATTATGTTAAAAGTACTTCCTATTAATTAAAGTATAAGTCTGATTTTTAAAAATGTATTTCAAGAGAGACATTTAATCTTGGAAGCCTTGTCAGGTGTGTAGGAGGGTATGATTAGGATGTAGTTGTAAAATACCAGGTTGCAAGATTCGAGATCAGATTATCCAGACAAAAAGCATCTGGTGCTCATGACATGTCCCTTTTGGCATCAACACTCTTCTGTGTGTTAAGAAGGTTATTAACTAAAATTCCTGTTTTTTTGACACTGTGTGTCATTCTTGGGTTATATCATACTCCCCTCTTAAAGGACGAATGGCCTTGGAAGTGCTCAGTGTGTTATTTCCCTGGGTCCACCCTGACCTAAGTGTTACAAAGCCTTTAGGAGACACTTGAGCTTGTAGCCAGGGTGTTTGACCTTAGGGTAGTCCACCCAACCTGAGAAACAAAGAGAAAAAGAAATTAGGAGCGCATTGTGCAGAAATATTCCTATCCATAGAAACAAGTTCTTGCAAAATCCTGCAGATACAAATATGTGCAGCTGTCTTAACTGCCTTTAATTTTTTGACTTGCATTCATGTCTTGTAACAAAACCCAGACTGACATTGTGTGTCCCTGGCATCTGAGAGAGATCCATGCACTCAGGCCTTCCACTTGCCTAGTGGTGGGTATTTCCAGCACCTGATGGCAAAGGTAAGGGGTAGATTTCTGAGGAGCTCTGTACTTGTGCATTCACAGTTGTCTGTAGCTGGATGTCTAGTGACTGACAGTTTTCTTACAGCAAGACTATTGAGTGAGTAGTTCAGTGTGATGCAAATTTCATCCTGTCACGAGGTACTAACCCTGCTTGCCTTTGGCAGTTGTATTACTGGCACAATCTAACAGATTCTCTAGCAAGTGTTTCTTCAACCCGCTTTACTCTTATCAGGTCATGTGGAAAGAAACTGAAACAGTAAAAGAGGTTTAGGTTGAAAACAGTTTTGGATTTGGCCCAAAAGCAAGAGGACATACTTTTTGAATTGCAGGAAAGTGTTAAATATAAACAGACATTACTATATTCCTTCAAAAATGGACAAAGAAAAATGAAAATCATTACCTAAAGCCTCTATCGAAACAGCTGTGTGTGTAATCTCTCATTTATACACAGTTAAAGCATCTTGGGGACAAAAAAAGAGTTGCAAAAGTAAATAAAATAGTATCAAAAAGTAAGAAATAACTTGGTTATTTTAATTGATCTTTGTTTTAGGAAATACTGTAAGACAAGATTTGCAACAGCCTGCTGGCCAAAATCAGATTTGCATTACTTCCACATTAATCTCCAGTAACTGCTGACTTCAGTGGAATTAACTCTTGTCTGTAATTGGATCTGTATTGCGGAGAGTACTTGAGGTTTTTCTGCAGTTTTTTGTGTCCTCTCATGCTTTTTTAATGTAATCTTAAAATGCTGAATACTCTTTTCTTAACCAATAATCACGTTTCTCTTTGTCGACAGGCTTACTGTTGGAATCTCTTGCAATTTCTTGTAGTCACAGAGGAACAGTCGTTTCCTTTCCTTTTCTCCCCCGGGCTAACTTTTATGTCCTTATGCATGTTACAGGCACTTACGACGAAACCTCACAAGGTGGCACCACACCACCACAGCAAGATATAACTTTGTAACTTCATTTAACAGTTTAAATGTCCCTGAAATACAGGATACTCTACAGAATCTATGATGCCACAAACATATGAAACTGTGGTTAATTACTGATTTTATAGCTGTACATAATTACAGAGAAAGTTTTGCTTTTCTCAACAACATATCAATAAAAATATGTTTTAATAAATTCCCTGAAAATTGAAACGTACATTAAAAATTAAAAGGGCATTCTCTTGCTGAAACTGTAAAAACTCATATTCTAGACACTTGGATAGGTTAAGATTATATTCTAAAATAACAGAATATAGAGTAGAGTTTTTCTTGTGGATGGGAAATATTACACTTGTCAGCTCAGAATCCCCAGTAAATCAATTTGGGCTGAAATAACAGCAAGATTAATAAGAGTTTGTAATGTTAGTGCCCAATACACCTTGTCTGGGACAGACAATGAAGTGAAATTTGATGAGGAAGACATTAAAGATAATAAAATTATACTTGTTCATGTCCTTAGGAAGAGATGTGTCTGAGACAGAAGTACAGAACACATGAACAGATGTTCTCCTATTTTGTCTGTATCATTTTGCAGTTTTAGGTGTCTTGTAGAGATGTTAGTGACACTAAATGACTATCATATTCTCTTTGGTGGGGAAAAAGAGAAGACTGTTCCTGGTAGAATTCAAAGAACATCAGCATTTCAGATAGCAGTACCTTTATTTAACTGTAAGATCTGCCATTCTTGTCTGTAAGATATTTTACAATCTGAACTCCCAAGTGAAATTCCCCTTTCCCTTTGACTTTGACTGCCTCACACTGGCAAGAGTAGTGAGGAGCCCAGTGTTCTGGTTTTGGATGCAAAACCAGTGAGACACCCTAAGTCAGAAATACAATTCATTACAAAAAGGGAAAATAAAACAAAAGGGAAACAAGATACATGCAATAAAGAAAAACCACTGACAGAGTCAGAATACAACCTGACACCCTGCTGGCAGCAGTCTACTTGCAATGGTGGCTGCAGTCCTCTTGGAGAAAATCACTTGTGGCCTTGTCGAAATAGTGGTCCTGGAGAAAAGGTGCAACCCTCCGCTGAAGGTCCAGTGGTGAAGGATGGGCCTGTTCTTCTTCTGGGAGTCTAGTGGAAAAGGCTGACTTGGTGCTCCAAGTCTCAACTTTTTATCCAGGTACAGGGGCTCAGTTCTCTTTTTTGGCTGGAGCATTTCCTAATGGGATGATGGAAGTTTATCAGTG
>VZTB01003130.1:0-53720 GCA_013397245.1 Thryothorus ludovicianus | reverse complement strand
CAGTGGGAGGTGTCCCTGCCATGGCAGGGGTGGGAATGGATGAGCCTTGAAGTCCCTTCCATCCCAAACCATTCTGGAATTCTTTGAATATATCTGAACTCAAAACAAAAATCTGATTTTGGCTTCCACCTCCAACTTAAAAGTGCCTCCTTCTGCAAACATTCAAAAAATCACAAATTCATGGAATTGTCTGGAATACACTTACAAAGGGCTCTGACAATAAAATGATCTGTATGTTTGTAAAGCAGCTGAGAAGTTTTTGACCAAAAAACCCAGTGAAATAATCAAACAGCAAACAAATATATTCTTAGATTCCCAAAACACAATCCTTTATCCCTGCTGTGTGACTTACAAGGATCTCTAGACCTGAATCTGCTAATTCTATCAGCTATATTTGATCAAAGTAATACAGTAGGAATTGATATTTTATGATCACTTCAAGTTCTGTGTCTGTTTCTAAGGCAAGAGAGAAACAAAAAATAAAAACACATTAGAAGAGATTATTCAATCAATCAGTTGCATACAGTGACACACATTTTAAATTTGAGAGGGAACTGGCTTTTGCAGAGCAATGGTTTTGATGGTAGTGGATGAAAGGCAAATCTCACCCTGGATTATTATCTCCACTGGACTATAAACTCCCCAAAAGAGAAAGGTCCTGTGGCAGAAGTGAGTGTTTTTCTTGAGAATCTGCTCCTCAGAAGATTTAATGGGATACAGAAGCAAGAGGAAATTCTGTCTCTGCCATTCCAACCTGCTGCTGATAAACTGCCCCACAAAAACCTTTTTCGAGTGAGTCTGATGAGCTTGTGGGCATCTGCTGGGAGCTTGAAAGATGTTTGGAGGATTGGAAAGAGATTTTTGCTCCTGGATTAGTGGCACACTGAGTCTGATTTCTGCCAGCCCTGGCTGCTCCAGACCCAGCAGTCATGGAGGGGCTGCCCCTAGGAAGCAGCACAATCCAGGGTGCAGCTGTAACACACACAGGAGTTATCCATAAAGCTGGTGCTGTGTCGAGGAGCAGAAGAAGAAAGAGAGAGAAGCCTTCTGTGTGACTTCCAGAGAGCACTACACCCAAAAAACAACAGGCACAGAGCACCAGAGAGTGGTGTTGTGCACAGGGGGTTTTACACTGTAAGAGAATGGGGGGTGGATACAACACAGAACCAAAGAGGGATCAACAGAGGCAGAGGGAGGGGAATATCAATCCTATAATGAAACCAACCAGGAGGAGAGGGGAACTCATACACCCCAATGGAGCATCGAGCTTTGGGTGACACCCTGACACACCCAGGGGGTTGGACACTTAGGGATTGGGTCAGGGATGGATTGACAGGGAAGGTGCTGGAACAAAGGGAGGGGAAAAGCCGTACAAGGAGCAGCTGGGGTTGGCGTATGGGGGATTGACTGAGAACGTTCTATAGCAAAGGGAGGGCACAACTTAGGACAAACCCAGCAGGGGAGAATGTGGGGGAACACAGGGATAAATCATTAACAATTGGAAATATAAATAATCAACAAAACGCACCACAACAGGTCACAAACTGTGCCTTAAAATACTTATACTAATTATGACTCATATACATAGAAAGTCAGGTAGGATCATTTTCATATATGGAAATTAGCCCCAAACTATTTAAATAGAATTTTTATAGGTATTGCTGTCAATAACAGGTTTTTTTCTCTGAGCTAGAAATCTCTGTTTTCCACTAGATTTATATTGCAGAGCACACAAATGATTTCCATGAGTCAGGAGGAGGGAATCTTGCACTGTGACTGAGAAATGTGGCACATAATTATGGCCAACCATTTTGTGCTGTCCATATCCCTGAATGCCAGATATATTGCAGCTATTCAGTATGCAAATCCCTGCTTCCCAAATCATTGTTGCCTTCAGCACTCATTATCTAATCATCTTTCTACACTACACACTGAATGAACAGAAGCATATTTCAAAGCACAGCATAAAATTTTCCTAATGCATGGGACTGAATAAACTCCTGTGACTGCCTTGCACAGATCAATAAATGCCTTCCTAAAGGTTCAGTGAATGGTGAGGGCTCCTGGCAAAAATAGTTAGTAGTGAATGGTGGCCTGGAATGCAAATACACCCTTATCAACTCAGCTTGGATTGATTCACCTGAAAAGAGAACAAAACATCATAAATTCAAACTCAAGAGTGCCTCGTTATTGGATTTTTCTGTGCATGAACCATTTGAAGGTCTTGCAGCACAGATTTGAAAAAAACATGCCTGAAATTTATATGGTTGAAAAAAATTGCTGTTTCATGTGCAGGAAGTATTTTTAAATTGTTGCCTAGAAGTAGACTTGTATTCAGTAGGAAAAAAATAAAAGTTCAGCTTTTTCCGTTTTTTTTCCAAAAACTTTTGGGAGAGCGACTTGGCTTTGGATGTGTGCACTTAATGATTAACTTTCCATTTTCTGTTTAGGCTCCAAAGAAGCATTTGCAGAATGGAATTATCCGTGGGTACCAGATAGGTTATCGGGAGTACAGCGCGGGGGGAAATTTCCAGTTCAACATCATCAGCATCGACACCACCGGGGACAGTGAGGTTTATACACTGAATAACCTGAAAAAATTCACCCAGTATGGCATGGTGGTACAGGCCTGCAACCGGGCTGGCATCGGACCTTCTTCTCAGGAAATCATCACCACCACTATTGAGGACGGTGGGTCCTTGGCGAACAACTCTCATGGGACATATTATTAATGATATTATTATTGTATGTCTTTTTGTCTTGTTGCTTTTCTTGTTTGATTAGTGATGATTAAAGGAGGGATGATAAAAGAGCAGTCTTTAGATAGAGAGGTGTAAGAGGAGGGCTTGCTCAAGGATTTTCATTGCAAGAATGAATTTATTTTACTAGATAAATAAAAATACCCTTGCTAATGTGGTATATTCTGTGGTGAATGATGTTGACTGAGACCAAAATTTTCATTAAGAAGGCAAATGCTCTGCTGTTCACATATTTGCAACTGTTGTGATCTCACCGTTGCTCCAGAGTGGTCTAATTATAATTTTGAGGAGTGAAACTCTGTAAGGTGAAGCAATATTGTATTTTTTGTTGGATTGCTACTGTTTTCAAATGAATTGACTGTATAACCAGAGCTTTTGTACTGCATGGTCTTGTTAATCTTAAGAGAGATGTGTGTTTTTTCAAGGATATCCAGTGACAGAAAAATCATTGCTCTTTCAGGCAAAATTCACCCTGTCTAATCCAAGGAACAATATAGTTTGGTTTTTATTTCAAACTGCATAGAAAGTACTTCTCAAACAATGAGAGGGAGTCCTCTAGTGGAAAAAGACAATGATTCCATATAAAAAAAAATGTTCAGTATTTTAGGGGAGTATAACAGCAAATAAAAATACTAAAGGCCATGCAAGTCAGATTTTCAGCTCCTGTAAATCAACATCAGTGTCCTGAAACCAATGACAGCTTGGAATCTGACTTTTACATGGACAAAATGGAATATCACTCATCTAAAATCCTCAAGAGCCACATATTTTTAGGCGGGCTATTCATGAAAGCCTGATAGCTTTTTTTACTCTAAATGTTTCTAGGCCTAGCTTGCTGCAAGACCTCAAAAGGCAGTATGCTCACCCAGGCAGGAGTTTTATATTATAATAAATGGGATTTTTTTTCCTTCAGAATCCAGCATGCTTACTTTTCTTGGAAATTTGTTTTTGGTTGTCACTGAATTTTGGATCTCTCTTAGAATTAAAGATGCCACGAGCTTTAAAAGCAATGCCAGTTACTGATACTGCTGTATTGCTTTGACACTACATGGCCAACAGAAAATGCCTTAGATTTGTTTGACTATTTAGATGCTTGTTTAAATATCAGCAATAGCATATTATGACCTTTTTTTCCTATTTTTTTAAAGATGTGCCCATTTTTTTCTCCTTCCATCAAGTTCAAAGGGACATTAGAACGGTCCACAAAGATACAAATTTGGCTACAGACTTTAAAAAATATATTTAAATTGCTTACAGAATGTTCTGCACATTTCAGTGTCAGAACACATTTATATTTCAAAAGAAGCAGCAAAAAGCCTATTAAAAGACAAGTCAGCAAGTAGGAAAAACAGTACATCAAAAGTCATTCCAGGGAGAACAGCTGCACTTGCAGAAACACGTGGACTGTAGCAAGAATAAAGGATTTGCATTGTTAAAATGTGTAATGGTAATTAATTATCCTGTGGTGGGATAGAGGAGAAAATAAAGGGTAGCTAAAAGATGAATATTGGGTTGTTTTCATTGTGTTAAAACGGTGAATATCTTGTTCCAGTGCCCAGTTGCCCTCCAGGGAATGTGCAAGCCACTGCCACGTCCCCAGAAACCATCTCCATTTCCTGGTCAACGCTGGCAAAGGAAACCCTGAACGGGATCCTGCAGGGATTCAGGGTTATCTACTGGGCCAACCTCTTGGATGGAGGTGAGAGACACCAATCTATTACCAAGTAAAAAGCTGTACATGTCCTTTATATCATTTTCTCTCTGGTGTGAAGGCATTTTACTCCCTTTTCTCTTTGGTTTAGAGAAAACTGTTTACCAGTGAGGGAGCAATTTTTTCTAGAGCCTGAACGGAGCAGCAGAGCTGCCTGGAGGAACCTCAGGGAAGGCTCCCACCATGGGTTTGCAACACTCCACAGGCCTCCCATGGTACCCAACACGACCTGAACAAATTTCCCCTCAGTCAGAGTCCAGAATGTTGGGGTTTTTTTAAAGAATGGTGACCTGGATGTAGAACAAACCAACCCAAACCCTGTTTTCACTGTAATTTGGTTGGTTGTCTCTTTGCCTGCTCGATATGCTTTCACTTATTTTTTGATGGGATGCATTTCCTCCCCAGAGCTGAGGGTAAAAGAAGGAAATATCTCTGGGAAAGGCTTGTTATTTCCATGCTAGCTTTTTCTGTTGTGTTTTGTACTCTTAGCATAATTCCTGGGAAATTCCTCAGGGATGTCTCCCACCATGGGTTTGCAACACTCCACAGGCCTCCCATGGTACCCAACACGACCTGAACAAATTTCCCCTCAGTCAGAGTCCAGAATGTTGGGGTTTTTTTAAAGAATGGTGACCTGGATGTAGAACAAACCAACCCAAACCCTGTTTTCACTGTAATTTGGTTGGTTATTTCTTTGCCTGTTCGATATGCCATCACTTATTTTTTGATGGGATGCATTTCCTCCCCAGAGCTGAGGGTAAAAGAAGGAAATATCTCTGGGAAAGGCTTGTTATTTCCATGCTAGCTTTTTCTGTTGTGTTTTGTACTCTTAGCATAATTCCTGAGAAAATAGGCTCCAGAACAGAGACTGAGTGAAAGGATCAAAGGAGAATTGTGATGCTTTACTAATCTGCAGTTTATTGAGTGATGGTAATTCCACATATGGCCCTTTCTTGTAAATTAAACAAATTAGTAGCTTTGAGATGCACATGACTTTATTGCAGCTTGCCCTGTGGATTTTTCTCAGCTGTCTCCCTTTTTTTGCTTTCATCCCCCAGACCCAAAGTTCGCTCTAACCTGCAATTGTGCAAATTCTGGCCTCTGTTAGTGTGGAAAAGGGAATTTGGAGTGGAAATGTGATCCAGAAGCCCACTGTCCCTGCTGATAATGGTAGACTCCAAAATATTTGGAAATCAACCACCAATTCCCTTAAAAATAAAGATTAAAAACATATGAGAAGCATAAAGGAAAAATGTAGACATGTAGGGCATAAAATTAAATGTTTCCAGTGACGCCTGTAGTTTTGGATCAGATCCTGTGTGGATATTAACACATCTAAGCTCCTGTGCAATGTCTCACAACATGATGAAAAAAAGATGATCTTCATGCCATGCTTAAAACTGGATTTTCTTTATTTATTCAACTTTATTTGCTGCCCTAAATATGTTTAAAGCTTTTTTTTTTTTTGCCATATGGATTGTACTTCTTAGCTTGCTGCAAAAAAAAAAAAAAAAAAGAATATTATGAAGTGCATCATCTTTCTGCAAGTAAATCTGATTTTACTGTGTTTAAATCTATTGTTAGCCAGTATTGCTGCTTTGGAAGAGCTTCATTGCTTCATATTTTAAAATAAAGGAGACTTTTTCTTCATTTTCCTTATGAGAAATGGTCTTTCTCACAACCAGAAAATCTTTATGAAGATAACCAATATTCTCATTTTTTTTTTCTTTAGGGGATGTTTCACAATAATCTCTTCTGGTTATCTGTTCTTTATGAAAAATCTCATTACTTGTAGATTTTCTTCAGTTCTCCTCATCACATTTTTTAAAAGAATGCAACCAAAAAAAAGAGTTTGAAAGTGAAAAGTGGGTCTGCTTCAAGTGGTAAGAGGTCAGGATATAAATGTATTCATTTTAATTCATTATAATTCATTGGTGTAACAATGAAGCATTACTTGTCTGGGACACGTAAGATTTCCACAGCAGGTATCAACATCTGGAAGAAGAGTTAACTTGGCAATAACTAACTTCCATTTTATTTTTATTTTATTTTTTTAGAGCTGGGAGAGATAAAGAATGTCACTACCACCCAGCCATCCCTGGAGCTGGATGGCTTAGAAAAATACACCAACTACAGCATCCAGGTGTTGGCTTTTACCCGAGCTGGGGATGGAGTGAGGAGTGAGCAGATTTTCACCCGCACCAAAGAGGATGGTAAGGAGTGAAAACATTTTCCATTTCCACTTCTGGGAAATGTTTGTTTGTCTCAGGTAAATGTCGTACACAGACACGCAGAGATTGAAAACTCAGCCCTGGGCCCTGCACAGGGAGGAGCTGGAGCTGCTGCAGAGAGCCCAGAGGAGGCAGCAGGATGGGCAGAGGATGGAGCAGCTCTGCTGGCAGCAAAGGCTGGCACAGCTGGGATTGTTCACCTGCACAGGAGAAGCTTTGGGCTGAGCTCAGGGTGGCCTTGCAGGGCCTGGAGGAGCCCCAGGAAACCTGGAGAGAGACAATTCCCAAGGGATGCAGGGACAGCACACAGGGAATGGCTTCAAAGTAGGATTTGATGGAATTTTGGGCAGGAATTGTTCCCTGTGAAGGTGGGGAGGGGCTGGAATTCCCAGAGCAGCTGTGGCTGTCCCTGGATCCCTGGCAGTGTCCCAGGCCAGGCTGGACATTGGGGACAGCCTGGGACAGTGGGAGGTGTCCCTGCCATGGCAGGGGTGGAAGTGGATCATCTTTAAGGTCTCTTCCAACCCAAACCAATCTGTGATTCTATGAAAGTGGGGAAAGGAGGAGAAACTGTTCTGGAACTATCTTATATTACTTAGATCCTACTAAGTATATTGTTTTCAGTATATATATATAAATCCTCCAAATATCTCTTCCCTCAAAAGCAAAATAAAGAACAAAAATGTCTTACCTTTGTTCCTAGACCAAAGCATGGAAAATTCAATTCCTAATGCTGAAAGTTTAAGAAACTTTTAATCATCCACAGAGACAGACACGTGAGATTCCAGAATCACTTCATTGCCATTGGAGCTGTTATAATCACTTCAGGTCGCCTCAGTAGGATGATATGCACTGATCTATTTCTGAAGCACTAAAATTCCAAATTCAGGGGAGGTTTTGTCCCTAACCTTTTCTAATGCCTTGAAAATGCTATGAGATGTACTAATATATTTTTGGATCCCCTAAATGCTTCTGAAAAACTGGATCAAGAGATTTTGTGGTACAGATAAAAATGCCCACAGTTCTGACAATGAGGTTACTTGAATAATGTTTAATTTGTAAATTCTCCTAAGAGTTATACAATGTGTTTTCAAGGAAATTAGTCAATGGATTTTTCTGATTTATCCACTTTATTGGTTATTCCTGAATATATGAATATATTTGCCAACTTTTCTTATTTGTAATGAGATTTACAAAAGTGACAAGAGAGCAGGTTCAGTCAATTAACTGACTTGATGAATTTTCAGTCCTTTTTTTGCAAACAAAACGTTATGTGATGAAAGTTATTAATTTTTTTCCAATTAAATATTGAGGGATTCATTATAAAATTTACGTACATTGTAGGGTCACCTGGCCCCAACTGTAGCTGTATCCAGGGGGTGCAGTAAATGAAAATTTCTCAGCTCTAATTTGTGTGTCTCAAACACTGAATGTTGTGATATCAGTCTGAAGTCCTCTAACAGTTACTTTTGGAGCACCCAGCACTCAGATGCTCTTGGGGCACCTAGTGCTTGGAAGTAAACGTATTTCTTTAAATGACAAAAAATCTAAAATGTAAAATCTAAAATGTAAGAAAACTGTAAAACACATGCTGCATTTTCAAGTTCCTTTTTGCCAAGTAGATCCCACCGCAGCAAACCTTCCCTGAATTCTCTCTGAACACAAAGGCTCTCAGCCCTGAGCCTTGGGAGTGGGATTTAAGTGGGAGCAACGTCCCACAGTGCTGCAGGAGCTTGGGGACAGGTTGGTCTTGGGGATATCTGGTTCATGTTAGAAGCATCAAACACTTCTTCTTCCTTTTCTTCTGCTGCTTTTGCTTCTGCATCTTCTGTTTCTGCTTCTTCTTCTGCTGTTGCAGCTTCCTTCTCCTTCTCCTTCTCCTTCTCCTTCTCCTTCTCCTTCCCCTTCCCCTTCTCCTTCTCCTTCTCCTCCTTCTCCTCCTTCTCCTCCTTCTCCTCCTCCTTCTTTTCCCTTTAGCTCATCTCTTCCACATTTTCGCACCCCAATTTTTGCTGCTGGCTCTTTTGCTGTCACCATCTCTGGGCTCAGACTGGCCCTGATGAGGGGGTCACATTCCCTCAGACTGTGTTTGGCTCATCTCTCACCTTTAATCCTCCTGGCAGCTCAGCAGTAACCCACCCTGAGGCAGCCTGAATAACCTTTCCAGAGATTTTCTGATGCCTCACACTGCTTCCATTCATTAAATCCTTTGTCCAGAAAACTAAATGGAAACGTATTCCCGAAAATAAAACTATTTAATGTTCAGCTTCAGCTTCACAACTTTTTATTAGAGGCAGGAAAGGTTTTGAGTAGAATACAGAGAGACCTGAAGTTAAGCATAAGCCAAACCCAAAATCCTGGATCTAAACATCCTGAGGGGTGTGGAAGTTAAAGAGGAAAAGAGCATTCACATTTCCAAACTGGGTGCACCAAATGGGTGCCTCATTCCTCAGAAGAAGGGACATTTCTACTGTAGTTTTCTGAGGACAAACTGTAGAGGATTATTCAGTAGGACTAATTCCAGTACACCTAGAAGATCCTGCCCTGAAGTGAGTTTAAGCACTTCCTTAGCATGTGAAATAAATTAATTAGGATCTTAAGAGAGCTTAGAACTGGAAACCTTCTATCTCTGCTCCCAGACCTTCTCTGGCTAAAATTATGACACAAGATATTCCACCCTCCTCTAATAAAATCTGGAAATCTGGCATATTTTTAAGTGTCTGCCAAGCCCTTCACGTCATTATTCCCATGAGGCTGTATCACCTCATTCAGTCCTTTCTCTTTTTTTATATTTTTTTTTTTTACATGAGAGGAAACTTTTCTTTGTAAAATCAATGGTGAAGCATTTTCCACTGCTGCTGGAAAAGTCAGTCATGGCCTCCTTTGGCTTCTCTGTTGATGTTCAGCTGAAGACATCAACCCAAAATTTCTTCAGCAGGCTTGAAATCTCTTATGGGGCAAAATAAGAGTAACCCAGGAAGTGAATCCTGGATGGGATGTGTTGATTCTTTTATTTCTTGTAATGTTTGATACTGATTTTAGACACCAGAGGTCAGACACTGCTGCTGATCAGCGAAGGAAATGGGAACAACTGGAGCAAATAATAGGAAATGAGCTTTCAAGAAATGAGCTTTTCTTTCAATTGATCATATTTATGGGTTTTATCTAGCTTCCACCCCCACCTTTTCTGAAAGCTGACTTCAGAAAAAGATGCTGTTCTTTTTGGAGTTCCTGCTGGTAAAGAAATAAGCCAAGAAGAAATGTCTAATTTTAAAAAATTCATTCTGATTTTGTCCCTTACCTTTTTCACTTGGCAGTTTCTAATAACCTGCTCATCCTCTTCACCTGGAGACTTGATTTAATAAACCATTAAAAATTAAAGGACCTCTTCCAATCCTTTTCCCTGCTGTGATCAAAATGCAGTTTGAAAAGCTTCTCTGTTTTGTAGCAAGAGGGAGCGTGTGTGACAAATCCCCTCTCTGCTCCTGTGCTGCAAATGCAGTAGGAGAAAACTACGGTGGAAAGGAATTTGCTGCCTGAACAAGGCTGAAACATGACACAGCACCTTGGCTGGCAGCAGTGCCCTGACCTTGAGCAGACCATGGGAGCACACAAACCCCAGAGCTCCCATCCCAGGAAAGCTTCCTGCAGCTGGGAATTTGGTCTGGGTGTCTGTCAGGGGTGACAGCTGGGCTGGCTGTGACACAGGAGGATGCACGTTTCCCTCTTTTATCACTCTTTTTTTTTGAGAAAATGCATTCCTGTGCACAGCAAGCTGATTGTGTGCCACAGAAGGCTTTGCAGCAGTGCTGTGCTTCCAGCTCCCTGGCATTCTGAGCCAGGCAAAAGCTGCAGCAGGAAGGAAGGGAAAAGAATTCCAAATCCTTCTGCCAGCCCCACTCTGCCTGAATCCAGAGAGATTTTCCTCCTCTCCTTCCCCTCCCTGCACACCAAGCTTCTTGACCATTGGCATTGGAGGCACAGACAGCATCTGTCAAGCTTTCCATTTATTCTAAAAAGATTGAGCAGAAATCCAGTCAGGTGCATGTTCAGTACTCCTTGGAGCAGAGCTCTGCTTGGGCTTGTTCCGCTGATGAGAGTGACTGGGCACTGTGGTGAAAATTTTCCCTTGATGACCCCTTAATGGACTTTTTTTCCCAGTGGTAAAGATCTCCAATTTTATCTTTTTGACTAAGAAGCAAAAGGTACAGAATAGTAAATTTCCCCTTGGGAAACTGGCAGGATTTGATGGAAATAGTGGGTTTAATATAATGCCAGTCCAGAGTAAAATCACATGTGGATGTGTTTTGGCTGGCGTAGATCTACATTGTAGGTGGGAGATCTACATGAACAAACAGGCAGCAGTCAGGAGCTGAGTTTACTTTGGTTTTTCTAAGCACAACCAGCAATGCAATAGACCTGTGTCATGCAGAATTAAAACCCTGCTACAGAAGAAGGCTCAAATTTCTGATTTATTTGCCATATCGCTCTTAAACGCACCACAGTCTGTGCATTTGCCTCCCTGCTGCTCAGTACTGTGAAGAAAAATGGTGATAATCTCTCTGCTTATGAAAAGGAGAATGAGAAAGTTCCTGGAGCTCCTCCCCATTATCTGGCACATCTAAATGCTGTTTCCCAGCCCTGTCGTATCAGGATAATTGCCTGCTCTGCTTTAGCATTTCACTCACACTGTCAGGAATACAAAGTGTTCTCCTCCACATGAAAGCAGGATGCTATTTCCGTGTTTTTCAAAGCCTTGCTAGCTGGAGAATGAGGCCATCTTTGATCTTAAATTTGCCACATCTGCTCCCTGGAAGGCTGCAGAGTTGTTTAGAAGCAGTGCTCAGCTTCTCTGTGCTCAGCCCAGGTTGTCCTCTGGCTTCTCACCATAGTTTTTCCCCTGGTGACCAAGGGGAAATNTGCCCCTGGTGACCACGGGGAAAAAAAAACAAAAACCAGAAAAACCCCATATCTATGGCACTATGCAATTTCAGTTTGTCTTTCTGGGAGATGTGGGAGTTGGTGTGCTAAATAAAGGTCCAGGGAGAATTCAATAAGACAGCACAGGTCTCCTGATACTGCTGGCTTATAATGACTGAAGCAGAAAGGTTGGGGATGCAATGGCAATGAGGGAAAACACCTTAAGTTTGCTTGGCAAGGCTCAGGATTTTCCTCTCCAGGCTGAGGCAGGCACCACATTCCCCAACCACAACTTCTTCAGACACCCAAGGAACCCAGTTTAGTAAGAAATGCTTCAGTTAATGCTGAGATAACACATATGAGGTCCAGGGGATGGGTTTGACCAGTGACTTTACCCTCTGGACAGAGGACAGTGGGGGTCTGTGAAGCACCAGATGAGATTCTGCACGATTCCTGCCAGGAAAATGTGAACATTCCACACAGAGAGTGGAATAACACACAGCTCTCATGTGCACAGCCCAGCAGTGCAGCAGAAGGAGGACTAATAAATGAGTATTCAGAATAATTTTTGCAACACTACAAAAACTCCTGCCTGATTCCAACCCAGTGAGGTGGAGAGGTCTTTGCATTGAAAATTTTACTATATGGCTTCCTGGCTTTCTTTCTGGTCCCTCTTTCTGCTGGTCTCACACCAAACAGCAATGACAAGGAATGTTTCCCACACAGGCCCAATGACTGGAAAATGCCAGATGAATCCTGAGTTAATCCCTCAACAGTTGACAGCCATGACCAATTACCATCAGAACGTGTCCCTATAGATCACACCCTAATTTAACAATAAATTGCATTAACCTCATCCATCTATTTGCAGTGATTTCCAGAAAACATTGCTATCCATAAAGGAATCCTCCTGTGGGTTAGGTAATTACCCTGGAGAGCCAGCTTTCACTCCTCAGCAGCAGGAGCAAATAGCATTTCTAATGAGCTGGGTATAAATAACAAGTTGGATGCTGTCAAGCATCAATATTTACTCTGCATTGGATAGAGCTGCTAACTGAATTAGCCCCTTTGCAGCGAGGGGCTGGGTTTGCACACAATTATCATCATGACGTTCTCAATTCATGCCTAATTAGCTCTCTGAGCACACTATAAATAGAAAATGCACATCCAGAGATGTTGCACCGAGTGGTGCCTGTCAATTTTCTCACATCTTCCAGGACCACCTATGCAGATAAAAAATTAAGGGTCTCTCATATTATTTTTACACAAAAGATGGCAAATTTAGACCCAAGGCTGGCTGACTTCTCTTCATGGGCAAAGTTCTGTAAGCAGCATAATATTTGTTTGCTTAATTGAGGTAGAACAAATATTCAGAATGTATCTACAAATATCAGCTTGTTGTACAAGGGATTTTGTACCTCTACTGCACAATAACTTTTCTCTGAAAGTAAAGAAAGCTGATCAAGAATTGCAGTGATAATCTCACTAGAAATTTTAACATTTTGGTAGGTTTACTTGAAATCAGGCAAAAATATCAGATTCCTCACAAAGCAGTAGTTTTGTAGAGAATGAAGTCCAGAAAACTGTTTAATTTTGTCTTTAATAATCTACGTAGCAATTATCAATACACCATATCAATTTAGTAAATTGACATAAATATTGACCACAAGCAGTGCTGAACTATCTTTGAAATTATTTATTTTCACGGATTTTAAAATATATTTTCAAATATTTTGACACAAGGTGTGTTTTTCAGGAAATTTTAAAGCCATTTATTCTGATGATAAATGTGGCCCTTGTTGTATTTAAGTACGAGCTTGTGTGTAATGTGATATTCCAGCATGCAGGAAAAAAAAAAATCTAGCAAATTTGCACATTAGTGAAAGAGTGTTTCCAAAGCTGGAGAGCATCCTCAGTGTAATGTGTGTTTGAAAAACAGCATATGCTCATGAAATCAAAACCTTTCCCAAAATTCAAGGCTGCAAAGGGATATAGTTAAGATTACACAGCAAGATTTTAGCATTTCCGACCTGAAGCTTTTTCCACATAGTTTTGGACTGGAATTTTGGGGGATTTTTAGTCCTTTCCCTGTGATAATTTTGATGACTTTTATAGCTAGCTGCTGTAATTAGAGGAATAAATATTCTGCAGTGCCAGAGAGAGGTCTGAGCTGCTGAGGGCAGGGTGAGGGACAAGGATTCTGTGTGGGGACATTTCTGCTCACACATTGTGGCGCTTGCTGGCCATGGGTCACATCAGGCACAGCAAACTGCTCGTTTACACTCCACTTCATTAAATTCACAGCTCTACTCTGACGTCCATTTAATTGTCCACATGTGTTATTTGTAACACTTTGGCATGGGTTGTGTGTTCAAAGCTGGACATTTATAATAATGTGGTTTTTGGTTATTTCTCTGTCCACGGATGGACGTGTGATGTTTTCATGTGTGCATTTAGATTCAAACTGAAAGAGGAAATTTAGGTTGGATCTAGGGAAGTTCTTTACTCTGAGGGTGCAGAGGCCCTGACACTGGTTTCTCAGTGGCTGTCCCATCCCTGGAAGTGTCCAAGGCCAGGATGGATGAAGCTTTGAACAACCTGGTCTGGTGGAAAGTGTCTCTGCCCATGGCAGGAATTTGGCAAATAAATATAAGTTCCCTCCCAACCCAAACCATTCTTGGGTTCATTCTATGATTTCAAGCAGGCTGGAGGGGATACTTCACAAATGTTTAACCAGGTTCTGCTTTGGGACCCTCTGAAGAAGAGTTTTTTCCCTCTTAAGGATGGGGTCACACCCCCCAAACCTTCTCCTTGGCATGGGAGAAGGTTCCTGACTGTGCTCCCTAACACAGTGTCCATCTCAGCCCATGGGGGCACAGCCACCAAAGCAGCACACTCCCCTTTTCCTCTTAACTCCTCTGTCACACTGGAGTGGTTGAATATCTGCCTTGGGCCCCTCTTACACTCTTTGCTTTTCCAGTTCCAGGTCCTCCCGCTGGAGTTAAAGCCGCTGCTGCCTCGGCCTCCACGGTTTTTGTGTCCTGGCTGCCTCCCCTGAAGCTGAACGGGATCATCCGGAAATACACCGTGTTCTGCTCACACCCCTACCCCACGGTGAGTGCCCCAGCCCCTCTGGGTAGGGCTGGCACAGAGCATTTGCAGATTCCAGCCCTTGGGCTCCTCCCTGCTTCTTCCTCTCCTGCCCTTTGCACGCCCTGAGCAAGTCTGGAGCTACAGAGAGAAGTGAGAGTTGAGTTTATCCCACCTATAAAATATTTATTTAAAGCCTACTGCAGAGCATTAGCTCACAAGTAATTCCAAACATACATTTGGAGTATTTTTCAAGGTTTGGTTAGTTTAGAATGTAACGAGTTACATTCTCCAGGACCAGCTGCATGAGCTGCATGATGTATGCATCATGTATTTATTAATCCTGTTTTCATCTAAGTTCCTGCCTTTTTGGCTTGGGTATTCATGTGTGAAGGAACATAATGACTTATAAACAAACATATTTCCTTGTGAATAGGCTTATTTATGCCTGGAGTATTTGCCCAATCTAGCTCTATGTGCTTTTACTTGCTGAGAAAGTGACAGGAGGAAATTTGAATTGAGTATCAGGTTATCTTTCTTCCTTTCTGAATCACAAGGTAATTCAGCAATCTTCAAACACGAGGGCCAATTGCTCTCTCTAAATACCCATGCATATTTATTTTCATGTGGATTGAAAAGAATTCTAATTTATTTTATATCTGAGGTTTAGATTTAGGTTTTAACCAAGGTTTGGATTTCAGTTTTAAGCAGGACTTCCCACCAAATGTAAAAAAAGCAATCTTGGTTTAATAGGCAAGGGAAATATTGTTCCAGAAATTTCCAAAAGTGCTCTAGGCATGTGGAAATTTCCCTGCCCCCAAGGCAGGGTGTTAGAACAAGGTGGTCTTTTAGTTCTCTTCCAACCCAAACCATTGTGTGATTCTCTGATTTATGTTTTGGGATTAATGTCTCCTAAATCCATTAATTTCATAACTGTAGCAAACCAAACCATCTTTTGCACTCTTTTAAATATAAACTAGCTGGAGATTTTTCATCACAGTTGATACATTTCTATGGGACTCAGTGGGTTAAAGAGGTCAGAGTTTAGAGGGCAGCTCTGGGTGGGGATCAGGCACTTCTCTGGGGGCTTGGAGAGAACACCAGATGGTGCTGCTGCCTTCTGCAGACACTTTCCATGCTCAAAGCTGCAGTGCTTCTTCCTGGGGCTTTGCTAGCAACCTTCTTTCCTGTATTTACATCCCCAAGAAAGTAAACATCCTCAGCTAAAAATATTGTTCTCCACCATGTGAGTCTCGCTCATTCAAAACTTCCCATTTTGTGGTTGCCTTTTGGAGCACCTCAGAGATAGACAGTGACAGGAACAGTTGATTTGTTGTGGGGTTTTTTTTTTGCTGCTCTTGGCCTGAACAGAATCTTAGTGCTGTGTTTTTGTGGTATTCATGATGCAGGGGTATTATGGACCACCGTGGAACCACACCTTAGCCCCAGGTGGAGGCACTTGGGGGTGTTTGTGCTTTTTATTAATTGCTGATGTGTTCATGGATAGTTCTGAAAGGTGTCCCTGCCCTCAGGACAGGTGATCTTTAGTGTCCTTTCCATCCCAAGCCATTCTGTAATTCCATGATCCTGCTGTTACCTTCATGCAGGTGTGTGTACATATAAATATATATATGCACACACAGATATGTGTGTAAATGAGTTCAACACATGTCTTAGAGTCCCTGTTCCAGTGTTCTGCAGATCAGCAGGAGCTGGGGCTTGCAGAGATCTTCTGTACCAGCCCTGTGTGCTGAGTGAGGCAGGGATCACACTGGGGGCTCAGTTTCCAAAAGCCAAATTGGGCATTTTTAAACAAACGCAAGCCCTCGGGACACGTTTAATATAGGACACACTCCCTGAGCTTTATTTCTAACAAAAATGCTTTGTTATCTTTTATTCTGAAATGGATTGTGAGCTAAAAAGCTGTTTTACTCAGAGCTGCTTTGCAGTGAGGCAAGCCTGCTGCAGAGCTGCTCAAATGCCAACACTGCTGTGCAGATACACTCAATATATCCAGGGAAGTTCTTGTTTGATTCACTGCTGGCAGAGACAAGTAGCTGACAGAGGGAGAGGTCTTAAATTAGGAGAAGGAGGAGAATAAATAAAAGGCCAGTGTCTTTATCATCTCTTCTGCCACCATAAGTAGCAAGTGCTGTAGCTGCAGGTATGGAGCCCTAAAAACTTCAGCCATCAGTCACAGCCCTGGCTGCAAAATAACTTTGCTAAAAGTCTGCTGTTCAAGCAGAAGGGCAAACTCAGTTTCCAGGCACCAGTGAGAAGAAAGAGAAAAGGACAGGGGTAAAGGTAAAGTGATGGGGAGGCTGCATTCTTTGCAAATTGTATTTTATTGCTGAGAACAAGTCAGTACAATAGGCTTTAGACAGGTTTACATCAGTCCTTTACACAAGAACACTGCTTTGGTGTTTAAGTCACCAACAGGAAAAATAATTAACTCTGTTGGTCCTATTGTGCTTATTTTTATTACAAAGATAACATTTATACAGCCCTGACATGTAATAAAGTGAAGATTTGCTGCCTCTTGCACTGTTCATTTTGCTTTGCAAAGACAGAAGCTTTTAAAACTTCTGCTGCCTCTGTACAGAACAAAAGGCATTTCCTCTTTAAATATTTTGAGCCCTAAGGACAGTATTTGCCTGGGATGTTTCAAACCACAAATATGATTAATGTGTGAAAAATGGAAAAGATTCTCCACTGCAGTCTATTCTCTGGCCAAGATAAAGGGTGAGCAAGGATCCAATTTCACACTGTTTAATTGTTGTGTCTATCGTATTCTACAGGCATAATTAGGCAAAACTTTCTCTTTTTTATTCTGAAAATGCAGGAAAAAATACAGAAATATGAGACTTCACGGATCCTTCATTCTTGAAGTATTATAAGCACAATATGCCAGAATTTAAGTTAGAAAAATTATCTCTTGTGCTAACTCATAGCCTGCTTTTTTACTTCTCCCCACTTCCTACCACATCCATGTCCAACTTTTTGTAGGATCTGCCTTCTCTAGACCACCTGTAATGGTCCCATGGTGTCCAGATTCCTTCTGAGAGTGTTTTCATTCCCATTTCATGGCAGGATGCTCATGGCACCCATCCTGCCCAGGTCTCAGGGAAGTGCTGTCACTGCTGGCCCATCCTGGCAGGGGGATTTTCCCTGTGGTGCCACACATGGAGCACAGTTTGAATCCTAGCACAGAAATTAGGCTGGTTCAGTTCCTGCTGATTGTGCAGCCTCAGGGAACTGCTCCAGCACTTCCTGCCTTGGGCTGTAGATTGATAGGGATTTTCAAAGTGCAACAGAAGATTTTGGGGTTTTTTGAAGAGAAAAGAACAAAAAAATACAACTGAAAAAACAACCACCAACTTCTTGTTGCATTCAGGTCACAATGCTTAAGGAAGAATCAATGGGGTTAGAGTAAATAAAATTTAAATGTCAAAAAGTGTCTGGAAAAGGTTGCTGTGACACACAGGTTAGCCAGCCTGGGAAACTCTGACCACAGAACAGGTAAAAAGCATTTCCTAAGGAAGCAGGAGAGTGCTGAGGACAGGAGGAGGAAGGTTAAGGATCAGGATTTATAGATATAGGAAGGGATGAGAAAGTGTCTGTGCACAAGGACAGGGAATTTTTGATATGGGAAATTCTGATCAGCTGGGGGAAAAAAATATTTAACCATGAGATCCTGGTCAAATACTGAAGCTGAGGCTCAGAATGTGGGATCTCCACACATTGAGATCTTCAAGACTTCTCTTGACACATCCCAGAGCAACTTGATGTAATTAAACTGGCCTTGAGGAGGGGTTTGGACTGGGTGACATCCAGAGGGACCTTCCAACCTCAATTCTATTATTATATGGCAGCTTAGAACTGGAAAGGTTGGTCAAAATCTGTATAGAACAAGGGAAAACTGACAGTGGTAGAGTTAATGTGCAACTCTCTGAGGAAAAGAAACACATCAGAGGGACATCAAGATGCCTCCTAAGTTAAAAGTCTCCAATAAAACTCATATGACATTTTAGGACTGTTTGTCTTGCCCATCTGAACAATTTCTATGCACAGTCTCCCAGAGAAGTTCTGCTTTTAGCTCTCACTATCAGGAAATCGGAGAGTGGGAGTGAGGTCATCTCATTTCACATCTTAAGTGAGTTCCACATGAGTGGAGGAAAGACAAGAACCAACTGACTGTGTCCTGAAAAGGAAAATCACCCAGAAAGGAGAATGGTCTCCATTTATTATCCTTTTATAGTGTACTTCTACTTACACAACTCCTTCCCATTAATCTCCAGGCTTTCTATGGAGCAAGCATGGAGTGATGCACAAATTAATGACCTGCTTTGCTGGAAACAGCAGGAAAATCCTGTTTAATGTGTTTGCCTCTATTAGTGACTGATCCACCAGCAGATCAGCAAGACCCAAACAGCAACAACAACCATAATGACTGCACTTTTCTAATAAACAAGTCAAAATAGACTTTAATATGTGTATTTCTGATTGGGTGATGTCATACTGTTTATTGACACCTAAATTATTTTATTGGTCTGTATTTTCTCAGCTCTTTACCTCACTTTCTAGCACAAGTACCCAAAGATTGGCAAATATGACAAGAAACTTGCAAAACATACAGGTATATATAATTAAAACCCAAACTTTCTAATAAGAAGAACCAGTTTATTCTCTAGTCTTTAATCCTGACAGTAGTTTTGAAATGTTAATTGATGAAACTGTTGCTTAGCTGTGGGATTCTGCTAAGAGATGATTTGTCCCTCAAATTCACCTTTGACTGAGGTCTCAAAAGACCAGAAGCCTGAGGACTGGAAGGAGAAGAAATTCCAGAACAGTTGAATCAGATGAATGGAGTGAGAATATTCCTGCAGAGATCCCAGATGATGCTGTCAGGATAAACTGGATTAGCTGGATGAGGAACCAGAGCACAAAGGAGACTCCAGTGCTGAAATAGGGGTGATGAGCAGGAATTATCTCACAGTGCAAACCCTACAGTCAGCCCCAGCTACCCATGTTGGAAAGAATCTTTGAAAACTGTAATCTACACTTCTCCAAAGGATGTAGAAAGATCCAAAAGCTGAAAGCTCAGCAGAGATTCATGTTGGCCTGGAAATATTTCTGTGAGACAGTTGGGTTTGGAATAAGTGGTAGATGAAGGGGTGCAAAGCAGTGATGGAGGAGAGGGAAATGATCTTATATTTGGCCAAAGCCCAAGTCCATTTATGTGAAAACATAAATCAAAATTGGAAACTGACCATCATCTGAGGCAGACAGTTACTGATGCTTTGGATTTGCTTATTTTACTGTGAGAAACATACTCTTAAGCCTGTTAGACTTCTATATTTGTTTCATTTTTTTTTGCCTTTATTTAAACCCACTAAGGGGAAAATAAAACGTGTGTGATTTAACCAGCATACCCAGGAGACTCTGGGGTTACTCTGTGGAAGAAGTGAGTAATTGATGCCCTCTGTCTGTAATTCATACACTCTAAGTGGGATTTAATTCATTTGACTTCAGACACCTTGAATGGAATCTCAAATACTTATTCTGGGGTCATCAAGGACTTCCTTTCATTAAGGAAAGAAGCTAGATGTCTGGGAGAAGCTGGGTAAATATTCTGAAAGCCTCTCATCTCTGTTTTGTCTAGAGAAAGTATACATGCTTATCTTAAACCAGCTGATCTGCAACATAAAGTAGATGTGGAAGTTTATACAATTATCTTAACCTAGAGCTTTAAACTATTAGCTGTCATAAATTCCCATCATCCAGGTGTTTTCCACTCAATTCTTTCAGGCAGACACAAGTTTTCTCTTGATTTTGCATAGGGTCTGTCTAAATTCTAACTTTGGGTTAGATGAGTTGCATCACACTCTCTGATCCTCCTTTCCTCTCCAGATTAAAGACTTGGATAAAAGAAAACTTTGGAAAATGGATTTGATGTAATTATAAGGCAGAAATGATTTGCTGTTACCTACTGTAGATCTTTCAGTGATTAGAAGGATGCTGAAAATTTCTTGGAAAAAAGGGAGAAGTTGCTGGCAGAAGTTGGCTAAGTAGATAAAGTGACTGTTGAAAAGTTTATTTGGAGTCAGCAGATTCTGTAAGGTTGCATTTTAAATGTATGTTCATTGATTTGTGTATTAGAAGCAGTATTTATCACTGTATCTATATAGCACTTTTTACAGCATGAAGATATTTATGTTTATTAATTCCTGTGTGCTTTATTTAGCATAGAAATAGTGCATAATTTGGGGGTTATTTTAAAGTGTTATATTGGATGGTATTTAAAATGTGTCTTTTTAATATACCACATGTTCTATTTTTAGCCTTTTTGTCGTTTTTTCACATCTTTGGTGCCAGCTCCTGCACATAGTACATTCATTATTTTAATTGCTTTGTCAACTTTACTTTTTTTTGCCTATCTTATTTTTGTCAGAGAGCAGACCTCAGGAGGGATGTGACAGAGTATAAATTGATTCCGAAGATGTGCTGCTTTATATGATTTTTTAAAAGGTCTCCTTGTAAAGCCCTACCAAAACAAATTTGATATTGATTTTTTCATAAACCTCCCTTCTTTTCTCGCTACCTCGTCTCACACCCAGGGATGTCAATACAGTCTGACAATAAGTCCTTGATGTCCTGACCTTCCTGTGGTCACCAGCCCGTGACACCACAAGCTGCTTCCCTCTCCAGGAGGTGCTCCAAAGGGACAGGCAGGTGCTGGTCCCCAAGTGGGCTACCTGGAAGTCCAAACAATGGGTTTTCTTCCAGGTGTAATACCTGGAAATGAGCATTCAGGAGCAGCTGAGGGAGCTCCAGGTGTTTATCCTGGAGAAAAGGAGGCTCTGGGGGGACTTTCTGGCTCTCCAGACAGGAGGGAAGTGCCAGGTAGGGGTCAGGCTCTGCTCCTAGGACAAGAGGAAATGGCCTCAAGCTGCACCAGGAAAGGTTCAGGTTGCACATCAGGAGCAATTTGCCCATGGCAAGGGTGGCCAGGCGTTGGCAGGAGCTGTTCAGGGAGCTTTGGAGTGCCCATCCCTGCAGATGGCACCTGGAGGTGGCACTCAGTGACAAGGTGGGGACAGGGCACAGCTGGGACACCACGGGCTGAGAGCTCTTTTCCCACCTTAGTGATTCTGGAATTCTTTGGATTGGCAGGATTTTCCTGCCAGTAGGAAGGCAGGGAGCTGCCTCTGTTCTTCCCAAAATTATCATCTGATACTTTCTAACATTTTAGTTCCACAATTAAGATGAAAAAAATAAAGTAGTTAAAATATGATATGGCAGCTGTATTCACTTTTGTGCACAGCTTCTGTTTCCAACAGTTACCTTCCATAATGCTGAGTGAAAAACAGATGCTACCTCTCAAAACATGAGCCAGCACCTGAATAGAAACCATTGTTAGCCCAAAGTGGCAGCCAAGAGCCTTCCTGGAGACCATGGTGCAGGATCAGTGGTCATTTGGAGATTTGAGAGTCTGTCATCAGTGAAAGGAAGGCAAAAGCCAGCAGTCCTCCAGAAAAGTACATTTTATGACCTCAGACTGACTTTCACATCTTTAGGGAGTTCACTCAGAGGGCACGGCAGTGGTCTGTCTGCTCTTCTCATGGATGCAGATCTTGAAGTTCATTCTCTATTGATTTTTTATTAACCCTGTTTGCTTCCAGGTAGAAAGAACTTAGTGTACTCCCAGTACTGGATAACTTGTGAGTCCAGGAGACTCTAAAATGTGATTTTTAGAATAAAACATCTCAGTACTCTCTGCCCCTCGAGATCTCTGTTGCGTTTTGGGCTTCTCACTTCACAAAAGCACCTTGAAGTGGTGGAGTGTGTCCTGGGAAGGGTCTGAAAAACAAGTCTTAGGAGCAGCAGCTGAGGAAATTGAGGCTCTTCAATCTGGAGAAAAGAAGGTTCAGGAGGGACCTCATTGTTCTCTACAACTCACTGAGAGGAGGTTTTAGCGAGGTGGGGTTGGTCTCTTCTGCCATGTCCAAAGGGAAAGGTTGAACAGAAATAGCCTGAAGTTGCACCTGAGGAGGTCCAGAATGAATATTAGAAATGGAAATTTTGCTGAAAGAGTGAAATGAGCTACCCAGGGAGGCCTTGGAATGAGCTACCCAGGGAGGTGGTGGAGTCACTGTCCCTGGGAATGTTCAGGAGGAGTCTGGATGTGGCCCTTGGGGACAGGGTTTGGGGTGATGATGGTGGGACTTGAAGTTCTCTTCCAGCCTTGATGATTCTGTGGTTTCCAGGAGCAGCAATGCCTGAGGTAGGGCAAGGTAGACAATTCTGGGATGGAGTTGGACAAAAAGATGGAGATCATTGTGTTTTTATGGCATAGAATTGAAAACTTACTTTAATTAATTATTAATGAGGCTCATTAATGAGTGTTTGTTCTAGGCCTCACCCATACCAGTGATTAATGGGGGCCCAAGGAGCAGCACCTGGCCCCAGGGGGATGTGATGGAGACTGAAGTCAGTCTTTACTGCTTATCATGAGCCCCTCCAAAGCAGAATTGCTTTGAAAAGAGCTATTTAGAGCAGCACAAAACTGAGCTAGAAACCAAGTGAAAAACCAGTGTGGCTCCCTGGGATGGAGGGCTCCACTCGCCGCCTGGCTCGCTCCCATTTAGCAGCTGAGCCCAGAGGATGGATGTTTGCTGAGAGACACCCAGCTCTGCAAACCCCATTTCACTGCTTTAACTCAAACCAGATTTAACAAACTCAGGGCTCTTCTGGGGGAGGCTGCAAAACCAGTGGCTCATTGTTGTGGGCAGGAGGGAGCGGCCCAAGTGTCTCTCCTGAGCCCACTTGTGTTCAGTGGCTCCATTATTGACCTGGATAATGAAATAGAGAGGCTGCCTGTTAAATTGGCAGGAGATGCAAGGCTGGGAGGGATGGCATGTACACAGGAGACAGAAGCAGAATTCAGGCAGGTCTTGATGAACTGGGAAATTGGTCTGGAAAAAGTTGGATAAAATTTAGTGACTAAATGGTTGCCCTGAATAACCAATTGCAAAAGTACTGTGTGGAGAGCAATTCTCTTGATTCTTCAGAAGAGAATTTTGAGATTATTGTGCCTCCCAAGATGAACATTAACAGCCTTTATAATCCTGCCCTGAAAAGCCAAATGAGAATCCCTGGAATACTCAATTGGAATTGAGTACAGGTGTGGAAATAGTGAGAAAGCTATGGACCATCTTTAGACAGTCTGGAGGATAACAGAAGATATTATTAGAGAAACTGATAGAGAAAATGGGATTTCTGGACATTGTTGAAAGCGCCAGAGTTATTTAGTTGTAAAAAGATAAGGGTACTGGTGGGGAAAGGAACGATAAAACTTCATGTAGATTAAAGACTGGTGCAAAGATCAAGGTAATAATCTATTCTTCATGTTCCTAATAGACTGGAAAAGAAGCTATGGGCTGAAACTGCAGAAAACTCAAGCTAGATTAAAAAAAATGATTTCTAATCATGAGATCAGTTAAGCAGCAGAATAGGTTGTGCAGCCTAGGGAGTTGCAAAATCTCCTTTTGTTGTAAGTCTTCAAAATCAGGTTGGGGAAACATCTGTTTGAAATTGTGCAGATGCTAGTGAACCTGGTTTAAAGAAGAAAGACTCAGGTGATCTCTCAGAGTCTTTCCAGTCCATTTTCAGATGATGCCGTATTTTCTTCCTAAAACTGGAGTGAAAGCACACACATCACTCTAGGTAGTTTATTTATATTTATATTTATATTTATATTTATATTTATATTTATATTTTATTTCCAGCATGAGACAGCCAATACACAGGAAACCAACTTGTATATGCTCTTACTTCACAACACATACCACAAACCCAGGCTGTTTCTCCCTTTTCACTCATGTCCTATATGGCTTTCCCAGTTCAATTCCAAGTTTCCTACAGCTTGCAGAGAATAAAGACAGATATCTGTAGCTCACTCATCTGATAAGAAGTTTTGTAGAAGTGGTTGTAAGCAAGGTGCAGGCTGCCTTTCACTAAATAACCTTCCAGCCCATGGTCAATTCTATCTGTTGTCTTAACTCCCTGCTTGGGAAACTCCCTGACTGCTTAGAAAACTGTTAGAAATGCATTTTTTTTCTATAACACTCTTCTGAACTTTTCCCAGATTATGTTAGAAAAAAAACAACAAACCAACAAATAAACAATCAGAATTAAAAAGCCATTGCCTATTAAATTGTGCTTTAAAGGAGTCAGAAATGCCAGGAGATGGCATGCTGCTTCAAAGTGTACATAGAAATGCACCAACAGGGCTGAAGTTGCAGAGAAAACTGCAAAAATGATGTTCCCTGCATCAGCTGTTCCTCAGCATCTCTTGCCATTGTCTGGTTGGGGAAGTAGATTGACTGCACCCTGATAAAGGACTTGGATTTCATTTTATTCTTCACAGCCCTTGCTGGCTTTCAGAGTCTGATCTCTGTCTCTTCTTAGACAGTGAGCTAAAGACAAAGAAAAATTAACCCATCATCTATAAGATGTAGAAAAATAGCAGTTAGGAAAAAAAAATCCCTTGAGCAAGCATGTTACTGCTTCTAAGATTGAACAGCAGTTTATGTTCTATACTGGCAAATGCATGGGCCAATATGTGACAAGGTGACATTCCTTTAAATATTTCTTATTTCAATTGTTTAATCTTCTCTTTGCTGACAAAGCTGCCTTTTTTTTTTTCTTCTTGTGTAATCAAAGTCTCTGGCATGTTAGGCTAATTGAAATGACAGGCAAAAGTTTAAAGTAAAATCAATTCTTTGTCACTGAAGCATCCCCAAGAGTTTAAAAGGGAATATGAGCTGAGGAAACACAAGATGTGTTAACCAGTTAGAAACCAAAATCTTTTTGCTATAGCAGCTTGTTTTAAGAAAATGAGTCGTTAATTTAGTAAAGATGCATTTAGCAGATTAGATTAATCAATTAATTCTGAGAATAATTGATTTTACATTTGAAATAGCCACAGATGCAAGTGGGTGAATGATGCTGGGAGAAAGAAAAGAATTGAAACCAAGGCATTTTCAAAGCTCTAGAGCAGAAAATCCTTCTGTTTGTCCATCTTTGGACTTACAGAAAGAGCTGACGGCTTGCTGAAATGAAAGTTAGCACTAAGGAATTCTGTGATGTTCAGCTGTTCCTAAATGCTCTATCCATGTCCCAAGTCAGTAGGTGGTTTAGAAGGAACCTGTGCTAGGTAACTGCATTAATGAGTGGAGCTTAAGTGCCAGACACAGCCTGGCCTGTTTGACTTTCAAATTAACTGTAGGAAATGCTGCCTCATGAATATTAAATTTCAGCCTCCTCCGCCGTGATCAATACATTAATTTTTATGTATGACCTCGCAAAGATCCAGCCTGTCAAGCTATGGGCATTTGTCCAATATTCTTGTGTAAATGTCAAGGCAGATGGTTCTCAAAACCTGCTGCAATATTTCATGTAATAATAAAGGTGTCTGGCTGCATTGACCTCTTCATATGAGAAGTGGGAGCCCAGGCAAACATTGGCTGAGTGGGACAAACTAATTTGGCCTTTTGACAAGCAAGGGGGGCAATGAGTTTGGCTAGAAAATATGGCAAGCTCCCCCTCTGGGCTTGTTCTGACCCTGGGGAAGGTAGCTGGAGCAAGCCAGTCTTTGCACAAAAATCGCTCTCCATGGAGGGAGCAAAATGTGTTCTTGTAGAAGCCTTTGCATGGTCTCTGAAGGGAGCTGAGGTGCCTGGCTTAGAGACAGACATCTTCACTCTGGATTTCAAATGAGAGAGGAGATGAACTCCCCTCTTCCCCGGGCTGTAGGAGATGCCAGCTCAAGAGCAGAGAAGTGCAGTGACCCATTCAGCAGCTGAAACTGTCTGCCAGTTCACACAGAGAGGTGTTTAATGCTATCTCCAAAACATCTCTTATTTATTTGGAATTCACTTTGAAGGACTGTGTATTCCAATGTTTTCAGGTCGATGTGCCTTTTGAAATGCTAATCAGGTGGAATTGGCCTTTACCACAAGCAGATATTTGTATATCAAAGAGATTCCTTGCACACTTTGTCAGTCTGAACCAAGTTTAGGTTACGTTGATGCATTATTTTTAATGCTGATTCCTGCTAAAATCTTCTTTTCTATGTCATTAACCTTCTAATTATTTTTAGCCTAGTGTTAGCTAGCCATTACCAGGCTCAGCACTGCACAGGGAAGTGAGTATTATTCATACCAATGGTTCATTACCCCTCTATTTTTACGAGCAGGCATCACAAAGCTGGTGTCAGAAATAAAAGTGGCAATATTGAGCGCTGTAAAACTGTTCAGAGCTGAGATTTCCCTCCCCAGACTTCCTGTGGAGGATGTGCTGAGGCTCTCAAAGCCCCCTGGAGGGATTTGTGTGTTCCCCCACACCTTTCCTGCTCAGGTTGCTCCAAGCAGGATGCAGAAGCTCTCGAGGATGAGCAGGCACTGCAGAGCAGCTGGTTGGCTCTGCTGCAGCCCCTGGGCCGAGGCACTTGAGTGACAGAGGAGAGACTGAACTGGCATTTCTTCCAGCACTTGTCCTTCCCTGCTAATGCAGCCAACTGGCTGAGATGACCTTCAGCTGGGAGTCTCTGAATGGAAGTAATTTCGTGATTAAACAAAACTGGACTTGGGGGAAGTTTGAACAGTCTGTTTCAGAGCACAGTTTTATTCCTTGGTTCACTCCAGTGCTGAAGGGATAAGCCACCAAAACCCAGGAATAAGGAACACCAAATGTTCTTGTCGAGTATTTTAGGGATTTTCAGATAGATGAGAGCTGTGGTTGGTGCTATAAAATTGTTTATTATATGAATGCATCAGTCTGAAGGTGAAAGTTTGGAATGCTAAAGGTCCATTCTAAAGTTTTCTGACCATGCCTTTAGCATGGGTTCTTGAGGACTCTTTTGGGACAGAGTCCTGGGCTGCAGCAGGGGTTTTGCAGCCTTCTTTTCTTCTTTTCTTCTTTTCTTCTTTTCTTCTTTTCTTCTTTCCTTCTTTCCTTCTTTCCTTCTTTTCTTCTTTTCTTCTTTCTTGTTCTGTGTGGATGTGTGTGCACGTGTGTGCATGCAGGTGTAAAGCAGAGCAAGTGAAAGCAAGTGAGCGTGTGTGCAGGCCCCACATGGGTGGTTTTAACCATAAATCAGCTAAAAACACAATTCTAAAACATTCTTTTTACACCTGTTAGAATTTAACCTTAAAATGCGAAAAGCAGTGTCAGTTCTTACACATTTTTACGTATATTTGTGTATATTGTTCTATCTGTTCACATACGTGGTTCTATCTAGGAATGCTAACAAAATTCTGTTGTTTTAGTTATGTCTAGAGCCAAAGCACTGAACTTTTAACTAGGACTTAGGATACTTTACCCTGCTAAGGCACTTAAAGTGTTTAAAATATATTTCTACTTACTTGACACTAAAGCTTCTATTTCATATTTATGAGGTTTAATATACTTTAATTTCTCTAAAGGCTTTAATTCAACTTCTATATCCTTTTCTCCCTCTGTAAGTCTCAGAGGGGGTCTAATTTCTTGCAATCCAACAGGTTCTAGGTGACAGAAATAGTAAACTTTTAATGGTAAAAGGATGTGGCATGGTCTAGTTGAGGTGTTAGGGCATGCATTGGGGTTGATGACCTTGAAGATCTCTTCCAACGTGGTCTTTCTGTAATTCTGTGATTCTATGATTCTGTGATTCTGTGAACTCCAGATTTCACAGCAGATGCAGCACTGAATCCTCCACTGGGAAAGTTTTGTGCAGAGTTAAATCAGTTTGTCAGAGCTATTGCTGGTAAAATTCAGCCATATTTATTCACTTCCATTGTTTATCCAACCCTGTAAAAATAAATGGCACATGAAAGTCCTAATCTGAATAAAACCAATCTGTAAGCAAGGCACAGGCACAAATTCACTGAATATGAATGGATTGCAACAAGTTACTGTGTCTGCTCTGTTTATTGCCATCTGCCATCTGTTTGGAGCAATTGATACTCATCCGAAGAGCCCTGAAGCAACAGGCTTTGTAGCACTCACGTTTTCTCCAAATACCGCTTATTTTAGCCTGGAAACATTTGTCTCTCCCACCACAGGTGATCAGCGAGTTTGAAGCCTCTCCCGACTCATTTTCCTACAGAATCCCCAACCTGAGCCGGAATCGCCAGTACAGCGTGTGGGTGGTGGCCGTGACGGCTGCGGGGAGAGGCAACAGCAGCGAGATCATCACGGTGGAGCCTCTGGCCAAAGGTACAGGGACAGCTGCTCACAGCCTGCCAGGCTCCTGCCAGCCTAGCTGCTGCCAGAATTGGCACCCTCCGTGGCACCACTCAGGGTGGGATTTGTCAGGAGCAAAAGGCGAGGTGGCAACTGGAGTCACCAGAGAAGGGGTGACGTGCTCCTCCAGGGGGTAACTCACCAGCCTGCCTTAGAAGGGAATAATTTGCTTTTTGGAGCAATTTATATCTTCAGCTGTTGGGTACACGGGGTTTGCAGATGATGCCTCTCCCCCTCTGCGAATGTTTCTTTTCCTTGCTGTACAAGGTAACTTCGTTATCATTCCTTCCCTTAGTAATATCTCTTGTGTACTCCACGAGTACCATCTTCTGTATAAAATGGTCTCATTAACATAACTAAACTCTGAACAATTGTTCTCTACTTGCATTAGCTTTGAAGTTTGCTGCTTCTATTTCAGATATGATGAAAGGATAATGTGCCTCAAATCTTGAATATTTATTTCCAGCTGTATTAGTTGTTCTATTAAAAGATATTGCTGGGGCCTGTGAATTCTGCCTTTTGAGATGTGATGCTTGCAACATTTGAGCACCTTGGCATAGAAATGGAGGCCTAACATTTTGAAAAGCAAAATGAGAAGAGTCCCATCCCACTCAATCTCTACATGGGGTCTTCAATTTGATTTTTTTTTAACTACTCAACTTGGTACCATTACAGCCTGTGCCAGGATGGACAGAGAAATGCACAGATCCCTAGAGCTGCAAAATTTGATACATTTAATTGGCTTTACAGTTTTACAAGCCTGCTAATTCTTCACTTGGGTGTTTAATGATGTAAAGATGTAAAATAAAGTGTCTGGTGCATTATGATGACAGGTTCTTTTTGAAAAGGCTTTGCTGAACTTCAGCCTCATGCCACCAGCATGAAAGCACTTTCTGCATGGAAGAGCAAACTCCATCACCATGGGAACTCTCCCTGTTCCTACCTGCCTAGCTGGAACATCACCATTTTAATGATGGTAGATTAACATCAGAGCTGTTACCCAGGGCTGCATCAAAAGCAGTTTAGGCAGAGGGTTGAGTGAGTGGATTCTGTCCCTGTGCCCCCCCAGGTGAGCCCCAGCCCTGGGCCCAGCACAGGGAGGAGCTGGAGCTGCTGCAGAGAGCCCAGAGGAGGCAGCAGGATGGGCAGAGGATGGAGCAGCTCTGCTGGCAGCAAAGGCTGGCACAGCTGGGATTGTTCACCTGCACAGGAGAAGCTTTTGGGCTGAGCTCAGGGTGGCCTTGCAGGGCCTGGAGGAGCCCCAGGAAACCTGGAGAGAGACAATTCCCAAGGGATGCAGGGACAGCACACAGGGAATGGCTTCCCAGTGCTAGAGGGCAGGGCTGGGTGGGATTTTGGGCAGGAATTGTTCCTTGTGAGGGTGGGCAGGCCCTGGCCCAGAGTGCCCAGAGCAGCTGTGGCTGCCCCTGGATCCCTGGCAGTGTCCCAGGCCAGGCTGGACACTGGGGCTGGAGCAGCCTGGGACAGTGGCCCATAGCAGGGGTTTGGAACTATAAGATTTTTAACCTTCCCACCCAACCCTTCTAGGATTCTTTGATTGTCATGGGTGGTATTGCTAATTTTGGAGGGTACTATTTGAGGACATGACAGTTTTTCAGTGTGGAGAAGCTGCAAACAGGGTCTTCAGATAGGAAAAATCTGGAGTTTGTAGGATGAGTGCCCACTGCATTATGGACATCAGTGAGACCAAAGCTGAGATCCTAAAAGGGGGGTGAGGGGTGTAAAGACACCAATGAAGGAAGAAAAAATCAAGGACAAAGGGCAAAGGTTTCAATGTGCGCCTCCTTTGCTGTCACCTGTGTGTAATGAATGTGTGGTGATGAAAACAAAAAAGCAAACAAAAATAAGCATAAAAATCAATGCTCCAATAAGAGCAAAAATTATTGGACATGGTGCAATACTAATAGATTGAGGCCGCAGGCAAACCCTGCACAAAATGCAGTAGAAGTTCTCTTTTTCCATGCCCTGTGCATTTTAAAGAGAGGGGAATGTTCAAAGATGAACAGATCAATTCAGGCTTTGCAGGCACCAATATTTTATGACCTCAAGTTATGAGGAATTACAGTGTGCAATTGCTCTCTGTTTGCCAAAAATTGAGAAGTTGCAACTTGACCCACATGTACTTAAAACTGATCCAGCTTACCAGAATTAATTCTGCTCCTCTGAAGCTTATGTAACATAATCCATGATGACAAATAAGTGAACTTAAAAATAACTTTTATGAAAAGGCAAGATGACTTAAAAGAAAAAATAATTAATTACTTCAATATAGACTGGTCAGTCTGAAGAAGACTTTATTTCAAAGGACAGTAGAATGCACCCAGTCAACCTTAGAGTTTGCACTGATACTCCAATATAAAGTCTGAATTAGATGATGCTCAGGAAAAGCCTCTTACATGCACTTAGGACTGTAAAAGTAATGAATAATCCATTTGTGGAGGGTTTGATGGGTGCTAGGAATACTGATAGATAGCAATTTTATGAACTTTGGATGTAGCTAGGTTAGAAATTATTGTATCACACACTAAATTTCCTTTATGAATGAATCACAGGGCTTTTTAGGGAGCTGGGAGAAAGTGGTGATCAGTGCTGGGGGCAGTGGCTGCACAATGAGGAAGGATGGGCAGAGCTCAAAGCCTCAAAGACCTTTTTCACCCCACACTGTATCTGTAGCAAACAGCACATCCCAGGTTAGAAGCAGTTACAGCCTGATTTTGCCATAAGTTCCCAATGCAAAAACATCCTGTGGACCATTATTTTCTAGTTGTTTGCTTCCTTTTTTTTTCCTCCCCTTACTGCACAGTAACTGTCCAAGTAATGATACCATCATGACAGCTAATAAGAGTTAACTTTGAATTGAATTATGTCAACTTAATTATAACCCCTTTAAGAACTCCTTTGAGAACAATGAGCATGTCTAGATAGGGGTTTGATGTGAAATGGATAGTCCAATTTAAATGAAAGCTTAATTCAAGTTAACATTTCTTTCTTTCTTTAGTGTCTTCATTTCTCAGAACAGATTGTTATTCTCTGTAATTAACTGACAGAAATAATAAAAAAAAATCCCCAACAAACAGAAAATAATCATGGCAATGAAAAGTTCAGCCTCCACGTAAGCAAGCTGTGCTCCTGCCCCTCAAATTACTCTTCCCTGCTGACTTGAAAGAAGTGGGTTTAGAAAGACAAAAAGCCTTGCACGCACTTGTCCCCCTGATTTACTGACCATGACTGATGGGGAATGGCATTTGCTGCCAGTGTGACAAGAACAGATCCAGACCCCTGGCAATCTGATCCTCTGGGGACAACTCTCTGACTTCTGAGTTTCCCCTGCTTTTCTGAACTACCTGAGCATTGACTTTGAACTGATTTCCACCCCAGTCCGTGTTGCTTTGCGTGTTTAATGTTTTTAAATAATGTGGGGTTCACATGGCAGGACACACTGGTCTGCGTCTGGTTCATCAGACTGGAATACAGAGGATTTTAAAAACAGAATTAGGGTTGGATTGGGTTGGAAATCTCCTTAAAAATCATCCAGAGCCACCCCTGCCATGGCAGGGACACCTTCCACTGTCCCAGGCTGTTCCAAACCCCAATGTCCAGCCTGGCCTGGGACACTGCCAGGGATCCAGGGGCAGCCACAGCTGCTCTGGGCACCCTGAGCAGGACCTGCCCACCCTCTTCTGTGAAAGTAAATGAAAGAATCTCCTGACCCAGGGTATTCACTGTTGGATCTTTTATTTGTTTCAGGCTGAACTGCAGTGAACTGTCATAGCTCTTGCTCAGTTTCCTTCTGAAGTTCACCTTTAAAACACAGTTGTGTCCTCTAGAGGAAGAAAAATCCCTCTTGTGTTACAGCCTCTTGCAAAGAATTTCTGCCCATTTCTATTTCTGTGACAATAAATGTAGGTTGAAGGATTTGTAATTTAAACAAACAAACATGCAGAAAACTGCATTATCATAAGAGAGTGCACTGTTCTGTGAAGGAACCTCTTTATCTTCAATTAATAATTGGATAACTTGTAAAGAAAATAGGAACAGACACAGCCCTAATCCAGTGCCGTGCCATCAAATGTAGGGCTAGAGGGACGTGTGTAGGCATGTGGGTAGCTTTGATAACAAAGAAATAAACCCTGCAGCCTACCCATATGATTCCAAAAATTCCCATGGCTCAAAGGAAAGAGGTCTGTGAGATTCCAGGCTTTTGTACCCCATGAATGCCTGCTAGAATTTTGAACCTATTGCTCTGAGGTGGATTTCACTTGACATTTATTTCACTTCTAGTTTTCTTTGTGCACCTTTTTAGTAGTCTCAGGACATCATTTGAAGTTCAGCTATAACGAAAATTGGGCTTGAAAAATTTCCTGCTGTTTTACCATTTCTTTTAAAAGCCCTCAGTACATGGAAGGAATAAGAAAATCCATAGAAAGCTATGGATACTTTCACAAAAATAGTGCACTGTGCTTTTCTGATCATTTTCTGAGTCATGGTGTATCATCTTACCAGTGGCTTAGGCTCCTGTGAGATTTATGTTACTTCCACACATCTCAGTAAAATGAGGGATACAGGATATTGGAAACCAGGAGCTATGACATAAATGTTGCACTTTCAACATCTGATGTGCAGCCTATGAGTTCTTAAGGAAGAATTCACGTTGAAATAACTATTAAGAACAAAGGGATGTCATAGAAAGTTTGCTCACAGTGGTGCCATGCCTTGCTGAAGGCTTCAGCTGGATTCCTGTATTCCACATATTTTGTCCTACAGGAAATAGAAACAGTTGGGAGTAGCCTGATATTTCAAGAAACACTGGAAATGTGGGAAGGCCATGGAGAAAATGATTAATAGTGAATTTTAAATGAATTTTCAGATTTCATGTTGCAGAGGGAATTTTGCATTGGGCAGAAATCTGAGCAGTCCAGATGCTCACAGATGTTTTGCAGATAGAGCTGACAGCATCTCCTGCTGCTTTTCAAGGATGGCATGAGAGCCAGGGGCACCTCCTGCAGCAGAACTTGGCACCACTGACGACAAATGTGACTTCTAACACCAACTTCAGCAGAGTTAGCATTTCACTCTGTGTCTCTGGGTGCTCTGAGCTCTTTTTTTCTGTTTGAGTTACTTTGGTTAATTAGCCCATGGTGTGGTGGGTTGTCACTGAAGGGTCGGTCACGACACACAATAACAACCAAAAGGTTCCAAGGCAGAAAAAGCTTTTATTTTCCTTGTATTTTCCATTTTAACCATTCCTTACACCAAAGGTGTGCACTTCACTCATTGGTTAGTAAAAGGTATTTTGCTTGTCCATCAAATCTCTGTATTCTTGGTTAGTTTACATATTATGTTCACTGATTCTCAGGAGACAGATTTATTGTTTACTGCAGGTGCAGCTGTTTTTCACCAAGGAATAGTTTGTTGTGTTAACAAACTCTTATTTTCAAGACTATTTTCACGTGACAACTTGCAAGCTACTTAGCTACACCCAGAAGGTACAAGCTAGCTGTTAATTTAGCAGAGCAATGCCTGATTTTATGAGGTCTTTCATAATTTATCTATGTGTTTACCACAGTGGGTTGACCCAGGCTGAGTGCCAGACACCAACCAGAGCTTCTCTGTCGCTGCAAAGGGGAGGGAAAATATAACAAAGGTTCATGAGTTGAGATGAAGACAGAGACCACTCACAAAGCAATGTCGGGGCAAAACAGACTCAAATTAGAGATATCAACTGAATTTATTATCAACAAAATCAGAGCAGTGAGAAGAAAACTAAATCTTAAAAACACCTTCCCCATACCCCTCCCTCTTTCCCAGCTCAACCTCCTCCTCCCCAGCAGCACAGGAAGGTGGGAATAGGGGTTACAAGCAGTTCATCACGTCTGCTGGACATGGGGGAAGCTTCTGGCAAGCTGTAACCTCCCCACTAGCAAAGCCTGGCCTTGCAAACCCATCACAGACGTGGGAGTACAGCCCTGTGTAAGTGTTCTCCAGAAAATGTTATCTCAGGAGTGCCCAGGTGGAAAACCAGCCTGATCCATGAGAAATTTTGCACCACTCTGGTGTCCGACCTTCCCAGGGCACCACAAACCAGGGCTCTGCCCCAGCAGGGTTAAAAACCTCAGAGCTCTGCCAGGAGGGACCCCCAGCTGCTCTTTAGCCAGGACAGGACATGTGGATGATTTGATGGAGTGCTGCCCCACTACTCAGCCTTCACTCTGTTACCTAAATAATCAACTGTTGGGTTTGCTGCTTTTGCAGAAATTCCCCCGAGCTAATAAAGTCCTTTTAACCCAGCCATGATGAAAGAATAAGCTGAAACTCTTCAGGTCTTGCTTCCAAGGTTGTTTTCTTTTTCTTATCTATAACATTCCTTCTCTGTCCTGCCGAGGTCTTTCTGGCAGGACAGCAGAAGGCAAACTCCTCATCCTTGAGGCAGTGTTTATCTTTTATACTAAAAACTACATTTACATTATTTACAATTACTTTCCAGTACCTATCACCTATGTTACACAGTCGGTCTCTACTCTAAACCAATCACCCGTGTCACCATCACAGCAGAAATTGAGACAGTGAAGAAGAAGGAAGAAACCCAAAAAGCCACAAGGTTCCTCCATCTTGGCCTCACACACTAAAAGCCCAAAATCTACTTTTACACCTTGTGACAAACTTATTATTACTCTATTCAAACTCTTGTGACCTGTAATTCTTTTAAGGTTGGCAATTGTTCACATGGGCTAAAATCCAAACCACAGGTGTTTTGGGCTCTGTTCCAGGGTCTCTGAACCCCCTGCCTGGGTTTCTGAGCCTCCAGGACAGTCAGAAACAAGCTCTGGTTCCCACAATCAACCTGTGCTTTAGTTAAAATTTTGACCAGAGGAAAAAAGAAACTCTAGAGAAGCTTGGCCTTCAGCTGTGCTTGAAAAGAACATAGGCAACACAGTCCAAAGTGATTGTATAATCTGTGAAATCTTTCCTTTCTGTGAATATCTCAAGTCCCATTGCAGCCTACTCAAGTAATTTTGCTTAATTTTTCAAGGCCTGTTCTTTTATGCATGAATCTTTTTCCAGATTAACTGTCCCAGTTATATTTGATGCCGGGTCTCATTTTCATGTTTTCCTAATTGGAGCAAAATGGATTATTAAGTATAAATTCTGATCGGTGTGCACGACTGAAGTAGATCAGGACTAAAAATACAGTATTTTGTCTATCTGTATTCAGAATGTGCCTTCAAAATGTCTATTTAGAGGCCAGCAGAAAGTCTATTTCTATCAAGGGTCATTCTTGAGGAATAACAAATGAAGTTCTGATACAACCTATAAACTAAAAATGCACAAGTGGTGTTTTTTAATATATATTTAGGTGATCTGAGAGCTGATAAAAACTGATTTTAGTTTGCTCACATTTGTGGATTTCTGATATAAACTACAATGTACTAATATACGTGAAGGTTTGCTTTGCTTAATATCAAAATTGTTGTAGAAGAGATGAGTCAATAATTTGGTTTATATGAGACACTGTCTACCGTGGACAATTCTTGCTGGAAATGTCAAGAAAAGCATCCCTTGGACATAATTTTAATCCATAATTACTACTCCAAAATATATAAAAGTCAGTAAAGATGATAAATAACTGGTTTGCTCTTTTTCTCTACAAAAATTCTTTCAATCCCATGCCTCCTCTCTCTTTAAGTTACTTGTCTTCCAGGTGCTGAAACTGATATTTTGCTTGAATAAATAGCTAATATTATGGGTTAAAGGAGTTAGTACCCTAAAAAACACAATTTTTAGATTGGTTTGGTTGTCCCCCTTTAATTGTGGGTGTCTCTATTTCCCTTCCAAGGCCTGTATGAGCAGACACCTCACTTCATTCTCTCTTTCTCTCTCCCTCCCAGCTCCTGCCAGGATCCTGACGTTCAGCGGGACGGTGACAACCCCCTGGATGAAGGACATTGTCCTCCCTTGCAAAGCCGTGGGAGACCCAGCTCCAACAGTCAAATGGATGAAGGATAGGTAACCAGCAACTAAATGTACAGCTGAGATAAAGCCCATTTCCTTAAAATCCTGAGGGTTGGGAGGGTCGCTGGCAGGAAGGAGAAGGGCTGTTCGTGATCTACGTGGTCACAGTAGATGAGGAGTTTAGAAATTCCTTCAGCTAATTGGCTGTGGTGATTGCAGGGCATCAGAGGCAGAAAAAATAATGAAAAAGGGATAAAATTTTACATTCAAAATGTAAAACTCTAGAAGTGTTTTTGGTTTATCCATGGGCAGATAGGAAAGTTTTATTCTGAGAGAGCAGAATACACTGATTTGTGCTGAGGTGGGCAGTAAATGTCTTGCACATATTTAATTTTCCATTATTCTGTTTTCAGCTTCAGTTTCACAGTCTGACAGAGCCTCTTGGAAACACACATGGACAATCATTTTCATCCAAGCACTGTGCAAGCAGGGAAACTACAGTGCTATGAAACCATCTTGTGCATTGATATAAATACCTGTGATTTCATAAGGGTGAACTTGTAGCCAGGACCTACCTTAACCCTTGTTTCAGCATTTTTATGAAATGACTAGTTAAGGAAAGAGCGAATTTCTGTTTTCACTCACACTAGCTCCAGGAAAAGTACATTTTTAAGCAAATTATAGATGTTTCCCAACAGAAAATATTCCTTTGCAACCTTATTGAAGCGACACGCCTCACCTCACACCTTTTCCTCTCTTTCCATTCTTAGCTGCTTCAAAAAAAAAAACAAAAAAACAACAAAAAAACTCCACTTGTGAGTAATTTTGATTGTAACTTCTTTAATGTATGCACTTTGTTTCCTGTGAGGCAGTAACGGGACACCCAGTCTAGTGATGATTGATGGGCGAAGGAGCATCTTCAGCAACGGCAGCTTCGTCATCAGGACTGTGAAAGCAGAAGACTCTGGCTACTACAGCTGTGTGGCCAGCAACAACTGGGGATCAGATGAGATCATTCTGAATTTGCAGGTACAAGGTAAGGCTGTTGGATCCACCTCAGAAATGTTACCGTGGCTTTAAAGTGCTGCTGGTAAATGCAGAGGTGTGTCTGTTTGAAACGCAAAATATTCCTGTTTATGTGTGTTAGTGCAAATCTAATTCTTCCAAATTAATACATAAATCACTCTGACTCAGCCATGGGCGTTTTATGATCTAGAAAATGGTGCTTCTGGTGAAACAATTCACACACTTAGGTCTCTATGTGAGCTTTTGTAAGATTGACAACCATGTGTTTGCATTCAGTTATCTTCAAGTTCTTCAAACAGAAAGTATCTATCAGCTTCTGCCTTTTCCTTACAAATATCACATGTATCATTTTAATATTACAAAATTCAGAAAGATGTGAAGGCCTTTAATTTAGCTCCTGAAAAGCTATCAGCAGAAATTTGCCTCTGTATTGAGACCTTGCACAAAAACTTCATTATGCAGGTGCAGAATTTTATTATGAGGTGAATATGAGAAAGCACTGGAAATGAAACATCAGTACCCCTCCAGCTAATGCATTTTTCCAGCTACATTTTATATTCATGTTGAAAATCACAAAGTGCATCCAGGATAGTGTTGATATGTACAAAAGCAGGGACAATATAATGTAAACGAAGAGTAAAGTGAAGCAGAGCCTGTGTATTCATATACAGAGAATTCCCTGTGCAGATTTAGTGCTCACTTGCACTAAAACAGATCCTGCAAATGCTTCAATTGACTGCAATTTTTTTTACCAGAGTGGGCCATCACTCTCCTGGATTTGGAATTTAAAATTCAAGTGCAAATACATGAGAGCACAGAGAGGTTGTTTCAACTGCTGTCCCCCTCTCTCCCTGCATAAACCATTCCACTAAGCCTTGGAACAAACATCATGGCAGATATTGGCATATATCAGCTTCCCTGCAATCCAACAGAAACTAAAGATGCTCTTCTGCAATGTTTGAAGCATGACCACAACAGGAAGTAGGGAGAGAAAACACCATCAAATGGAAACCTTATATTTATATTTCACTAAGTACTTCTGTAATTGCATATATTTGCTGTTATTGAGCTGCAGCAACTAAAAGCAAATCAATACTACTTCCCTAAGGGACAGACAAAGAGTGGCTTTTAATATGTGGGACCATCATTTTTTGTAGTTAGGGTGAAGCTGTGATGAAAGCTTTTACAATAAATCTTTCCCAGTGTAGTGTGTGCAGTCTCTCCCCATGGAATCAGCCAAGTCACTCAGAATAACAGAACAAATCCATCTCACAAAGGGAATTTTCCTTTAGAGTATAAACTGTCTCTTTTGTTTTCTTCAGCCCTCTTTGGCCCTGTGAGGGCAAAAAAAATTGACTTCTCTTTGGACTAATCCATAGCTGGAAACCAGCAGACTCTGCCTTCTATCAGCCCCCATTATTCTGCAATCTGTTGGCTCCGACATGAGTCGGGAGCTTTCCCTGGAGTTTCACTCTGCAGGAAGAGCTGCCCCTTAAGCATGGACAGTGTCCTCTGGCAGCAGAATGCTGGACACAGCAGAGCATTCTGGACTTCTGTGCTGCCTGGTCATGGGACTGTGTCAGGACAAGGGCAGCTCCTGCCAGCACGGGTCACTGACACCACCACCCTCTTCTCTCCCGTGCCAGAGGAGCTGTGGCCATCCTGTTGTCTCTCCTCCCCACTCTTTCATCCCATCTTTGCCCCTGTTTCTTGATCCTTTCCAAGCATGGGCACTGTCCATACCTCACTCCTCATTCTAGGGGCAGCAAAGCTCAATTTTGTCTGTGTTTCTGACAGTAAAACATTCCCAGTGCAGTTCCCTGTGTCAATTCCTTGTCCCAGTTTTCCCTATCCAGTTTAACCTGTTGGGATGTGGCATGGCTCCTTCTTTACTCTTTAATGCTGGAAGAAATTCCTCCAGTGAGGGTGGGCAGGCCCTGGCCCAGGGTGCCCAGAGCAGCTGTGGCTGCCCCTGGATCCCTGGCAGTGTCCCAGGCCAGGCTGGACATTGGGGACAGCCTGGGACAGTGGGAGGGGTCCCTGCCCATGGCAGTGGATTGGAATGAGTTGATCTTGAAGGTCTTTTCCAGCCCAAACCATTTCATGATTTTCCTCCGAAGGAAGCTGGGAACTGGGAAGTGGATGAGAGTTGAAGCAGTTTTATTCCTGTGCTCAGTCAGCAGCTGGTCCTTGGAACCTTGATCTTCCATCCCCCATAATGTTTATGGGGAGCAGCAGAACAGAAGTGTTTCCAGTCTTTGCTGACAGGGGTGGGAATTCTTTATACCAAAAGCCTCAGTGGTTTGGAAGAGGATGGATCTGCCCCCAGTCACAAATCTATCTATGATACCTAATTAACTCTCCCATTTGCACTGGCAGAAGCCCTTGATTTGCACTTTTTTTTCATTTTTGCCATAATAGCCTGCAAACACAGGAATGAGTCATCATTTGCTGTTCCTGCCACTAAAATTTTATCTTCTCCCCACAACAGATATCAAAAACAATGAAAATTAATGGCTGAGTAGCTCATGTGCAATTGAGGCCTAACGGGACAGAAGCAAAAAAAAAATTCAGAGAAAAACTAAGGTTAAGAATTGAAAGGCAAAGTTGTACATAAAATTAGATAAAAAAATGAGAGCTTTTCTGTTCTTGTCTTAACCAAGGATGTCAGCTAAACAGACACTTTGACAGAAATCATTTGCATTTTTTGCAACTCAAAACAGCTATTTGATAAATGACTGTTAGAAGTGATTAAGATTGTGTCAAACCATTTGATTGCATTTTCTATTTTTGACTATTTCCCATCTAGTTCCACCAGACCAGCCAAGACTCACTGTATCCAAAACTACATCTTCCTCTATCACTCTTTCCTGGATACCTGGAGACAATGGTGGCAGTTCTATCCGAGGTAATGTAATTCAGGTTAATTTCTGCTTCATGCTATATTATCTTATGTTGATAGGATTAATATACAATTATGAATGGCTCAAAAAAAGGAAAAAAAGTAAAACAACCCAATCTGTAATACTGTCAACCCTTAATGTGCACTCTCATGGTGATAACAGCTTTCAGTAAATTGCAGTTTGTCTTTGTGGTGGTTTATTCACACATTTAATCACTTTCTCCTCAGCTGTTATGACAGTTGCTCTATCTGATTTTCCAGACGTGTAATCTCTAACCACTCCTTTTGGAGGGTCCAGGTTCATCATCTGGTTGTTGCTGATTGAAGGGTCCTTAGAAATATCCATCCTTTTCTTTTCCCCTTGAAGCCATCATAAAAAAAAATTTATTTAAGCTGTTGTCAGGGTGGGCAAAATGCCTTGCCTGGTATCATTCATTCAGGGGAGAGCTATATGATTCCCTGCACATGGGATTTTTTTTCTTTTTAAGTTTTATTGGGTCTTTAAAATGCCTCCCTGAGTTACCTGAAGGATTTGTGATACCATCACCATCCCCGCTTTCCCCCCCAGGTTACATCCTTCAGTACTCAGAGGATAACAGTGAGCAGTGGGGCAGTTTCCCCATCAGCCCCAGTGAGAGATCCTACAGGCTGGAAACCCTGAAATGTGGCACCTGGTACAAGTTCACCCTGACAGCTCAGAACGGGGTGGGGCCGGGGCGCATCAGCGAGATCATCGAGGCCAAGACTCTCGGCAAAGGTGCGTTGGTTCTGTCCCCTCCCCTCCAGCTCCTGCTGGAGATCTTGGTGAGAAAACAGGCTTGGGTGTTTCAGTATCACTTGTAGTTTGCTGTATGAGNAATCACTAGCTTTGGAAACATTCACAGCTCTGTCCACGGCTGTGACAAAAAAAGGTTGTGGCTGTGGGACTTGAAGCCCGCACAGGCTGATGTTCTGTCCTTTTTTCTCTAATTTTTTTCTAAGATGGGTTGGCAGATATTTGGTGAGAGGGTGTCTGCACTGTCACAGGCTTTAGCAATTCCAACTATTTCATTGCCATGAGGAAATTGTCTCTTCTCTTCTTATAAAAATTCAGGGGTTTATTTGTCTGGATGTTGAAGGAAGGCAGGGAGTATATTTCTGTATAAAGGAAATGGAGCCAATGTCTGATTTCTACTCCAAGCCAGGATTGCAAGAGTGTGCAAGCAGCATCCTCTGAACTGGATAAGTGTCAAAAATAAAGGAAAAGTTTGCGTGAGGTTCTGCAAGGCAAAACAAACCAAATTTTTTAAATGGATATTTGGATATTTTTTTCCATGTATTGATTTGAAAAGATGCATTTGTGAGTCTGGGACAAAGTGGGAAAAAACATTTAAGAAGGAGGAGGGGAGGAAAGTTGAATCTATAGATACTGAGTTAAAGCTAGAGTCAAAGCTAGAAATTATTCTCCGAATTTTACCTTTTGAGAGGTTTTATCTGTAATACTTAAGCATTTTGCCCGGAATATCCCACTGCCTCTAGAGCCACAGTTTTCCAAGGAGCAAGAGCTCTTTGCCAGCATCAACACCACGCGGGTGAGGCTGAACCTGATCGGCTGGAACGACGGCGGCTGCCCCATCACCTCCTTCACCCTGGAGTACCGGCCCTTTGGGACCACGGTCTGGACAACAGCCCAGAGGACATCCCTGTCCAAGTCCTACATCCTCTACGACCTCCAGGAGGCCACCTGGTACGAGCTGCAAATGAGGGTGTGCAACAGTGCTGGCTGTGCAGAGAAACAAGCCAAATTCGCCACGCTCAATTATGATGGCAGTAAGTATTATCTGGAATTTACGCCTCAAATACTGTTTTACTTGAGTTTCGTATGTGATTTTTTTTTTTTTTTTGCTCATCTTCCATTTTTTCCCCTCACAAACCCCATTTTGAATCTGCTAGCCGTGCTGTCAGAGAGGTTAAAGTCTCAAAGATGTAAAATAGCTCCTGATTTCCTGACAGTAGGCTTCCAGGCAGAAAAGAGGAATTGTTTATTTGTCCTCACTTCAGAAAAACTCCGAAGTCAATCAGCCATAAGACACATAATCATAGGACATTAAAAGCCATTAGTTCCAGTGCTTACAGGGACCTTTCCTAGTATTTCATGCATCTTTTCCATGAAATTTTAGTCTTCCATGGAATTTGCTCCTGCAGCTGTTCACAAGGGTGTCTGGCCTCGTTGCTATTCCCAGTGACACAGCCCAAAACTCATTATGGGACACATTGGAGCAGCCAAGCAGGTTGTCCTCTGGGAGAGCCTCTGGCTAACAACCTCCAAGGGCAGAGCAATGGCAGTGCAATCATCCCTGTTTACAGACAGGGGACAGTGAAACTAATGGCCGTGACAGATGGCTCTGTCATGCCCAGCAGCAGGACACTGACCATGAGGGAGTTGTTGCATCCCGCCCTTCTGCCAGGGGTTACTGCCCACCCTGCAAAGCCCAGGGCACCAGGGCAGCAGCAAAGGTGCCAGTTTGTCACTCCCTGCAGCTCAGGTCCTGCCAGGCTGGTTGAGAGGGATGGTGGCACACGCGTGCTCCCGGTGGCTCCGGAGTGGGGAGCGCCTGCGTTCCTGGCAGAAAGGCAGCACAGATGGCTCCAGATGGCAGGCTCTCGAATGGCTCCAGTGGGAATTGCCAGAGCTTTTCTGGAGACATCCAGTGTAAAACCTTGCTGCGTTGCCAGGGATGTTGTGCTGGATTGTGCAATTGCTTGGTGACATCTGTAGTGTTAAATTAAGCTACAGTATTGGTGAGCAAGTTCAGACAAGAGCTGATGGTTGTGACAGCACCAAATTGGTAATTGTTTGTAGCTCTGTGTTGGTAGCACGCCTCCACATGAACATCACCACTCCTGTACAGCTCAGGGGTCATTCCCAGGCAGAAATGTGGGATATGATATAGGCAGGGTTTGAACCTCAGAGCCTCACACATCCTCTAGTGCTCTACCAGCCTTTGTGCTGGGTACTCAGCAGTTCTTGCACATAATTAATCACACATGCCCTCTCTCTTTGCAAAAATATCATTTTTGGCGAGGTGCCACACAAGTCCTCATGTTATTTCAGACATCTTGCCTCAGCACTCCAGAGGCCCCGAGGTAACCAGGATCTAAGCAGTTACTACACAAATATTCCAGGTCTTTCCATGCAGGTGAAGGACTTGTTTTACTGAGAAGTGTAGCTGTTGTCAATAAGAACTCTTTCAAGTATTATGAGTTAATTTCTTGTCATTTTATTTAGCCTATCCTGTTTTTGATTTTTTTTTCCAATATCTTTCCACAGGCAGCATTCAGTTTTCAGTTGCTGTGTTATAATCACATTTATTTGATTGGGGCAATCTTAAGCCATACCTTAAAATGAATTTCTATCAAAATGAAGATCCAGAGCCTTAAATTTCCACTTGTAGCACTCAAATCAAAACTATGCTTACAATAATCTGTTCTAAAATGTTGTCATGCTCTGCTCTTTGATTGGATGATGATACTTACCCTGGTGTCACACATTGTGACCTGCATACCCTTTGATTTTATATGTTGCTCTGTAGCATCTTTAAAAGACATAAAATGAAACAGTAAAAAATGTTTGCAGGATTAAATTTCCTGGGCCATTGCTTCTGGTCAGCTAGAAAATTTCCCCTTTGTGATACTGCTGGTTTTGTTTGTGAAGAGTGCTTGGCCAGGGCTTTATTGTGCCTTGGAGAAGTAAAACGAGCTCAAATTCTGACCCTGAGGTTATGAGAGGAAAACATGGATGGAAAAGCAAATTTCAGTTTTCAGATTTTCTAGATTTGATATGTTTGACTCAGAATTGAAATTATAAACTGATGATGATTATCATTATCATCATTCTTACCAGTTTTTGATGCAGAAATTTTTGATTTCATAGGCAGGGAGTTTATTGTTTGCAGAAAACAGCCAGTGGAAACTTCCTGGCCAGCTCCACTTTTGAGTCCTGCCTCTCCCTTTGATTCAGCCTGTGATGTGAGATTAGCCCCTTCCAGCTTCCAGGGGTACCAGCTGCCCTTTGGATAAAGCAGATACAAGAGCAGCACTTTGAAGATTAGATAATACAGTGTATGAAAGTTCTGGGATGCCAAATGCTAAGCACAAGCTTAGAAGCTTTAGCAGCCTTAAGATAAAGCCTTTGTAAAGTTTGCAGAAATCCCAGAGTTACGTGGTTTTGGGTCACTTGGCTGCGTGTGGGAGAGCTCCTGAGGAATATCATGGCTCAGCATCCTTCCCCTCCAATCTCTCCGTGCTGAATTAGGTCAGAAGGTTAATGACAAACCTACGTGCAGCTTTTTGCTCTCTGTTCCTGGGCATTTCAGGAACCATTTCCAGCTTACAGGTTTGCTGACCTCCCTGCCCCTTGTTTTTTTCAGAAGCACGCAATCCATAAAGAGATATTTTTAGCCCTGTGCTGCTGCAGTTGTGGATCATTGCAAAGGAGCTTCCCAGCTTGGGGATGAGCTACTCTGTAGCCCTGGCATTAAATCAGATCAGCTCTAAACTCTGCTAATTGGTTCTGACCCACCCAGGCACTCCCTGCCGTGAAGGACACAGGAAAACACTCCTGAATTCACAGGGTGCAGTGGGAGATGCTGCAGCCAAGGGGAAAAAGGGGGCAGAGACATTAAAATTACAATTTCTGTGAGGCACCAATCAGGCTGACAAAGGGTGATGGTGAACCGACCTGGGAAACAAAACAAACCCTCCCCATTTGCCTGGGACTGAGTCCTGAAAAAAGCTTTGACCACCTTGCTCCCAGCCAGCACCTAGAATGACAGCAAATGTTGAAATGGTGTTTTCCCAATAGCAGGATTAATTTTTGGTAATTTTTAACGCAATTGCTGAAAAGCAGCACATGGGTGATGTGGAAACATACATTGTGATTTTTTAATTAAGCTTCAACTGCCTGTTTATAATGTTGAGAGGTTTGCATTGGCCTAGAGAGAGGTGTGGATAATGATAATCACATATCTAAACACTTCAGGTTTAAGTGAAATAAAGGCCACTCATCATTTGATTTTCATCAAAGTATTAAGGAAAGAAAGACATAATTTTAGGCAATCTTGAACCTAATGGTCTCTGTGACTGTAATTCAGAGAAAACTTTGGCCCTTTAGTTTCCAGGAGGGTTTAGGAGGAATTAGAGACAGTTATTAGTGTTTCCTCCAGGAGCTTGAAGTTCTTTCTGTTTCTTCATCTAATAATTTTATTTGCCTTTAAAGTAGTGCAAAATCTGTGTCTCAGGGCAAGATGAAAATATCCTGCTGTGTGTTCAAGAAATAGAAAATTAGAAAAAAAAAATTATGGGGAAGAACTGCAATGGAACATTAGAAAAATATTCCAAATGCAATTCTAAGAAAACAAATTTTCCAAAGTACCTAATATAGGTTTGGATGGTTGTAGCTTTTCTTTTTATCTTTGTCCCTTTAGGGAGCTGCTCTTCCCTTTATATGCAGCTGAAATTGCTCTTCTGAAAAAAACAGGACTTAGGATTCTACATTTTCACTGTGGTTATGGCACTCACACTGTACTGCATCAGATCTCAGTTTTTTATTCTGATACTGTATAGCACATAATGAGATATAACTATATCCCTTAATGCAGCAATTAAAATGTAAAAAAAAAAGATGTGCCTGTTTTTCTCTCTCACCCTCCTTTCCTTTTAGCAAGTAAGTAGCCACTTTTATGTTTCAGTAGCTGGTTAAAATTTAATAGCTTCTATCCAAAGTCATCACAGTTCACAATACTTACGTGTTTCTACGCATTTCAAGCAAATCTGCATTTTATAGCCTCATTTGTGGTTGCATTCAGCAGCTTAATAGTAATCAGGAAATAAGTGAGAAAAGTCTTCCATGACTAAACAGCCTTCCACAGAAGGTGCTGCATTCTTCTCACGTCCCTTAGAGGTAAAGAAGAAAAGAATTGAAAAGTTCAAGTATTATATATCACCAGGAAGCCAGGTATATTCAAAATGCAAATATGTCCCAGAATGAAAAAGTGAGCTGCCTGCCAGTAGTTGGTAGATTCATTTCCCTCGTTTCCCTCTCAAAATTTGATTGTTTCTATCCAGCATTACTCTCCTGTTTTACTGATGAGTGTAATGTCAGACAGTCTTTAGCAGATTAGTATCAGGTTGGTTGTCTGAATTTCAGATCACTATCACTGCTGCACCCTCAGAATTGATAGCAGAGTGTTTCTGTGCTATGGATTAATCTGATGCATGTGGCACAAAATGAGCTTTGTCAAATGAGTTCCTTGCACAGAAAAGCCCTGCAGAAATGTCACAGTGCTGCTATTTCCCCATAATAATAAGGAATAATAGACATAGGGAGGAATTCTGAGGTCTCTTACAGCTTTTTAATAATTTAATAGGACTCAAAATTAATCATAGGATTTGACTTCATATCAGACATGGTTTTCCTAAATCAATGCCTGCAATTCTCCTGGATTTCTGATAATCTCTGTCTCTGCAGTCAGTCCCTCATTACCACGAGCCTGGTTATGTGTTCATGTCCATTAGACACACAAATGTAAAATCAGAAAAATCCTGGAGAGTGTTAATGTGCCTTATTCCCTGAGAACTCCCTTTTTCATCCTCCTTAATTGGCCTCTAATTCCATGTCCCTGTTTCCAGGTACAATCCCCCCTCTCATCAAGTCGGTTGTGCAAAGTGAGGAAGGGCTGGGAACCAACGAAGGGCTAAAGATGCTGGTGACCATCTCCTGCATCCTGGTTGGGGTCTTGCTGCTCTTTGTGATGCTGCTGATCGTGAGGAGGAGGAGGAGGGAGCAGAGGCTGAAGAGGCTGCGAGGTAAGGTGGTGTCTGTGGAATTCTCTCTGCCTGAACGTGAAAATAGGAGTGACCAAAGTGTGCAATCCCCAGCTGGGATCACTTTCCTGCAATACAGAACAGAGTGTGTGTGTGTTCTCTACAGAAATTCTTCCTTTTTCATTTGGTCATAAGTTTCTAAAAAAAAAAAAATTATTAATATATCCATTGTTATTATTTTGCATGGGGGGAAGGAAAATATTTCTCATTGGAAAATAATTCTCATTTGCTTTCCTTTTTTTTTTTGTTTGCTTCCCTTGATGATCTAAAAGTGGATTTTTTTGAAGGATGAAATCAGATGTTCTGAAGACAAGAGAATCTCAGTTCTCCAGCAGATGTTAAACATGATTTCCAAATTATAAAACAAAAGTTGCAGATATTAGTAGGATAGAACACACAACCAGTTATTCTCAGATTTATTATCACATTTTTCCCATGATTTTTTATACTAGAGCTTATACAACACTTCATTGTTCACTGACCTTTCATTGTCACTGATCTGTATTTTCTGCTAATCCTTATTCAAATTCAATTGTTTGTTATGTGAATAAGATTTAGATCTGTGAATTCATTCAGCTTTATAATTTTTCTAGCAAAAACCTCTGGCTGAACCACAGCCAAGTTTTTTACCCTTGCAGTCTGACACTGCTACTCTATGGCTTTTGCACTGGCAAAAGATATTTTGGGAAGGTATTTAAGACAAAAACTTTAAAATCCAAACCTGAATTAATAGTAAAACAATTTATCATCTGCAAAAAATAAGCCTAATCTCTTCCAGGAGCCACCAAACTGATAAGTTATTTGTATTTTAACCAAAATGTGATCATGGTACCCATTAAAACCAGAGCCAGCCCTATGTTTTCCTTCTGACCTTCTTACTTGTCTCTCTTTTGTATCTAATTTTGTCCTTTGTAACAATATTTTGAAGTTAAAAAAAAATAAAAGACAGAGGGCATGGGCAAATTCACATATAAAGGAGGACAACCAACCTTATGGTTCATACACAGCCTGGACATCAGGACATCTGGAAGCTTTAGCTTGCAAAATCACTCTTTTTTCAAAACTTTATAAACCATTTACCTTCCTAGATTTGGAGATTTTTTCATTTAAAAAAATGTGGTAAAGAAAAAGAAAGTGTTATCTTCTCAGAAATACTGTGGAATTCCATACAGTAATGAGCAGGACATCTCGAGCCCTTTGGCTCTAGAAAATTATGTCTGTGCACATTATTTTTTTCATGGTTAATTTACAAGTATTCATAGAATCTTGAGTTCCAGTCCCTTGAGGAAGGCTGATGACCAGGGTGGCTTTTGCACAACATAAAATTTCTCTGAACTATTTCCTCTCAGAAATGAGCAATTTAGAAAAATATCAGAGCTTCGCTTAAACATAGGCAGTGGAAAAGATTTCATCAGTACTTCTGATAAAAGAAATCAGTATTTAACTACCATTTCTGTAAAAGTTGTGTCTCAGCTGAATTTGTCACACTACAGCTCCACAACCCATCTGCTCCTGTTTTATTTCTCTGCAGTACAGAAGTTCTTTTTTGTATCATTTTCAGTCTCCAAGGATATTCTTTCCACACGGTGGTAACCAAGTCATTTCTTAATGCTTTAATTGGGAAATGAAACAGATTAATATATTTTAATTTTCCTGTGTAGTTTCCCATCATTTACATCTTTAACATTTTATCCATTGAGATAATTTGCCAATTTTTTGATTGCTCTGCAGCAGGGAAGCATTCCCTGTTACACAGCCCTGGCTTGTGTTCTTGATGTATGACCTTATAATCCAGATTATTTTCTTAATGATCTGGCTTTCCTTACATGATTTTCCTTATATTTTAACCACCAAATTCTTGTGTCATTTTCAAACTTTTATCAGATATTATTTACTCCAGACCACTGATAAATTTCCCACACAAAAAATTCTGAATAATGATTCTCTGCTTCAAATTGGAGTCTGGATATGTTGAAATCCATGTAAAATGGTTGCTGTGTTAATTTTTGCATCATGCTACATTATGTTAAAATACTTTGAGTTACCAAAACTTTCTTTCAGAGAAGCATAAATATGATCTTTTAATGTTATTTAATCATATTACAGTGAGACTTTTTCTCAATGTCATTAATTCTCAGCAAATTTTAATCTCATTTTAAAAAATCCACTTTGTTTGACATGGCTGCTTGACCACAAGCCTGTATTGATTGGCCTCAATTATCCTTTTAATTAATTTCATTAAGCTTCACTCAGGTTTTTTTTTATTATTTTGTGCATTGCCAAGATCAGACTGATAGGGCTTCGGTAATTCAGAATTTTTTTTGCTCTCTTTTTTTGAATACTGATCCCTTGTTTAACATTTTCTGCTCTTCTGGAAGTTACTTCATGTTCTAAAAGTTTTCCTGACAATAAGTATTGCTGCTCCAGAGAACTCCTTACTAAGCTGTCTAAAACAAATATATGCATCAGTTTTTCTGATGTCCTAACTAAAAGATAAATTATTTGCTCTAGTAATCATTGTGATTAACTTTCATATAATTTTTGAAAGGGAAATATCACATTATCACTTGGTTTGTATGACCAGGTGTGGTTTCTTTGAGGCACAATATTCTTTTTTCCTAAATCAGAATTTCCTCTAGTCTACATCAGAAAAATAATTTCCACAGTGGGACCTTCTAAAATAATTTGTTCAATTTACAGATGTAACTCTTGCTTTTGTGGCTGCAGATTTGCTTTTCTTGACCTGTTTGCCAAGGAGGAGAGGGAATTGCAGGTTTATTTGCAGTGTGCCCTGCATGCAAACATTTGTAACCCTGCTTAAGGACAGAGGGTTTGAGTTCCAATTTCCTTTGAAGAACAGCAGCCTCTCCATTCCTGATCCTTTTACCACTTGTCTGGATGTAGGGACAGTTGAACATTTTTCTTCCTCCTTGATAAAGAAAGCAGAGTTCTCAGCAAAGTCCTGATTTTTGCCAAGTTTAGTAGTTCTACCAGCCAGGTCACAAAAAAAAAAGGTCACTTGGTTGCTGGAGTTCATGCAGCCATTCAGAAGTTCAGCAGATATTCTCAAAGAGAAGCCTGAAGGTTTAATGCTCCTTCTCCTGGCTATGACCCAGCTCTGCTACTCCTGTAATGGTTTTCCCTTTGTTTTTAAATCCAATTCCCCTCAACACAAGCAGAAAGGCTCAGCGTGGCGTGATAGTTCAGGAGTGGCAGGATGCAATTTAAAACTCTATCACTGTCCCTGATTTCCCAGGGGGCAAACTCAAGTGTGTTAAGAATTTTAAAGGTGGCTGCCCCAGCAAAGAAACGTGATGGATGTGGCTTTTTCTCTGAAGTGCTGCTTGGATGGACCCGAGATCAATCCCTTCCCTCTGCCCCCTTCCCAAGCCCTGCTTTTGCCACCTGAAAACTGGGAGGTGATAGGACACAGCCAGGGATGCTGGCTTATTTTAGAAAGCATTATCAATTTGCTGATCAAAAGGGAAATGTGCAGGAAAAGCACATTAGAATCTCTGGTCATTGGTTTGTGACAAGAACATTTCTCCTGGAGCTGATATTTTGGACACAGGATGTTGTCACAGTGGGACCCAGCACAGGGAGGAGCTGGAGCTGCTGCAGAGAGCCCAGAGGAGGCAGCAGGATGGACAGAGGATGGAGCAGCTCTGCTGGCAGCAAAGGCTGGCACAGCTGGGATTGTTCACCTGCACAGGAGAAGCTTTGGGCTGAGCTCAGGGTGGCCTTGCAGGGCCTGGAGGAGCCCCAGGAAACCTGGAGAGAGACAATTCCCAAGGGATGCAGGGACAGCACACAGGGAATGGCTCCCAGTGCCAGAGGGCAGGGCTGGGTGGGATTTTGGGCAGGAATTGTTCCCTGGGAGGGGCTGGGCTGGAATTCNCCACAATTCTCTGATATTCAGTTACTTTCAGGCTTTTGGATTTTGCTTTGATGGATACAGAGGAACCTTTTATTCCAGCCACCTTTGTTTTTGTCCCATCCCACACCAACCTGTGGGCCCATCATTAACTCCAGCAGTTCTGCTCACCATTTGAACAACCTGCTTGGATAATTAACAAATTTAAACTCAGCTGAGGGAGTTTTTTCCCTTCAGTACTTCCTCATTCAGCTTTTGACACATTACATGTTCTTGCTGATGCCTCATGTTATTTTTTACTGAAGGTGCACAATCTCCTGTGCATCTCTTTAGCCAAGAATCAATGTGTATTAACGAGCATTTATGTACCACATACATTAATTGGTGTGAATGTTTTTCCACATGTAGCATGGAAATCATCTGTGTGCAGGGCAGCACCTGAGAACTTGTGAGGGAGATTGTTTGCCATTTAAAAGTGATAAAAAATTAGAAAAGCAAACTGAAGTACATTGTAATAATTTTCAACTTTGTCCTTTCTGCTTGACTTGTGGATTCCTTGCACAAATAACCAGAGATTTCACTTCAGGAGGCAGAAATTTCTTCAAAAAGCTGCTGGCTGAATGAAAACAATATTTGCATATTAAACCACCCTGATTATGTGTGCCAGAGGGAGAATGTGTGCACAGTGTCTTCATGATCCTGGTGCTGCTAGAATAGCAAGAAGCATCATAAAATTTGCTGAAAAAAAAACCCCATAACTTGCAACCCGTGTCATTATTATTATTATTATTGTGTTGGGTTTGTTTGGCTTTTTTGTATTCTTCCAAAGAAATTTGTCCCTTCCTGGGTTTTTGGAAATTAGTTACAAAACTCCTTTGGGAGCAGCAGTGTTGGTCTTTTGGTTTATGAGTGATGGCAAAGATATTGTCATCTACTAGGCACTGCCACCTACAAGTGTTAATAGCAAAGACAATCTCATTCCAAGTGAAAAATAGGAATTCTGAGTGCCCAAATGTAGCACTGATTGGTTTTGATGAGATACCTCAGGTGAACCACCCTTCCCTTCACCAGGAATCTTCCTTCCATGCTTTGTGCTGGAAAGGGATGGAGGGAGGTTAAAAATGAAGGAGAGGAGCAAACAGGCCTAGAGGGAACACAGAACTCCAGCTTCTCCAGTGGTGGGTGAGGAATAAAGCTTAGGAGAGGCAAGCTGGCACTGTGTCAGATAAATACAATTCAGAAAAGTGGTTACAAGAGGTTTTGCTGAGTTTTTTAATGAATAAAAAGAGCCCTCTGTGCACTCCTTTTAAGAATCAGTACAACACAAACTACAGAGATGTGTTAAGATGGTGGCTTGTTTCTGCCTGCATCCTTGGAATTTTAAAGGCTGGCCATTTAATAGGATCACAAGTAAGGAAATTGTTGTAGGTGTTGGAGACCCAAGAGGTGATTGAGGAATAAAAAAGGTGGGATGGAGAAAACAAGACAAATTCAGTAAATGTCTTGGCAGGTGCTGGGAGGTTTACAAGAAGCAGATAAAAGAGGAAATGTAAACTTCCCTATAAGAGTTGTTTGAAGACTCAGAACTTGGAATTGCTTTCTTCTCAGGTTTGCTTCACTTGGTTGCACAAAAGGCTGCTTTGTTGCTGTGTGATAAACTTAAGGACTTGGGAATCAGCATTTTAAGTGAGTTTGTTTAGCAGCAGACTGCAGGAGAACAAAGCAGAGCTACCTGGTTTTTTGCTGGATGATACCACAGAAATTATTGTATTACGTTGATAAAAGTTTTACAGAAGCCTACCTGAAAAACCAAACTTCAGCTGTGCCTTTTGAACTGATAAGTATTGAAATAATTGTAGCCCCAAAGGATTTTTTGCTAATAATAGCAGCACTGAAAAGAACAAGAGGAATATTTTTCCTCCAGCAATGCCTTATTTTGCAGGGCTGATCCATGTGGGAATAAACCATCCTCTGTTTTGTGTTCAGACCATACTCTGAAGACCCAGCAGTAGTTTTGAATTATTGCTAGTGGAAAAATATTCATATTTGAGTGCAACCAAGCAAGTTTGTGCCAGGGGAGGTTCAG